>OZ010738.1:87649461-87873713 GCA_963932295.1 Tipula lateralis | reverse complement strand
GCTTCAAAGTTTATCCGGTTTGAAATCTGGAGACTGGCTGTACTTCTTGGTTATTAGACCCTAAAAATTTAATAATATGGAAAATTATTCCATATTTCAAATGCCATACTAGGAGCCCACGATTCATAATTTTTGATCACCACCGAAACTTGAACCCGAGACTCCCGAATGACAGATCAAACACGCTACTTTCTCTGTCAAGAAGGTTGTATACCATACTATTTTTTGAATTTTTTTTTCAGTCGCTCAGTCTGCGTCTATCATAAGTGCGTCTATCATAATTTAAGAAAGACTGGGATCTTTACTGGTTTACTGATCCAAAGAAGATTTTGGATAAATGACAAGAGATGAGATTATCACATCTCTTTTGGTGCAGATTTCCAAAGTGATAATCAATTTCTTGTTTAAGAGATAGTGACGTCACTATAGAGCGGGCTCGCAGGTCTTACAAAAGTGGATTTCGCACCCAATCGGGCCAATTTATCGGTCAATATATTCCCTATGATACCCATCAATGGAGTCTAACTTTATTCTGCCTGTTTAGGCACTTATCGTTATACCACACTATACTATGCTATGACAGTCATTACAGCATTTTTGGGCACTGTCAAATATAGGCGGATGAATCACGCTGATTATACTGTCTTTCTGGCGGAAATTTTTGGAAATTGTGAAAGCCATCCATGAGAAACGCAGCAAAACTCGAGTTGGTGGTGGGTTGAAATGGTCTCACGTGGGATCGTTTGGATTAGACCAATAGTTTCCAACAATTCTGCATTTTATTCGAATTCGTTAAACTTTTAGTTTTTCTTATCACTACCGGTGTTGCATCAATTTTGGTAACCTCATGATGTGATATATCTCAGTTATTAGATAATTAATCTGCTTTACCCATTATAATGTATCTGCTTTACCAGTATAATGTTCTATGACAACCTTTACGGTACTATTGGGCACTATGGACTTCGAGAAACTATGAAGTATAAAAACCATCTATGAAAGATTATTTATTGTTATTATCAACGAAAGGTTAAATGAGACTACAGTAAACCATTTTTTACCTCTGATGCAGCTATATAGTGATCCTGACGGATGTACAGCACTCAAGTGAAATCATATATTCCTCTGGGGTGAAATAATATATCCTTGGTAGGTACGTCACTGTCTTTCAGGCCGAAAATACTGCAAATTTAAGGGCAGCATTCAATTGGATTGTCGTACCTGCTTCTCTGACATTAAAGTTACTTTAAGATAAATTTACTCCAATACAGTTTCTTCGAAAGTCGTTTGGAAGAAAATTATTACCTATAGGCCGGGTTTTGGATTCGGGTGGATGGTGTCAGAAGAAAACTTCTATATCATCTGCAAAAACTTGTTTGTTTGGAGCCATTGTGGAAGTTATATATGTGATAACCATGGCACAACTCGAGATATTACCATTGGATCTTTGGACCAGAAGATGTGCAGCACTTGCACCCGGCCACTTATAAATTGAAACAGTCATTTCAGTTTGTTGGGCACTGCTAGATATGGAGGTATGAGGACGGCTATATAACTGCCGATATGCCCTCGAAAACTATGTAGTCCAAGCACTATCTTTGGGAAAGTATATTTAATGAAATTAACAACTAATGGCAAAATGAGACAACAATAAACTATCCTACTTGGATTATATACGTATTTAATCCTGAGGTGAATTACATATATCCCGTTGTGACTGCACCACTGTATTTCTGTCTTGCTGCAATTTTGAGCACATCACTTTAAATTTAGATGGAGATAAATTGCAGATATCGTTCTACATTATCTCTGACATGTGTTTGAAAGAAAATAACTACTTTGAATCGCGACTTATTAGTCCCAATACCCGAATCCATATGGGTATTAGAGAAAACATGTTGGCCGATAACAAGTGTTACGATTATCACCAAGCGTTTGTTTTATTAAAGTCCCTGGATTATATTTCTGGTTAAAGATTATTCCCTAGGTACGCACTGTTTGAGAGGTACATCACAGAGTTAATCTTAAAGTGAAGAGTGACAAATGATATTCTCGGATCACAGGTGTTTGTTTCTCTTTTAATATTAATCTAACAGCCTACCAAATAGGCAGCTTACTTCCCCTAAAAAAAAGATCATGATTCGACTTCTTTCGACTTTTAATACTCTATTTGCAGAATTCTTGAAGAATTCACAAGCAGTTGGATTGAATTGGTTCTAGCCAGAAAATTAATAAATCATGAGGTTTTGCGTTTGAGTCTATTCTCTTTCGCGTGTTCCAATCCTGAATTGCTTTGTTCCACCATTTTGTGGCAGTATTAGATTTTTTTTTATTCCAAAACTTGGCATATTGGATTAAGCTGACCCCAAGTCTTGTCGCCCTAAATACTTCCTCGCTGTTAAACATTCCTGTTACCGATTCTTACTGGTCATGTCCATTTCAATTCATTCATTAACTAGTTTTATACTACACTAGATTTTCAATGGCCTCTTCGTGGGCAACCTCTTTAGGTCCCAGCCACTTTTATGGAGAATATGCTTCATCAATCATGTAAGTACTTGCTGCGTCGTTTTAAAACATTATAAAAAGACTGGCGATGTTGAGACCAATGAGAACAAAGTATAAAGACGTTGAGATGGATGCGTTATTGAGCGCAAGAATCATCCCAAACTAAACTGGAGCTCTCATAAACTTTGACTCAATAAGCAATCAAGGTCAAAGGTACAGTCAGAAACTGTGTATGTTCATGCATCAACTTCTACGGCCAAACCGAATGCAATCATGAAAAAGTAATCATTCAGCGTGAATTTACAGCTGCATGTTGTAAAAGTCGTCAAGGAAACATTGGATTCACTTAAATTGGATTGCCTATCCCTCTCGCGGTATTCACCAGACATTGGCTCTGCTGACTACCACTTGTTTCGATCGATTTAATAAAGCTTCGAAGTTATAAAAACCCTACAAAACTTATTGGCAGCTTATTTGAATATGTAAGTTACACTTTTTACAGTTATCTATGAAAAAATTTTTTTTCTTTTGTGCCATAACAAGGAAGTAATATTTTAGTTTATTTGAGAAGATCATTATCTACGGTGAGTGACTGAGTGTCGACAAGATAAGCGATTCGTCGTCAATTTCCTGAGCAAATTGTTGTAGATGTGCGCGGCAGTGTCACATTACTCACTCACATCAGTATTAAATATTGCGCGAGAAAGAGGAATATCTTAAACGAAATGCCATTTATATCTCAAATCAGTACTGAAATAGTTATCTGTAAATTATTTTAGAGCAAGATTATAATTTTGTCAACGCTTAAGGATGACGATAATGTGAATAGGTATAATTTATATTATAAGGCAAAATTTACTCTTTTGACCAACGTAAGGGTTTAAATGCTTGGGCTGGAATAGTTAGATTTCGCCTAATCGACCTTTTTTGTTGGAACACTTACTACACAAAATTTTGGAAATATTTTAGTAGAACATTTTCCCAATTTATTGATAGAAATTCTTTCTGAAACGAGGACAAGGTATGTAGCTTGAGTTGGGTAGTACACCTTCCCATTTAAGTACAGTTTCCCAACACGGCATTGAAAGAAATAGCCCTATTGTAGCACGATTATCCGAATTGCACCCGTATCCTGACAAAAACAATTTGCTTAAGTCAAATCAATACTCCGAAATAATTTACTTTGGGTGAGAAAAAGTAAGGTTACTTTTTACTAACGGAAACTCCTAATAATAAATGGAATAGAATTCAACAAAGACATACCTCTAACATAAAATGTGAAAGACCAACATTAATTTCTAGTAGGGAGTAATCGAAGATTGGCATAGTTTTAGTTACATTGGTAGCTATTAAAAAAAGAAATTAATCTTACTCTCCAAACATATTTTATATTTACTATTTGTCTAATTACGTTTAATTACTTAATTATTGTAATAAGGTTTTACATCCAGCTTTCTCTTATACGTAAATGTTTTTTTTACTTTGGTATTTATATCATACAGTCTAATTATGTTCAACTGATTGATTGATTGATTGATAGGACTGTAGGACCAAGCGCTAGGCAAGATTCCCGGATAACGCCGGGCCTATTCCTACAGCCGTTTACATAAAACAATAGGTAAGGATGGGAAGGTATGTTAGTAAGGAGAGAACGACCCGGTTACAGACACCTGGCAAATCGTTTACTAAACTACTGTTATCAGACAATCACAAGACAATCACAATTCTAATCTACTAATCTGCAATCGCCAATCAGCATTCTCGGTCCGCATCACCTATCTGCTCTGCTGTATTTTGAATAAGATTAAAACTAAATTAAAATTTAAATTCTAAAATACACTTATTAGTTAGTCGCTCAGGAATCTGTAACTAATTAATATTATTATCGGTTAATTAATTAATTTTATTATTTATTTCAACTCCCGCCCGCACAAGTAACCTAGTTAAAACATAAGTACAGAACTCTGAAAGAAAATTTATTAACTTATGGCTCAGGTATCTGAAACAATTTAATTAATATGGTTAATAGGGGATGATAGTTTAAGCCATCGATTACGATAATGTTGCCATAATTCTGTAACATGCTTATCAGAAAAACAAATCACACTAAGCAACAATCTTCAGCAGAACCATTTTCCTGTTACATAATAATTAAAATAATATAAATTGTTAGTAAAATCTATATCCTTTTCACATTACGCTGATGATAGCATAATAGTAGATTAAGTTTGTCAGAAAATCAAAATAAATCTCTGAAAACGTTTTACATTCCAAAATTATGCCACATCTGTTTTAAATAAAATAAACTTTCTTTGTAAACCCCCTCCAACTATAAACATATTAACACTTACGTAAATAATTAAAACCAAACCTTTTCCATAAATTATTATTATTATTCTTATATTAATGGTCGTGATCAGGGATGTCACTTTTCTACCAACGTAGTAGATCCGCTGCGAACTTTACCGTTCAATAATCAAAAAAGAACAACTGATATTAACTTGCAAAAAGCACCATTAAATCCAAATACAAAACTTAATACGAAACTTAATAAATTTAAATTTAAATAACGCATGGATAGCCCACAGGCACGTATGCACGACACACAGGCAATAACACAGGCAGGGTTGCCACATACATGCAGAAAGTATGGAGGAGAAGCACCCCAAAAGTGGAGGAAATCGACACCCCCGGAGCGAACCCCATTCAAGCAAACCAAACACAATCCAAACTCCACATTCCACCAAACATACATCTATTTGTAATAAACAAACTCTAACACGAGAACCCAATTGTAAGCATCCAAACTAAAAATTCATTCAAAGCACACTCAACAAAGGAACACCAACCTACAGATAAATAAAAAGTGCAGACCTATCTCAACTGACATCCAACAAATAGGAATCCAGCCAAACATCCCACATTCCGGCCAATCCTCCAGCCTCTTCGCGTCCAAAACCCCACATGCCAACAGAGGCTTCTAGCCGCGACTGCAACTAGGTCAACCCTCATGCCCGTCCCGATCAAATCCAGCCCCGAAACCCCTCCCTTCAACCACAGCAGTACCATGAGGCAAGGAACAAATTACCAGCATGCAGCTATCAATACCTACAAAACCGCTTCCTCCAAGACACTCCTGCACAACCCAGCCCACTCCAGAATCGCGCGACATCCTCCAAAAATCCAAACGAAACAAAAGATCCCAACATTCTACAAAATTGAATGCTTCCAAACCACCACTGCAAAACTGCAACAATCCCGCCAACATCCAAACATTCTAATAGTTCCAACTCCCCGCCACTAAAATAAAATCCCCGCCCGACCCGTCACAAACTTCCAGACTAAACAATCCTCAACCACAATCCCAAGATATACCTCCGATAATGAAAGATACAGACTCATGTTCTGCATCAAATTTAAACAATCCTGTACTACAAAATCTCTGAGGGTGTGTACACTTTCCTTATTACTTATGTGTCACACACATGCACTCTTGTGCTGTACACACGTTACCTCAACTTACTCAATTTCGCACTCAAATCCGACTTCCTATGAAATGATATGAATGTAGCCCCTCGAAGTCAACACCAACTATCCCTCCTTTAAAATGTAGCAAATTTGAATAAGCGGCTACTGAACTCATAAACAGTAATAATCGAAGCAGATCCGCCACATCTACAGTAAAGTGACACCCCGAACGTAGGCATACAATTGGTCAAAAACTCTCCAAAACAAGGACACTCAAACCCGATACAAGACACACATTCACCATCACCGGAAACGCACCCTGGGACTACGGCCGACAGCCATTCAATCCCAAAACCCACGGCCAATTCAAGCGCAGACCCGATTCCAACGACGAAAAATTAAAACCATCAACACTCAAATCTCAACGAGCCTGCAACAACTCCCCAATCGTCGCCTAGAATCACTAAACAATCAATCCTGCAGTTCAATAGGAATCCCCGATACCGCGGTTAGTTTCGGTGGACGCCACCAGACTCCAGACCGAGCCGAAACCGAACAAGAACATGATGAAGGAACCAACCTCGATCGATACCTGAACTACACGCTAGCTATTCGCTCCGCACCTCTCAGCACATCTACAGCTTCCAAAACTAAACCCAACTAAGACAAACATTAAAATCAATCCAACCACGGCAACGGCCGAGAACCCCCGCTCACATATGAAACTTCAAACACGAATAAAATCAACTGGAAACCAGAAAATCAACCCCCGCTTACATATAAAACTAAAACACGAATAAAATCCACTGGAAACCAGAAGATTCACCATAACATCATAAAGTACTCAGACAAATAGCCGTCAAACATCAACCGAACCAAGTCCACACCTCCAATCCAGATCAATGTCCCGCTATACAGGTAAAAGTCCCGCTACAGAAAATATCCCGAACACACCCACAATTCAAACGCCCACAACTGAACCACTCTTGCCAAACTCCATCCACCACCAACAAATATATATTCAATTAATTTTCGAATCCCTACCGTGCCTGCTCTACCTACTCGGAACCTACTCCAAAATATGTCAATCCACTTCTCACCACAAAGTGCCTCGGCTCCACAGCCTCCACGTACAAGTCACCTCACTGGTCGTATAAAAACTGACCCTTCGACCATTAATCTATACATGGCACTGAATTAAAATCCTAATAGCATTACAACCAAAAACTTAATTTAAATTCTCAATGATTATATACAAGAACATTACATGCAAACCCATCAAATAGCAAAACCAAAAACCAGTAATTTATGTAAGCCACTGTATGTATTTATATATTATATTATATATACCAATACCACTAAAGATCAGGCCGATTATTCTCTTTTATGAGTTAGTATGAGTAAAGGGTTAGAAAACAACAAAATTTGTACAATTCGTTCGTAAACTGTCGATTTCTCGCAATTTTTTGACTTTGCTTTGTTGTATCTTACAATATAGGCCTTAAAATCAATTTTTGTATATGAGGCATCTAAATATGATTATTTATCAAGACTGCTGTACAATAAATTTCCCATTTATTGATACATGCTAAAATTTTTCATTCATAAGAAATTTTCCTGATTTTTATTTTTATTTTCGGCTAATATGTTAGTTCGATAATATTTCGTTTATCGAATATGATCACATGATCAAAATGGTTCAATGTGATTCGAGAAAATGTATAAACAGTGATTATGTAACGTAACTCCTCTTTTGCATTCGAATTTTGTATAGGAAAAACGCTCTAGCACACAAAGAATACACAAAGTCACGAAAATTATTTTTTTTGTTTTGTTTACGTTGATTTTTTTGTTTCTTTTTGTTTTTGATGGTACATTGTCTGTTACTGTTATTGTATTGTATTGTATGTTTACTTGTCAGTATGAAAAAAATTGACCTAAAATATATTTAATTTTTGGCAAATTTAAAATATATTTGTGAAAATATAAATTTTAATAAACATATAAATATAAATAAATTTTATATTATTCAATTCATAATTTTATTGACTATATCGGTTGACAAAATTTGTATAATTGTTAATTCGTTAATTCTATTTCGAAAAATTAAACGAAACATCAATTTAATTATTTTTGGAAATAATAAAATTAACGTTTTGTTTAATTTCTTTCCTAGTCAAAATTCAGATAGATATTATCAAAATCCCAATAAAATTGACAAATATCTATATACCTACAAAAGAAATTCGAACAGGTAAAATTTTATGTATATTGAA
This sequence comes from Tipula lateralis, assembly GCA_963932295.1. Lineage (NCBI taxonomy): Eukaryota > Metazoa > Arthropoda > Insecta > Diptera > Tipulidae > Tipula > Tipula lateralis. The sequence continues at coordinate 87,865,461 of OZ010738.1, read as the reverse complement.
AATAAATTACGAAAACATAAAATTTATCATAAAACAAATACATCCTCCCGTCGCAACTGCTCGTAGCAAACTAAAACAAAGCAACAAAATCAAAAATAAATTAAAAACGAAACGAATGCACTAAAAGACAACAAAGCTCAACAAACGTAATTGACCAAAATATCAATTTTATAATTTTTATAAAGAATAAAAATAATTTAAGTCATACAATTCAAACTGTTTTAATAATCCTAAATAAAAATTCTGTAAGCCTAAAACAAAATTAAAACGCATAAAATTTTATGTAATATAAAAATATTACGTAAATACAAAATCATACTGACAACGAACACGTGCTTTCGCCTCAAATGCTCGTAGCAAACTAAAACAAGGAAACAAAATCAAAAATAAAATAAAAATGAAGCGAAATGCACTAAAAGACAACGAAGCACAAAACTGTTTGCGTTATTTCTAAAAAATATTGAAACGAAGGAAAATGAAAAAAAAACGAGCGGGATGTAAAATAAAATCATATTACTATTTGTAAACGGGAAACAGAGCAAGTTATAACAAACAATATGTATTTAAACCCGATATTACAAATTCATTTCGTTTTATTTCTCTATTCACGATCGAAAATATAAAAATCTAGATTCTTAAATCTTCAAAAACATGAATTAAAATATTGGTTTAAATGAAAATTATGAATCCAGGATTGTTGATAAATAATCATTTTCCAAACTCTGGATAGTGAGTAATTCGCTATGGGGCCTGCCTACCAAGTTATAGGAAGTTAAAAGTCAAAAATTACGAAAAAATCAGCTTTTTCATACGATTGTTTACGTATTTACCACTTTCTAACCCATTACACATACATAGGATCGGCCATGTTTTTCGATGGGAAACGGCCGTATACATATACGCATTGTATATACACAAATTTAAACAAGATCAAACCTGTATACATTGCCCGTATACGCATTGTAATATTATTGATCTATATATAAGCAAAACAGTCTAATTATGTTCAACTGGGACAAAAGTCCAATTTTTTGTTTACGTTTTTTGCGGGCCATTGCGGGCCAACAATAGCCTGTATAAAAACCGTAAACAAAAAATTGGACTTTTCTGACACAATCTGACTCCAACACAATCAGAAAGTGCCAGATCGACACCGACCTCATCGTCTACCAATAGGCGGCTTTTCCTTCAAGGATTTTTGTATCATTCGGTTAAGATCATAATCAGAACGTGACCGAGTCAGCGTACTCGCTGCTTCTTGCTTTCATGCACAATATCAGAAATTAGCTTTTAATTCCTGATCCTGTGATTGAAAAGAACTCGGTGTGTTATATCACACGCATGTTTCTTCTCTCGAATGTTAGAAGCCATCTTTCTTACTCGTCCGTCAAGGTCCAACTTTCACATTCAGCTTATCCGTATGATTTTTGATTTCAGCAGTTGAAATCCAAGATACTTTTCACTCGTTAATTTTGAGACCAACAGAAGTGGAACTCTGTTCCAGCGAATCATTGGATTGTCGGAATAAGATATTGTCCTGTGGTGTTGCACTTTTACGAAGGATGAAATCCAACATGAGATTAAACGTATCGGTATCCTCCTTGGTAGTCACCGATAATTTCCTCCGCCAATGGAGTTATTCTTCACAAGATAATGTATGACAGTAACTTGTCTACTGTGCAAAGATATTGAGCATAACGTGGCCACTTTCCTTTCATCAGGTATAACTGCATCTCGCCAGACAATGGAATAAGGTCGAAAAGACAGTTCCACAAAGTTAGCCCTCCGAATATCAAGAACTCTGAATAAATGCCATCAACAGCTCCTGGTGAACGAATTTTCTTTAATATCTGCATGATGTCCAAAGTGAATTCTTCATAGGATGGATCCTAAATTGACATCTCTGCGGTCTGTATTTGAGGGTATTCAAATACAACTTGTGATACACGTGGAACATGAAATGTCAGAAATGTTCACGCCATGTATCGAGTACCGCATCGAGGTTAAGACAAAGTTTTTCCATCCTGGTAACGAATGACAGTTGACCGAGAACTTAAGGTATGGTGCAATTCAGCGATTCCTTTAAAGAAAAGTCTGCGCTTCATTTCGTGGGCTATATTTCGTTGCTCAACAGCAAGACAACAACACGTGTCGTGACAATAGTTTGAAGTATTTCACTTGTATTGCACATTCACCATTTGTCCCACACTGCATCTAACTAACTTTCAACTATTTTTCTAAATAAATAAGGCATTAAAACTAATCTATTTTGTTTCTATTTCTATTTTCAGAAATCACAGAACCATAAAAATGCAATAAAACAACTAAAATAGAATAAATATATAAAACTACATTAAATTTAATTTACAAAAATGTCATTAAATTATTTAAATAATATTATTAAATATCGAATAGCAGACCTATTGCAAATTTTAATTATTTTTAATTATATTATATATTCCTATCAGGTAAGACAAACAACTATATATATAGGCTTTCTTAATTCTAAGACTTTCTATAATTAATTTTAAGAAAATTGTGTATTAATATAATTGTACAGTTTGGATGAGGTCAAGGAAATTGCTATTAATTTGTTACACTGGTGTCTTGTGTGTGCATCATAAATTATTTCGAATATATTGGATGTCGACAAACTCTCTGTGGCGGTTTAGTGTTTATTCTGCTTTGACAGTAAATATATTTAATTTTTTTTTTATTATTTAATTCAATTAGAAGAATTTTTTTGTTATTTATAAACATAAAAATTATGTGTCAAATATTGGTTTCATAAACAAATTTTTAGTGTGTATTCCGTGTAAATGAAAAATGAGGTTTTCATTCCCTCCCGGAAAATATATTTAATTATATTTTTCGTTTTGAAAATAAAAACCAAAATAAAAAAACACAAATTAGTTTAAATATAATAATAAAGAGTCTTCCATTAAGAGCTTCCGAAAGATTTTTTTTTAAATAAAACGCATTAAAATCAATTTAGTGTTGTTTGCAACTGGCTCTTAGATGAGGTTATCGATCGCATTTTCTAGCACTCTTGCGAGAATTTCGACCATTTATTCTAATGGCGTTGGATCACAAAACCTTGGAGACCAATTCATGGGTCCCTGTCTTGATATGACATTCTTCTTAAAAAGTTTCCTTCAATAAATCGACGTTTTGGCCTGCTGTGCGGCTCCTTGCAACATCCTGTTGAAGTTGACTACTCACTACACTAATATCTTGAATTTTTGGCAAGAAAAAATGATTGATCATTGCTCTGTAGTTTGCTTTCTCTAGCTGCATTGGAAGCTCTTCAATCTCGTTTGGCTATTCATCAGCCTCGGGCTCGCAGCGATAAACAAAAAACTGATCTGTTTGCCGAACACGTACCTTCAAACCTGAATGAATATTAAACTCCGGTTAGGAAAATACACGAGGTACTTGTTCTAACAGTCACTGTGAAAGAAATCAAATAAGAAGTAAAAAAATTTAAAGATAAACAAGCCCCTGGGTACGACCTGATAACAGCGAAAATAATCAAAGCACTACCAGAAAAAGTACTACAAAATCTACAGCACATAACCAATGCTGTCTTTAGACAAAGTTATATGTTCCGAGACAGTCAAGAGTATAGCGGAAATCACAATGATTCCTAAGTCTAATGAACCGGTAAATGACAAAACATCATAAAGGCCAGTCAAAAATTTTCGAAAGATAGTTTCTCAAGAAACTAAAGCCAATTATAGAAAATAATTTGGGTTTCGAGAAGGCTACACAATAGAAAGAGAATAGGATCACTGGTACGATTGAAGAGGCGTTTGAAGAGAAGAGGGTATGTTCAGCAGTATTTCTAGACGTAACCCAAGCATTTGATTAGGTTTGGCACCATGGCCTGGAATTTAAGCTTAAATGAGATCTACCAAAACAATATTTTGAATTGCTCAAGTCTTACATAAATGACCGTTACTTCCGGGTGAAACCGGAAAATGAGTACTCAAAACTGAAGAAAATATTGGCAGGAGTTCCACAAGGTAGTGTGCTTGGCCCAGTGACCCTGTATTCAAATGATTTACCAAATATAGTAGAAGCCAGAATAAAGAAATTTGCTGATGACATGTAAAAAATAAAAGGCAAGAATTGAATTTTAAATTCAGAAAAATGCAGTGGCTTATTCAAAGAAACTCTGAGCTGACAACGCAAAACAACCTACTGTTATAGAAACATAACCTAAAACCTATCTGGACATACGGCATTCAACTTTGGGACTGTGCAAAGAAAACTACAGTTAAGATCATACAAACATCTCAAAACAAAGTACAAAGTAGCATTGTGTACAAATACTGAAATTTGCAAAGAGTCATGTACTGCGACTGCAGCAGCATGACAAAGAAGATCTTCAGAACCTACTGGATCGCACCAATTGAACAAAGCGGCTAAACAGATCAAAGCCATTAGAATTGGTGGTTCCCTGAACTACTAAAATTAAAAGACTGTTTTCTTTTCCCATAACGTGCTACAGCACTTGGAAATTCAGAACAGATTTCTTAAACAAAAAATCAGGCAAAATACACCAATTTCGTTTGTTGACGCTCATAAATTAAATCGATGACGCAAAGGAAGTTCAGCCGGCTTCAATTCTTGAAGAAACTCTAGTTTTTATATCTTCAAACCTAGATTTCTATTTCTAGAAAATACCCCACAATGTGCCATTAGAGCGACCCAGAGCTAGAAAACGTCGACGAATTCATTCATTGCGCTCTTCACGTCCACTTTCAGTTATAGCAGCAATATTCTCATTAAATCGACTAGTACGCACTCTAGTTGCATGATGAATATTCCAATGATGAAAAAGTGGGATTTTTCATGTATAAATCGTTTCCTTACATTTTTTATGTAAATTATGTTAAAAAAACAGCGTAAATTACATAAAATGTATATTACATGTATAAAACGAAGACAGTACCACTCACAGCGCCATCAGTTTTAATTTCAAAAATTTACCAACGTTCAATAATCAGTTAGTTTTCAGGTCCTCGTCATTAGTTGAAAAGCGATTTATTTGATCTTAACCTGAGTCAGTTAAGATGATTTTTAACGACAAAGTGGTACACAGTTAATTTTACATATTTATTCGTAAAATAGTAATAAGATTTTTTAACAGATGGTGCTTTAGTTACAGTCATAATTAATAAGAGATGGCGCGTCGGTTTTTTTTTATATAAAATCATATTTTACATTTTTTACATATAGAATGTTAAAAAGAAACCTTATGTAAATTACACGTTTTTTACATGTAAAAAATCGTGTAAATCACATCGTGTAATTTACACGCCCAACAGTGGTTCGAAATTTATCGATTGTTTCGCGAACAGTGCGCTAAGTCGGACAACTATGAAACCATAAAATGAAATGGTTGAAGAGCACGAAAACAATTTTTCACAGAACACTGAAATTGGAAATATCCCAATGAGAATTGCAATTGGAAAAAAAACCTCCTATTGAATCACTCTTTATAAAATATACAGTCGGCAGAAAAATATCGAAGTTATATATAAAAAAAAATGTATGCGGAGATATAAAATTGGCATATAACAACCTCGTTTACATATGTTCTCGCGCTGTAACCATAAAAAATTTGTTTTCGGTCTCCTGTCACAATTAATTTTATTGACTTCGTCCCCGTAACTCGACTAACTTATGTGTCTATTATACAACTTAATCCACATCAAAGTATATTTTTGTTTTCTTCTCGGCGATCTTTCTTGTTTTTGTGTATCACGGTGCGTGATTTTGTTTAGAATCTGTGCGTTGACCGCGCACTAATTGAAAAGATTAACCAATTGTCATAACACACAGCACATATGTATAAATACAAAATACTCGGCTCCGAGTATAAATAATGATCATTTGAATGCTGCTAAACGTTTAAAATTTATTTGATCAAATTATTGTATAAAAAATCTCTATGATCTAATCAAAAACGTTGTATGTATACTCATATCAACAGCACGCATATAACATAATCAAATTGTTAGCAAAAAATTGATGGTTGATGAAATCACAACGATGTGCGACTGCGTTTGTTGCTGGCTTTTTTTTTTATAGAAAACCACAACAATGTGGCTAAAATTAGAATATCAAAACTTCAATTTAATACAAAGTGGATAATTATAGAAATTGACTAAAAATACAATTTTATGCTGTGATAAGTGAATTATATACTCGTATATGGCGCATCCTCATTTAAAACGATTTACGCGTGTTTCAAAATATGGACACACTCACATTTATATATACCTTTACGACCTTTTGCTATTCAGAAAAAATTCAGTTTGAAGTGCGAGGTACTGAGTGCAAGGTACCGAGGCCACTACAAATTTGTATTGCGCTATATGAAATGGTAGCACAGATGGTAGCACTGCAAGTGTGGAGATATGTTACAATGAGCCAATTGACCGTGAATTCAATCGTGGTCGGAGTTCACTCCAAGACGAATTTCGTGAAGGTTGTCCAAAATCAGTTGTTGTTCCGAAAAACATTGATGCTGTGCGCGAACTGATATTGCAAGATCGTCATGTGACCTATCGTGAGATAGAGACATCCTTAGGCGCATTAGTGGGCCCAGCATACACTCAATATTGCATGAACATTTAACTGTCAAAAAAATTTGTTCGTGTTGGATCCCACACAATTTGTCAATCGCTCAAAAAAAACGCTCGTGTCAATTGGTCCAAAGAAATGCTCGAAAAATTCGATCGCGGTGCTTCAAAACACGTCTATGACATCGTGATAGGTGATGAATCGTGGATTTACGCGTATGAGCCCGAAAGTAAACAGAAGTCGAATGTATGGGTGTTTCAAGATGAGCCAAATCCAACAAAAGTTGTTCGCGCACGAAGCACTTCCAAGCAAATGGTCGCATGTTTTTTCGGAAGAACTGGACATGTCGCAACCGTACCACTAGAACAACGCAGAACAGTCAATTCTGAGTGGTACACAACAATTTGTTTGCCAGTTGTCGTCCAAGAAAACAGGAAAACCAACCGCCGAAGACGGATCACTCTACACCACGACAATGCGAGCTCTCACACATCGCCTCAACAACTGCAATTTTGAGCACCCAAAACATCGATTTCATGAGTCATCCGCCATATTGTCCTGACCTTTTATTCCCGCACGTAAAAAACAAACTGAGAGGTCAACGTTTTTCGACACCTGAAGAAGCGGTTGCTGCGTTCAGAATGCATGTTTTGGAGATACCTCAATCAGAGTGGAAAAAGGGCTTCAACAATTGGTTCAAACGCATGCAAAAGTGTATAGATCTTCATGGAGAATATTTTGAAAAACAATAAAGTGATTTTCGATGATTAATATTTGTTTTTGTTCTCTAATCCCGAAACATAAAAGGCAACCTATGTATGAGTACAAACGCCATAAACTGTAAAGAAACACTAGACTTGTAGTAAAATTTTATAACAACCTGAGTTTTAATGTTCTATAATTTTTCTGAAAAACAGTGAAAACCTGCTATAAAATTTACTATAAACTTTTTGTCGAAATATAATATATTAAATTTAGGAAATGCCAGCATTTTTATAAGAAGAATGCACATGCATTTAAAGCGCGAACACTCGAAAACGTTACAGCTGCTGATTTTCACACTGTTCTGTTTAAGAATATTGCATAAAAACCTAGCGGAAGACGTACAAAGTTCAAATAAAATAAAATGACCATTTGCACCGTTTTCGGTTTGTTAACACTTTGGCTGCCAATGTTGTAATGAGTATACACTCCTAATTCCACCCAACTAATATTGTTCTAGACACCCATACGAAATTCTGTTTCCCTGTGGCAGTGTTGTTAAGGCAGTGTACATACATTCGTATATCCACACAATTACGCCAGTGTTATTATTGACATACACCCCAAATTCCATCTCACTAAGACAGTGTTGTTCTAGGCATACATTACAAATTACATCTCAACACGCCGGTGTTGTCGTGGACATACAGTTCAGAAAATGTCCTCATAGGCCAAATTCAAATGTTTACAGAAATTGCCTTTATTTATTCAATAGATCTAATAGAGCAATATAACAAATTATTTGCAATATTATAAATTAGCACACCCTGTAAAATTCTACTCAGTATTCGTTTAGCACTATTTAGTTCCTTTATGTCGAACATAGATGTCACTATTCAGTTTTTTGCATTTCATATCTCAACATATTGCTTCCGTCCATGCCAATGTTGTTCTAGAGATACATTCCAAATGACTATAACAACACACAGATAATCTATAATGTATGTTGAGCACAACACTGGCCCTATAAGATTTTGTAATGTATGTCCGGAACAACATTGGCGTTTTTTTTTTTTGGGTTAAGTGAGGAAATCTTCAAGAAAACGAAGCTGCGAAGGCCAACCATCTCAGCAACAGTGACGGATTTTTATCATCTAAAACCACACACCCTCATTCATCCTCCATGCGGAACTATCGTTAGACATTACTTCGCATGAAGGTGACTAGTTATTAAACACTTTCCTCTCCCCAGCGTCTCAAACTAAAATTGAGATTGCCATCGCTATCTAGTCATAGTAAGATGTTCATCTTTAGCACGCTCTAAGCGCCTCAGCTTCTTCAATACTACTGCTGCCGGGTGAGTCACAGCATTCCACTTTTCTTCAGACGCAATCATCAGTTCAACTATATTGTCAGGAGTTGATCGGTGCCCTACAACATCCGCGAGCTCCCTCCGAGTTGTATCGAACCGTGGGCATTGAAAGAAAATATGTTCCACATCTTCTTGTGATCTATTGTTGTGATATGTCGCCTATTTATCCACTTTTCGATGGATGGTATCATACGATATATTGTTGTGATATGTCGCCTATTTATCCACTTCTCGATGGATGGTATCATACGATAAGTTCATCGGCCTTTTTCCGAGCTATCCAAGTGCCATTGCCATTCTGCCACAGTTCCAATGCGATCTGATGCTCTACTTCCTAGATGTTCGCGGTGTAGTTACCATTTCTTCCTTTCCTTTGCAAGTAGTTCGATGGGGATCATCCCTGCAATAACAAGTGTCGCATAATCGGATATTGTCCGAAACCCACATATCACTCTTAAAGCACCTAGGCGGTAAACCGATTGCAACTTGCATCTATACAATTTAACATCCATTGCATCGCTCCATACAGGTGATCCATATAGGATGATGGATGTTACCACATTTGCCAGCAGAATCCTTCGACTGTGTCTTGGCCCACCAATGTTGGGCATAATGCGGGAGACGGCTGCAGTTACGTTGGCAGCTTTTCTATTCACTATCTTTAAGTGCTCCTTAAAGTTTATGCGTACATCAATTTCAACACCGAGATATCGTAATGAAGGCTGCGAGGGAATTAAAATTCCACCAACATCGATATTTACAGTTTCTATCACCTTCCTACTGGTAATTAAAACTACTTCGGTTTTATAATCAGCCAGCCTGAGTCCAAATGATATCAGCCACTTTTTAATAATTATAATGGTCAGCCTTCATTCAGCCACGATTTCAACACCATCCGTTACGCTGAGCCTCAAGACGCCATCGTACATAATGTTCCAAAGCAAAGGCCCCATTACTGATCGTTGAGGAACTCCACCCGTGACTTTGTATTCCATGATACCATCGTCTGTATTATACATTAATATTCTATTTCGAAAATAATCTGAGATGATCCTCCTTATGTACACTGGTACTTACAGTTCATGCAGAGCATTGAGAATATAGTCCCATTTTGCCGAGTTAAACGCATTCTTGATATCCAGTGTGACCACTGCACAGTATTTTTGGAGCCTCCTCTTCATATTCTACCATCTGCCGCTTCCTTTGCGATTTTAATGACGTGTTGGATGGCGTCGATGGTCGATCGAACCTTTCTGAATCCCTATTGTCGTTCGGCGAGGTGTCCGGCCCTTTCAACAGCTTTAGCCAATCGGTTATATATTATGTGCTCTACTAATACTTTGTCAGCCGTATCTAACATGCACAATGATCGATACGCGGATGGATTTTCTGGAGGTTTATTTGTCTTTGGCAACAACAACCATGGCGTAGGTTCAGTGTATGCTCATTACAACATTGGCAGCCAAAGTGTTAATTAATCAATGTAAACGGAGTAGTTAGGATTCCGTTTAAATGTTAGGACACATGTTCCACATGCATCACAAGCTGTATTTGGAGACCCTCAAATACAAACCGCAGAGATGTTCATTGAGGATCCATCCTATGAAGAATTCACTATGGCCATGCAGAGACTAAAGAAAAATCGTTCATCTGGAGTTGTTTGCATCAATTCAGAGCTCTTGATATTCGGAGGGTGAATATACCGTTCGGGAGCTCTTGTTGTTCGAAGGGCTAAGGACAGCTCCACAAAGTGTTTTCGTCCTTGTTCGATTGGCATGGCGAAATAAAGTTATGCCGAAAGAATGGAAAGTGACCGCGTTATATACAATATTCAAAAAGGGCAATCGCTAGAAGTGCGAGAATTATCGGGGTATAGCTCTCCTTTCCACAGCATCCAAGTTACTGTCATACATTATCTTGGGAAGTTCCGTTGTCATATATCGGTGTAAGAGTTGGACCTTGATAGATGAGTACAAAAGATGGCTAAAACGCGACTTTGATGGTATACACACCGAGTTCGTTTCAATCACAAATTCGTGATATTGTGCATGAAATGAAAGGTCTGCGAGTACGCTGGCTCGGTCACGTTCTACGTGCGGATCCGAACCGAATGATACAGTGATTTTTGAAGGGAGAGCCGCCTTTGGTAAGCGAATAAGTCGCTGACGCATTGAGAAAAATAATTTTTTTTCGCTGATGAACTGAGAACTGAGCGGTCATTTTGTGGTGCTTTATCATACTTTAATATCACGGTTGGAGGAGACTTTTATCGTGATATAGAAAAAATAAAATAAGTCTACAGACACAACCCTGTGCAATAAATTTAAAAGGGGAAATAATGAATTTTACTCGTTTCAATATAAGACTTGAAGTTGTTCATTCATGATTAACCTGCTCTAGGCTACGAAAATTTCAAAATATCATAGTTTTTATCAGAAAATGTGATAAATGACTACCCTGGGTGCTTAGTGAAAACAGAAATGAAATTTTTCATTTTTGAGTTCACTTTGGTAAAATTGTGTGGAAATTTCATGCGAAATAGGTCTGAGTACTAGCCTTTATTCAAAAAGCTTCAAAATCGATATACGTTTATTGGGTAACTCATTATAGTTAAGTTTATAAAATAAGGATGCACCCTTCTACATTGAATGAATGCTTTTTTGTAAGTACATGAAAAGCTCCCAGTTACAAAATACGCCAATATTGACCCCTTTTCCTCCACTCGCCATTACTTATGTCATATCTCCGAGAGCTCACAAATAACTATAGCTCTAAATTATGAGCAAAAAAGTTCATGTTGTGCGAGTGGGGTGAGGCTGCTAAATAGTAAATCTTAGGAAAGTTGTTGGAGTAGTTTTTCCGAATGGAATCAATTTGAATTTTGATTTATACGGAACCTAAATTTAATTAATTAAATTTGTAACTAAGCACTCTGCTAAACTAACATCGCATACGTACCGATTCATCAATGTAAACGAAGTTGTTAGCCGTCCATCTCCACATGCAGTTTAAATTTGCTTTCGTCAGAAAGCACCACGTTATTCCACAACTCCCTTAGAGTACTCTCTGGCCAGCTGAAGCCTACAAATTTTTTGCTGCAGCAACCGGCGTGCCCTAAGATTTGCGTTCAGTAACCGTCTCCGAGCAGTTGAACTGGAAATTACAAAACCTATTGCTGTAGTAAGATAAGCTTGCAATTTCGGTGAAGCTTAAATCGGTTCTGCTTGGAACGAAGAACCAGGAATGTATCTTGCACTGTTGTATCTTGCACTGTTTAGACCGCTCTGTGTTCCCGTAGTCTTATATTTTTTAAAAGATCGGCAATTGGTGATTTTCCACGTCCTATCCTATCACCAAATTCACGCACGGACAGTCCTTTCTTCCATAACGGGATAACAACACTTTAACACCGACTAAGAACGTTTAGTTTAGACATTTTAAGTACTCCATTCGCTTTTTTAGACTAAAAGCTCTTTCTCCATAAACACAACTTTAACAACTGATACTTTCAGAGTTCGAGTGAATTACAAAATGCAATGTTACAGTTGGAATTTAAAAAAAATAAAAACACTAGGCAATATTTAAAGTTTTATAGGAATTCGAACTGTCCGAATTTTTTTTGCACAGTACTATATATATATATATATATATATATATATATATATATATATATATATATATATATATATATATATATTTATATATATATATATATATATATATATATATATATATATATATTTATATATATATATATATATATATATATATATATATATATATATATATATATATATATATATAATATATATATATATATATATATATATATATATATATATATATATATATATATATATAACATATATATAATTCTCTATAATCCTGAAGGGTGGGTAACGAGTGTTATATTGTCAGCAAACCTATTAAATCTCTTCTAAGCCAAAAATGCAATAAAATTGACAGTATGTTGCATTCCAATGATCAAACACAACCTGTATATCATATTCTTTGAAAAATAAACGTCGATTACAAGTAACTCCATGTCTAGTGCAGTCTAACAACTATTTTATTACCACTAAAACAGTTTAATGCAACATATTTGTCGAAGTAATTGGAAAAATTATTAATTTTTCAATATTTTTAATCGATTAGACACAGACATTGTTGTTACATACTGTGGGTGCCGCACTTTGCTTTATCTCATCTCATTTTATTGATTTAAACAATGTATATTGGAATCAAATCGCATCTTATTGGATCAGAAATGTATACATATATGGAGTCGTGCACGCTGCGTGAGAGATCATAAAAATTGTAATAACAAGAAATTAATTTAAATTTATTTAATGAAAGTTTTAAATTGCGTACGACGTTCAATCCCAATTCACTAGGAATAATTTTATTGGTCAATAAATATTATTTTTATTAATAAAATGAATATATGCATTAATAAAAGGTGGACATGATTTGTTGCAAGTTATAGGTACATATGTAGAGTGGTGACGAAATTGTGCGGAGGTTTCGTGAATAATTTATAAAAGTGTTATGTAAAATGTCCCCGGTTTATAATATTGTTATGTGAGGTGTTTTGTGTATATACATGTAGTTTGATGAAAGCCCATAATCGATCATTCTTTATAATCGAAGGCTTAATTATGAGTTATATACAAATTGTATACTGTATACAAATTGCCGCGGTATTTATACGTGTGGCCGCAAGTATTTAACAATGTGCAGTATACTTGATTATGAACTATTGCAAATTCCTTATATAGGCATGTTCTTGCCATATTATTTATGGTTTGTAGATCTTCGTCTATATATACCCTTTCTAAGAAACGAGAATATATAAAATTATTTGTCTAGGAGAAAATTTTTAGAAAATCTTAACGATCCATCATCATCATTCTTAAGAAAACTGTTTGTCAGCGTAGGTTCTTCATGTTATTTATTATTGGCTTACAAATACATAATTATATTACTATTATACAGGAACAACTTATATATCCTTCTCTAAGATTAGCTAGTTTCTGTCTCCTCTACATTTTTGTCACAGAGAGTTTAAGTGCGTGACGATCGTTGAGATCGTAGCCAGTTTTTTGGCATCACAAACGTAAATAAAGGAAAACGTCAAAAGCTTTTTTGAGTATTTTTCATTAAAGAAGGCTAATTGCACAGAACAACCAGTTTGATTTCTCTTGTTTCCTTGGATCATGTGACTCGTTATAGATACCAAATGTTGCTCCAAATAGTTTTTTCGTTGGTATCTGTATATATTACCCAAATTAATGTTTAGAGTATGATCTCGATTTCCAAATTTTTTTTATATATTTTATACTATGCAATCTGTTTCGGGGCTGTAGGTTCCTAAGCAGCCAAATCGAGGACGTACGGTTATAGGTCCGATTTACGTAATATCATCTGCGCATTGCATAACTCCATATCAGCAGTACTGAAATGGAAGATGGGTTGGCCCATAAGTACTGTACTCCAATAGGGGGTCATAGATGTGTTCATTAACACCACCGATCGTAAACAGATGGTGAAAAATTCTGCCCCTATCAAGATTTGGAACCCGGTACCTTCCGCTCCAACTGTCACAGCTTTAATCACTGCGCCATTTGGGCGGTATTTATTTTATTGTTGTTATAATTCAAGATATGAACCTTAACTGATGATGAGTAAGCTAATTTTTTACAATTATTGATAAAATACTTGTTTTTAAAACTTGTTTTTAACTTACAACATTATCACTAGGTTTCTTATAATGACATTTGTAATAATCAAATTATACTAACTAGCAAATATTTCAAAGTGAATCCAAGATTTAGCAATGACATTTTTCGATGAATAGACTTCTTAACATCATAATCGATTACATTAAATCAATGAAAATCAATCATTTATTGACAATCAAATGTAATAAATTAGTGGATGGCAGCGCACTCCAGTGACCATAAATTTAAGAATAATAAATATTAAAATATTTATTTATTATTAACATTGCGTCACGTCATCTTACTACCGACTAGAGAGTGCAAAACCGGAAGGCATTTTTTAACGAAGCCAAAACCGGGATTCCGGTTTTCAATACCGAAAATGCAAAACCTTAAATAATAACGATTATATTTTTCAAGTTTATTTCACATTTCATACAAAATTTCACGGAATTTTTATCTAATGTCTAACAAATAATACAAAGTAAATATTCCAATTAAAAAAGCTTAAGATTTTTATTCTTTATTGATTGGAAGTAGGCGTGTAAAAAGCACAAAGCATTGAATTTTTCCAGCAGTCGACAAAGCCCTCTCAGCTTCTACACTTGTTGGCCGGATTGTAAGCAACGCATTATAAATTTGCGGTATATATTTTCCTCTGGGTCCTTCTTCCTCGAACAAGGTCATTTCTTTTTTTTTTGATAAGCTAATATTATCTTGTAATTTCTTTGATTTTTTACCTGCAATAACAAAATTCACGTCTTTTGAAATAGCCAGATCAAGCCTATCTTTCAAATCATTGGTTTCCAGTTTCTTTTGTGTCTCTTCAATTTCTTTTATATTATCACTATTCTCATTGGTTTTGGTTATTCTCACAATTTTCATTGGGACTGAATAATCCCAGTTTTTTTTGTATATTTAACAAAAATTTGGTTAGTACAGCTTTTGATTGTGCTGGAAACGAAAACTTCTCATAAAAGGTTGCTGCAGTTTGTTCATTTTCTTCAAATGCATGGTGCAGATATTGAATAATATCAGAAAGCTCGGTGCGCCGCTCATAAATACGTTCCTTTATAGCATTTAATAATTCTGTACTTAGTGGTGTGTCTAGCTTCTCAAGTTCCTTGCACAAGAATTTAAATGTGGTGTCAGCTGTAATGAAATAAGCGTCAATACGCCTCAACCGTTACCTTAACTGGAGTTAAAGCTGAAATAGCCGAAGAAATTATTTTAAATGTAATCGGAAAAACTAACTCATATTTTTAAATTTATTGCCGCTTTTTGAATACAGCCTCTCAGTAAAAAGAATCTTTCCATCATACTAAGTAAACTATTCCATCTAGTTTTACAATCCAGTATAACAAAAGGGCCCTTTTCCAAAATTTTCTTTGACATATTTTTGTAAAATATTATCAAAACCGTATTCAGCTTCCGAATGACTATCTGGAGTAAAGGGATCTTCTCAAATAGATGTCATTTTTTTAGTGTATAATATACTAGTAACCGCTAAGGGAATGCCATGAGCAAAACACAGCTGTTGTTTTTTTTCTATTATCTTACACATTTTCAACATTCTGGACGCATCATCCGTTGTGAAGCATCTTATGTCATTGTTTAATGAAATATCAAATTCAGAAAGCTTTTGGTTGATAATTTCAACACATTTTGTTGCTGGCATACTTCCATAAATGCGTGTTATTCCAAAATTCCTGGTTTCATAACTGGTTATTTACAAAATGAAGGTTTATATTAATATATCGATGATTTTTAAGTGAGCTCCATTCATCACATGTAACACTGAAACCCTTAATTATAGTTGTTTGTTTGACTACCATAACTCTAATAGTATTTGCTGATTTTGGAACCTCACCCAAATTTAATTCATTTAAACCCTTGCGAAGGAATTCGGATGATAAGCGCACATCTCAGCCATCACTCTTTCTAACGCTGTTTCTTTAATAGTCTTAAAATCTTTGTTAATTTGAGAATGAGTACAGGAGGAATGTAATGGCACAATTTCGTTATTGTTAGAGTTGTCCGAACAGTTAATGTATGGTTCTTGCATGGGTATGCAAAGCACTTGTAGAGCCACCCCCAGTTTTCAAAATTTTATTGCAGATTATACATTTTGCAAAACCTCCATCCGTTTCTTTTAAAAATATGTAAATGCCAAATGGAAGAGGTTTTACAGTGATATAAATAATTTATTGAAATTAAAATAAACTAATTATTTAATTACAATAATCTTTATTTATAATTACATTTTTAATCTCTTTACATTTTAAAAATACAACTTATGCGGACGAAGGAACAGAAACGACTCTTTTTATTCTATAGGAAAAACTATCGAATATTGTTTTTCAAAGTTAACTTGAATAATACAAAAATAATTGTTTTTTCAAAGTTAACTAGAATAATGCAAAAAACTATTTACATGAGTTGTATTCTGTGAAGTAGCGCCAAAATACCAGGCAACACCACAGAGGTGTCTTCACTTTTGGGGTGCTTGATGATTTTTTTAAATTTAAATACGATTATAAATAATTTATATGCCGAATATTTAAAAAAACTACAATGACTTACCCATAAAATAGTTTTGTCACTGCAATCGTTAAAATAACACTTCCTAAAGTCAAAACGCATATTCACTTTTAAAACCAAGAAATAAATTCCAGAATATCGTAATCGGATTACCATTTATCTTTGTCTTTCATTAGGCAAAAATATGAGACAAATATTAGAGTTTGAAATAGTTCGTATTTTCGCAATGCTCACACTATAATATATATTAAATTAAAGAAGGCGGAAATAATTCCAGATCTGAATGCCACTAGAGGCCCACGGTTCAACCCACATACACAGATTAAAAACACCTAATCGTGATTGATGAATCGTTACCACCCTGGGAATCGAACCTGAGACCCCCAGGCGAATTGCCACCCAGGTGGCGCAATGGTTAAAGCTGCGGCAGTTGGAGTGGGAGGTACCAGATTCGAATCCCAATAGGGGCAGGATGCAAAAGAGATTTTTCATCACTTGATTACGATCGGTGGTGTAAATGAACACAACTATGACCCCCTGTTGGAATGCAGAATCCATGGGCTGACCCATCTTCCATGTCAGTACTATAAGCTGGCATCGAGCTATGCAATGTGCAGATGGTTTGGTAAATCGGACCTATACGTCTTCGATTTGGCTGCACAGCGTAAGGTAAGGACGTAAATAAGAGAACCGCGAAAGAGTTGGGAGTGTCTTGAGTCCCAAAACAGATTGTATAGAAATAAAATAAGAAAAAGAAAGAATTCATGAGTTTTGAATAATGAAATAGTTTTCTCCTTTTATCTTTTCTCATTTCACTTGTTTATGATGTAATCATACTTTTCTCTCCCATCTATTGCAATAATATCATGCGATCGAGTATTTTCCTCCTTTCTTCATTTTTCTTTTCACGTCTTTATCATCAGATCTTACTTTTATTTTCTAACTATTGCAATTTTAATTGAATACCGAAAAACCGGAATTGAACTAAACCGGTATTAAAACCCGTATCAAATCGGTCCGGGATCCCGGTGTTCGGGAACTCGGACATGTCTGGAAAGACATCAACATTCCGCTGGTCATGAATCATCTGATTCATAAGAACGAATTAGGAGCTTGCACAATGTGTGTATTGGTCGCTTAATTAATTTGTTGGTATTGCCAGAATTATAGTCACAATTTGAACTTTATCATCGTTCGCCGGCTGCGTAAAGCCCAACAAGTTGACGGCAATTTTGTGTCGAGGGCTAATATGACATTTCCTGGTGCTAGCTTTTTTGTATCACTCGACCATTTCTTTCGTTTTTGTAAACTTGTCAAGACGTTCTGATGCCACCGACTTCAAAAGTGCTGTTGCATCTTTTTTTTACTAACTATCATCTAGCCATCGGAAGAATATTTTTATTTGAAAGATTCTCATTTGGCATAAAGTTAAGTCAATGTCGTCAGCTTGTACCGGTCTCGAATTGTTATCGGTCATTAGCGTGGAAACCTCCTCGATGGTAATTATCGATTCAACTACCACTCTCCTATAAGATGTATCTTCGCCTGATTTACAGCAGCCTCTTAAAAGCCACCCATATGTGGTGCCTCAGGGGAAATAAACTTCCACTCTATTTTATATTTCCAAATTAAGACTGCTATCTCGGATGCCTTCTACTGGAGCAAATTGAAATAGTTATCTCAAAGAATTGTTTGCTCCGACAAAATTGGTTCCGTTGTCATGTATATTGTAGGACAATTCCTTCTCCGTGATATGAATTGGCTGAGCGCTCCAAAGAAGACTCCATACGGTTTCGATATGAACGGCTTTTGTACTTAAGCATACAAATATGCAGACGTACACCTTCAATGGAACTTGCCCTCTCCGTCGCACTGGCTGCATCTTAAATGGTCCACAATAATCCTCGCCTAAGGATACACATATTGAACTCGTTCTGGGTGTAGATTTCCCATTAGCTGCTTATCCGACTGAGGATTTTGCCTAGTGCATCTAATGCACATATGGATATAACCTTTTCTCTGATTATCCAAAATCTTCTCCTCACTATGCTGGTAAGCAAACTAATGCCTCAATGATTGTGCATGATATCAAAAACTAACACATAATAAAGCCACTTTCATGACCTGAAAAGTCTAACTATCAAATTCAAACATAGAAATTCTAAATAAATGGCTGAAATAAACAAAACTACCACCAATTAAAAAGTACGTCATAGTACGTCAAAAGTAACCGAATCGAACAGGGAAATATGGTCAACATCTATATATAGGCATCTAAGCAAAGTAACTGTTTCATGTTGTTTATGGACTTAAGTGGGGTTGTTGATGCCTATACTGTTTGGAAAAATACTTTTATGAAGCAATGCTCCTAGTCCAACTGAACGACATAGGATTTTTTACCAGGGTTATGCTGTTGATATCGCCATAATACTGGTAGGTAAATATACGAATGTAATATGTGATCGCATGCAAACTGCGATTAACATAGTTGTTCGCTGGTGTAGTGACCAGGGTCTATCAGTCAACCCTAGGAAAACTGAGATGGTCATTTTCACTCTCTTCGGAAGTCAAGTATCTGTGAGTCTGATTAGATCGGAAGATTACTTGGAAAAAACAAATAAAAGAGAAATGCAACAAAGCCTGCAACATTTACTGGAAATGCAAACAGTCATTTGGTAAATCATGGGATCTGAAACCCAGACGCGTGTACTGTCTAAACATTTCAGTGATCAGACCCATAGTCTCGTTGGCCGCATTTATTTGGTGACCTAGAATAATTGGAGGGAAAGTTCTAAACCGCCTTCAAAGACTCGTTTGTCTTGGCATTGTAGGAGCTATACATAGCACACCTACTGCATCTCTTGAGATGGCTGTGGGTCTGCTGACGTTTGATCTTTGGATCAGAAAGTATGCAGTGCAAACAGCCGTTTGCTTACATTGCAAAGACAATCTGTTTGGCCCTTCCAGGCACTGTCAAATATGGAGCAAGGTGGGCTGGCACACTGCTTAAATGCCCTCGAAGCTATGGTGAGGAAGCACTATTTGTAAAAGCGTACGCAGCCACATAGGTATCAAAGGGAATTTATTGGCTGATAAATTGCCCAGTTTGGGTGCAGCATCCACTTTTGTAGGACCTGAGCTCGCTCTAGGAGTGACGTCACTATCTCTTAAACAAGAAATTGACTATAACTTTGGAGATCTGCACGAAAAGAGGATAATCTCATCTCTTTTCGTGCGTCTGGGAAGAGTTGTCTCAATGGCCAATTGAGCCTGAGTGACTGGGGGAAAAATACCGTGCCATACTATGTATTAATTAAAGTTTGGTGGGGGACGTTTAGAAGAAAGCTCGGTGACGCAAACGTATAATGTAGGAAAATAAGGCCAACACCTAGGCAGCTAAGCAAAGTAATAATTTCAAGTTATTTATGGACTTAAGTGGGGTTGTTGATGCCTATACTGTTTGGAAAACTACTCTAATGAAGCAATGCTGATATTATGATACCTACGAGAATCTGTTTCATGTTAATTTTTGGAACAACATTTTGGCTTGATATAATCGATACATAGTTTCAAGCCATCTTACCCATAACGACATTTAGTGTTGAGAATAGTTTTTCATTGACATACAGGATATTGAATTATTGCTTAGCCCCACGTGTAAATTCGTGGTTTAACAGTGTGACAGGCAGTTAACATAATTAGGATTTTAAAAGCTCCCACAAAGCTATTCCGACTGAAAAAATTGAAGTTCAACTGATTTAAATTCTACACGAGATGAACATATTTTTCAGGACGTATGCAATAAGTTAGTTTAGTTCAGACAGATTTATTCACTTACATTTTTATAAATAAAATGTAACATAATCAGACCACAAACCCTGTGAGTGTTTTTTGTCATGTAGTGTAAAGCTATACCAAAAAAATGATAACTGTATGCTATACCCTAAAATGAGGCAATACCAGGGTATGTATTGCTTACAGGGCACCCGATATTTGTACAAACTATTTTCGATTTACTCACATAAAAAATATTATTTTTGAAAATATTCGATATAGGCAAGTTGCACGAAATGGCTATGTGGCCTCATATTGTGGGCTGCCATTTGTATGAGATTCTGGTAGATATATTTTTTTTCGGTTTTTACAGGCCATTATTGGCCCGTACCATGCCCACAATCTGACTCCATCAGTTTCGATCACGAGCCAGATCTTCATACTGTTGCAAGCAGTTAGAAGACACCAGATTGCTCTCTATGCCGTGTAGTCATCGTCGCGGACAGCGACCTCTTCGCCTATTATTCGTTTCGGATCAGCACGCGGAACGTGACCGAACCAACGTATTCGCTGGCTCGGTCCATCTTTCGTACTCACCGTCAAGGTCCAACCACCACATCCATACATAACAACGGGTCTGATCAACACTCCGAAGAATTTCAGCATATCCGTATTTGCAAGGTATTTAGATTTCAAAAGTGGACGTAGACGATATAAATCCCGATTGCCAGCGGCAAGGTGAATCTTGATATTCTCTCCATCAAAGAGATGCAAAAGTTTTCGATAACCTGTTCTCAATTTTTGACACAGCATTGTGACTGCGTTGCTGTCATTTTACACAGATGTAGGTATTTGTTTGGACGGAATCCTCCTTGGTATTCACCGATAATTTCCTTCACCAGGGGAGTAGTTCTTCCCAAGATAATGTACGACAGTAACTTGTATGCTATGTGCAAAGATGGCTATACAGCGATTCTCACATTTCAAGCGATCACCCTTGAGATGATATCTACTCCAAATATGTCTTGTACTACATATAAAGTGATTCGGTTTTTTTATATTCGGTTCGACACAATTGTTTTTAGTCCAAACACCTATAGTTAAGGTGTTTTACTATTAACACAACAACTATCTATATGTCTAAGATTGCGGAAGCCAATGTGCAAATATATTCAATCGATTTCATGCATGTATCGTATTTCTTTCAAACCAATAAATCTTAAATGTCTAAATTGTACATAACGTATTGCATTGTTTTTTTGCTACTTTTCTTAGCAATGTCAAACGTATAGTGTTACCGTATTAGGAAATACACTGTATACACATAAATCTTACAATAAAAAATCATCTTACAATTACATAACCGCTTTATGTAGTATATAGGTTCAGCCGTTCGGCGAAGGATATACTCGTAAATCAGGTGAATTTTAAATGGTCTTCTACATTAACAACCGCACCGATTTAAGACGACAGTAGCATATATACGATTATCAATGCATTTTCAAATATGTATCTTAAAGACCCATAATCGGATTTTCTTCTACTTCTTCGTCAATGTCTTCTTGTCTTGTATTTCCATTTCTTGTATTTTATGAATCAACGTGTGGTAAAACGTACTTAACTCTTCATTTTTTTTTTGTTTTTTTTTTGTATATTTGTTTCTGAAGTTGAAGAAATGACGCTTAAGTGGATGTATATTGAAGAAACGCGATTTCATTCATAAAAACTTCATTGATTACAACAATGAGCTGAACGTATATCAAGTCACAGTATATATACTATATATGTGTGTGTGTATGTAGAGAAACAGTTAATATTCTTGCTTTCAATTCGTTATTTGTGTATATAGGAGTATGTAAGACGTTTGGACGTGGTTGTTGTTGTTATTATGAATGAAATTTAATACTTTTTCGTTTATGGATCGAATTAGATTTAAATACTGTGATTACATGTGGTTATGTGTGATAAACGAAACAAATGAGTTTTTGGGTAATTTGTAATATTTACCAGTGGATTATGGGTTTGTAATATGGATTTAAACAGAAATTTACATATAAACAGATTATATTTTAAATAGACAGATGTGTGCAAGTGTTTTAAATCTTTGTAATTTATTTGATTGGAAAATTGGTTTTGTATTTCAAAGCAATACGACTTTGTTTGTTTGGTTTCGATTAGTGAAACCTCGATTGTTTGGCGATTCACTTTAGACGTCATACTTTAGGCCGACCGATCAGAGGGACCCAATGTTGGAGTGCAGAATTCATGGGATAACCCATCTTCAATATCAGTACTATAGGCTGGCATGGAACTATGCAATCTGCAGAGGGTTCTATGAAAATCGGACCTATAGTCGTACGTCCTCGATTTGGCTACAATTTTGCCTAAAGTAGGACGTAAATAAGCGAACCGCGAAAGTGTAGCCTGTCTGAAATAATATAATTTTCTTGGTTTTAAATCTCACTATCCATAAAAAATCCGGTTTGCTTATGGGTTATATAAGATCGCTGAAATTATACTATCATAAGGTCTCCAACGTGTAATCTCTATACTACTGAAACGAGAAAATTCGGTTTCCAACTCGATCACCGATATGGATTGTCCTTATCGTGCTTGTTGGTTTGTTTCTATCTATACTGTCTGTTATAAGGTCGAAGCCAAATCGATGTTATACGATTAGCCTAGTACTGACATGGAGAACGGGTCTGCCGATATATGTTAAACCCCAACAAGCGATCGTAGATGTGTTTATCCATACAATACCGATCGTCTTCGAATGACTAAACTACCACAGCTTGAAACAAGTTGCGATTTGTTCGGTTGTACGTATATTTCTTGCATTCCATTTTGCCTGCTTATATTTCTTAAGTCGTAAACTTATCTTAAATCTATCAATATTGTTAACTGTAGAGTGATCTAATAAAAGCTTACGGAAGTTTTTTTTTTGAAACTATACGCTCAATTTCTATGGGTCAATTTTCCAGCACTCTTTCGAGCAATTATGCCAATATTCCGATAATTAAGTGTTAAGTTCGCTTCTAATGCAGGAATAATAAGTAATCTAACGGCGTCAGGTCACAAGATCTTAGAGGCCAATTCACGGGTTCCTTTGCGCCGTTACCGTTTACACGCTGTTCTTCCGCATTTTTAAAGAACTACGGTCCGATCATGATACCTGTACATAAACTGCACCAAACAGTGAACTTTTCAGGATGCATTATGGATGCTCTTGAATCTCCTCTAGCTATTCATCAGCCTAAATACGACGATTGTTTGTTGACGTATCCATCCAGCCAATAATAAGTTATGCTGAACATAAATTTTCGATAAAAAACTGGTCAATTTAAAGCTGATCCAACTGCCATTAACCAAGTAGATGGCACCAAGAAAGATCAACCGGCTTTAATTCTTGAACAAACTGTATTTTGTATTGCTTCAAACCAAGATTTTTCTTCAAAATACGCCACAATGTGAGAGACCGGCAGCTTCAGAACGGCGACGAATTGATTGATTGCGATCTTCACGTCCATTTTCAGCTACAACAACCATATTCACATTAAATCGACTTGTATGCACTCTATAGTCGGGTGATGAACACTGTTGGGATTTTAAATGTAAAAATGTTTTTTTTTTACATTTTTTTATGTAAATTATGTAAAAAAAGCGTAAATAACATAAAAAGTAAATTACATGTAAAAAACGAAGACAACATCAATCGCAGTGCCATCTATTTTAATATGTCAAAAATTTACCTACGTTCGCTTTGCTCATTATTTATCAACATGGGTAAATACGTATTTGTCTGTAAGTTACAAAATCAGTTAGTTTTCTCGCTTGCGTTATTAGTTGAAAAGTGATTTTTTCACCTTTACCCGAGTCAGAGATGATTTTAACAAATAAAATTATTGTGACATTCAATATGTAGGCGAAAAAAATTCTACATAGCTAATTATTTCACAAATTCTCAAATAACTTATAATACTATAAGCGAAATCGTGTCAATTTTCATAGTAAATGCCAGCATGATTTCGTTAAATATAAGTTTCGGAGAAGATTTCTAGATGGCATACCAATACGTTTTAACGAGAACAATAGATGGCACGCGATGTAATTTTTTAATGAAATGATATAATTTAAAAAAAACAAATTTTGTTTTATTTATTTATTATTATATATTTATAAATATAAACCCATTAACTTCAAAAATTTTCGACTGTAAAATTATATTTTTTTTAGATTTGAAATCTTGGTTTCGTTAATAATTCGTTGAATATAAAAAACTGCAGTTAAAAAATGTACACATTTCGTCCAACTACTACTAGTGCCATCTTTTAATCTTCTCCGGAATTATATCGCGTTGGTACATAATATCGACGCGATTTCCTTATTTTTGCAAATAATAACTGGGCGAGAGTTATTATTTGCAAATTCTATTCATAAAATAGTTACAAAATTTTTTAAAAGATGGTGTTTTAGTTACTATTAGATTTAATAAGAGATGGCGCGTCAGTTTTTTTTACATAAAATCGTTTTTACGGTTTTTACATTCAAATTGTAAAAAATAACCTTTTTTATATTACCCGTTTTTTACATGTAAAAAAAACCGTGTTAACTACATCGTGAAATTTACACGCCCAACAGTGGTGATGAATAATGAAATGTCAATGAATACTGAAAACAATTGTGATATGAAGATGACAGTGGTCACAAATGCGTCCTTTAATTGGAAAAAGTACGTTCTATTGGATCACTGTTTATTTGTTATTTCTACTTCTGGTTGGAAGCAGGTTACATATGGCCTATATAGCGTCCCCTCAAAATAAAAATGTTCAGGCAATCATTCAATGTACAAATTCAACCGTTTAGCAGTCGGTTAGTGATAAATAAATTTCTTACCATGCTACTAGCCTACTTTAGATCGTATTAAACCTAAACATTTAATTGTTGGTTACAATTAATTAATGTTCTAGACCAGGCTTAATCCAAAACCAGAAACAATAACAAAACCAAATATTTATGAATGAAAGGTCTGTTTTCTGATTGAGTTTGTAATTTCTCTGAGACTAATTTCTTCAAAACCTAAGCACGTCTTCTTGATATTCAAGGCCTGGGCTGGAAACAAAATAAGACGACTCAAACCAACAACCTCGCAGGCTTTGTTCTACTGAGTAATTGCTGCTTAAGACCTAGACCCTAAGTTAATTTTATCACTAATATATGAATTATCGACTCCGGAATGAAATCTGTTGCAATGAACTCGTAGCAGTGAGATTCTAGTGATCTCTGCCTACCACCCATATGATTCAGAGCTTCTTCTTCCTAATGTAGAAAGCTGTATATTATGGCTTGCATGGCAATGGTGAATTTATCATGGAATGGATCCTCAATGATCATCTCCTGGTCTCCAATGGCAGTTGACCGTTATTTTAAGGTATGGCGCAATCCGAAGACTTCGGATTGCTGTTATTGTACTCTTAAAACCTTTGCTTTCCACCAGTCCTCCGGCTAGCTTTCCATCTAGCAAGAACTACTATATTTCTTCTTCCAATTGTAAACCGACTTTGCTCTTCACTATGCGCGTGCTGTATTTCGTTGCTCAACCGTTAGACGATACTCCTCATCATACCAACAATTTATTGGCGTATAGTTTTCACTATACTGAGAAACATCGACAACCGAGGTTTTCAATACTTCGCAAATACTGTTCATTTTTCAAAACCAGATTAAGTCGTTTCCTACGACAAGCTCTGGCCACTGTGGTGGTATTCTATGGGTCTTATGTTTCGTACGAAATATTTACAAAACATGGATGCTCCAACCAACAGGGGCTAACGAAATAAAAACGCCGTCGAATAACTTTGAGTTGTCGTTAGTTAAGAACAATTAGTATATATATATATATATATATATATATATATATATATATATATATATATATATATATATATATATATATATATACATATATATATACTATATAAATGCAGAGGCTAGTGCTATTATATATTGTCTTCTAATCTAGCTGTCTTATAGCATATTAATTCAGAGTTTTGATCAACCCGGATATATCTAAGTCGGCGAATTCACTATCACTTATATTGAAACCCGCGAATGGCTTATAACCAAAAAATTAGTACATCATGAGATACTGGGTTCAATAATATTCTTATAAATCTGCCAGTCCAAAAACAACTGTCCCTACTGAATTACGGTATACATTTATACCTACGTATTGTAGCACCTTCTTCTTAGAGAGAAATATTTATCCCGTAAACTGGCAAGGGATTCATTTATAAGTTATTGGCTCTACCAATTCTAGCACATGCGTATAGTCATTTGGTGACCAGTAGTTTTATTAAATTATTGTTTGTAGGACTATCAAGAAATAGGAGTCTTCGACTGTTCTCCATGAGACCTATTCTCTGCCACAGTCACAGTTTTAATCTTTCTCGGTACAGCTGCCTTTCACTTGAAGTGTTCTGGGCCGTAGAACGCCATCGCCATCGCTATTATTTTCCACAAACCATTAAGGTAGTTTATCCATTGCTATTATTTGAATTGCTATAATGGCTCTCTTTCTGAACAGGGTTCTGGCTTTGGTATTCCATCGTACTTGATGTAAGAAATTATTGAATCTTCCCCGTTGTAACAAAAAGGTAACGTTAATGTGGATATTTCGAGAAACGAAATTGAGACAGTTTAGTCAAAACTGGTTCTCCCTTAAATTTATTTGAGCATGAACTAGCTTTGTGGTGTTCTCTAATGCCTCAATTTTCTCAATTCCAGTAAAACCCAGCATATTACGACAGAGAGATAGTAAAAACGTATAGTAAAAACGTTCTAAACTGCTTGAAAAAATCCGCTTACCAGCTCTAAATTGGTAGGGGATCTTAAACAATTTCTGAACCATCTTGGTTGTAGCAACAAGGTAACAGCCATGTGGGTTTCTGCCTTTTGTGATATTGAGGGCAACGAAATTGGTTCTCGCCTTCATAACATAGGTCATAATCAGCTGCTCCTTTACCTCTTCACATAGTGACAAACAATTAAAAACGCTGCCCTTTCGAATCTAAAGACAACTGGAGAGTATTGGTTTGGTTCCATTGATGTTGTATGTGACGAATGTCTTGAGGATGCTGATGACAGCTTACACTTCTATCGAATGAGAGCACTTTTGTTAAACTTCAGGAATACTCCTGTACATCTACTGTCTATTTTGCCTTGATTCAAACTGCTCAAGTTTGCCAAGATTGTAGAGTGTGCTTGTGTGCTTTGATGAAATACTAGGTTTGGCCCATCGGCTCTTTATAGCATTGATTTTGGAATCTTACAAGGATGAGAACAACAACACTGAAATATATCAACACTATGGAAGTTGGACAAATGCGCACTAGAAAAGTAAAAGAGATTGTGAATGACGACTATCCGGAGACAATACGAGAAATTGGTATTGTCTAGATAGAGCTTATCGAAACGTTAATTACCCTTAAGAAATTTTTAGAATCTGTCGTCGGTCCGTAGATATTTTCTAAATGATGCAATAACCCAAGCACGCTATTAGAAGAGACACACTGAAGAAAATATTACCTCTGTTTCTTATATGTGTGCCATAAGCATGTGTTATACGATAAGCATGTGTTATAAGTGGTTAATATGTGTCGTATCAATGTCTAAGTTGGACCGCGATTTTATGTTTGTGTTATAAGATGTGGTTGTAGATATTAGTCATATCGACTTATAATGGGTGGTCCATCTAGCGTTCGCAATATTAACTACTGGTTAATTCGAGCGGTGCCAACCTTACGCCATTCGTGTTATGACAGAAAACTATTAATATTGAAAACTTACTTAGTCTTCTTTCCAAACTGTAAGAAATAAGCGTGTCAATGAAAATCATTTTCACATCAGAGGCTGTCAGAAACCAAAATTATCGCATTTGAGGCTTAAAAAATCTATACGTAACCTTGGAGAAGCCAATGAATCCACAATGCCTGAGGACACACGTGCCTTAGAAGGTAGCGTTTATCAGTTTTATCAACGATATTTTTAAGATGTTTTTCGATGTCTTGACTAGAAAATTGACATTTTAGGCGAAGCTGACATTTTTGAGTGGTTTCAATGAAGGTGATATATAGGTTTTTGCATAATTTTTATATCTCAGTTTGAGTAGTTCTTACGCTGTTCATTTTGGTGGCTCGAATGAATAGTGAATGTCAGGTTTAGTATATCGTTTGATCCATCTTTGATATCTGCGGCATTATATAACACTTTAATATGCAATTTCCGTTATTTCTTCTGGTTTAAATTTGGCGAGATCGAATGGGGTTTTGAAAAGTTCTGTTAGAGTAAGGTGATACTGATAATCTAGTTATAAATGGTGTTTGATGGGTACAAGGTATTGTTCTTTCGGTTCTGCAAAGTATTCTAGTAGAGATCCGAATAAGCTGTATCGTTAAAACGCCTGGATCTAAATGAAAGAGACAGAAATAAATTAGGAGTCACTTACTCCATATATTGGTTCATAAGTCTGCAGACAACATGGTTTGTTTATGATTTACAAAAAACATTAGTTACGATTTTCCACGGGTATGGGCTGACTACAGTCTCTACCACTATTTCTTATCATGAGTTCAACCAAACAAACATACTATTAACATATATTTCACCAGATTATGTACAGTATTTTTGTCAATCAGTAACAGTCACTACTAAAATATTAATATGACTACTAAACCACACTAATCGTCTTGTGTCAACAAATATCGTAAATGTCATAAACCGCTTAACAAAAATAAATCAAATACTTCATTTGATTTCGAGCATAAAATTACGCCACCCCCGCCAAAAACCATCAATTTTTAGACGACAAAAAAATTATTTATAAACATAAATTGAATTGACCACATCTTCGAAACAGCATCATATGTGTTGTGATATACGTATATGCGAACCGGAAATATTTTTCCAAAAACCACTCATCTCGCACACAGACTATATATACCAACTATAAACCGCCACTTAATCTATTTTATACAGAAAATTCAAGTGAATATTTATTTTTGTTGTAGGTTTTATGTAACAGACGCACAAAAAATCGCGTCTTCGAGATAAAAAATATATTTATAAGTATCGTCTTGTCTGTATATACATAAGTACAAACACATATATATGATACTGTGCTGACTCGTCCACTGTTGATAGATCAAAAGTGATGTTCGACATGCTTGTGTATCGCGCGGCTCAGTGAATCATCACACATCTTGATTGGATTTAATTTTTTTGTTTAAACATTTTTCCTTTAATTAAGAAATTGAATATTTTATAGCTCTGATCCACTTTATACATAAATACATCGATTTTAATTTAATTTTGTTTAAAGTGACACCCACAACACCCATATTGTATGTATATATGTAGTGCAGTGTCCAAATACGTATATTTGTATAACTGTATACCACAAGACACGACGAGACGATCTTAAGCCCTGAAACATGTTTGTCTGTGTATGTACAATGCACCTTGGAAGACATAATATGTAATATATGCACATATATTGTTACTTTATATCTGCACCATACAGCATATACTGACTCCCACGCATCTCTCTACATGTTTCATTTTAAAGATCATTATCGTTAACAATTTGTAAGAAATTAAACAAGTATTATTATATACTTTCAACACACACGTCAAAGTCATTGATTTAAGATAAACGTCTTTAGACTCGCACGAGCCTCTAAACCACACTACGAGTGTATGATTAATAAGCTTTCATAAAATTTCAGGTGTGCGCATATATTTATTTTAATTAATTTTAAAATACCACAGGCACGATTGGCTTATAAATAATAAAAAAATAAATCTAAAGATCACCTTGGTATTCGGCACTAATTTCTAAAATTTTTATACGATCACTTCTATTTTTGATCCCTATCTCGACCAAGTCTTGCTCGGTCAACGACGAAAAAACTTGCAAATTATCGATTTCCTCCTTTCGAAAAAGCTCAACATATTTTTCCAATCGGCAACTTCTTAATATATTTTCGATCGAAATGGTTTTATTTAAATATGACACATTGTGGGGTGAGCTGATCTTTAATTTCTCCTTATTAGCGTCCAACTGTGTCAAGAAATTAAAAAAATAAATAATAAATAATTTATGATTAATTATTAGATGCACCTGTAGGATTCGGTTTACGGCACGTGGTGAAAAATCAAATATCAGTGGTGTTGAAGGCGCTGTCAAACCACTATTTTCGCGCTTGATTGGCGAAATAGCAGGCGACGACATTGCCAATAAATTAATGTTCGGCGAGAATGAAAGACGTTTACAGCAAATTTTTGGTTTTTTGACGCGTGGCTTTTTCACAATCGCCGAATGACATCTTGATCGAAGAAACATATCCTCCTCACTTATCGAAAGTGTTCTGGTTGCATTGGTGATCTTTTGAACTGAACCTGATTCATATATTACACATTAAAAATGTTAGAAACAGCACGTCACAGTATTTGCAGATACACAAACTGATCCTACCTGAATACATTGTGGTTTTTAGTAAGACGAACGTTTAAAATAATCTTAAAGAACACAATTATAGGTTAAAATTGATTGAAAATCACAAATCGAATGATACAATACAACACGATAATAGATTTTGAACCTGTAAGTAGTAAACGAAACCAGATTTATCAGGGGAGTATAACTTATTCAAAGTGTTGTAAAAACAATACGAGGGTTTTGAATTACTTAGATAGAAATTATAACTGTCATGGGCTCGACGCACTTCTAACTCTTTCGCGGTTCGCTTATTTACGTCCTCACCTTAAAACCATTGCAGCCAAATCGAGGACGTACGGCTATAGGTCCGATTAACGTAGAACCGTCTGCACATTGAATAGCTCCATGACAGCCTATAGTGTTGACATGGAAGATGGGTTGCCCCATGAATTCTGCACTCCAACAGGGGGTCAAAGATGTGTTCATTCACACCACCGATCGTAATCGTATGTTGAAAAATCTCTTTTGCATTCTACCCTTATCGGGATTCTAACCCGGTACCTCCCACTCCAACTGCCGCAGCTTTAACCACTGCGCCACCTGGGCGGTGATTTTAGAAGTTTGCATCGAATTTTTCTGGACTCCTAATATAAAACGTGACCCAAATTTAGGGCCAGTGCTAATCATTGGCAAACCACTTACAATAAACTTACATCTAGCCATAACAATCTCGAAATTGATGATTACATAACGATTATTTTTAATGTAAATGTTTTTCCGTTAAATTCGGTAATTTTTTAATCCATTCAATATTTTTTTGGCTCGAAAATTTCGGACAATAATTTTCGGTTGAAAGTCAATCAAAAATATAAATTTTTTTACTTTCGGCTGAAATAGCAAAGACACAATCTGCATTATCGATTTTTTTCAGTTGTAAACTTTCGGCTAACTTGAACCGAGATGTTTGTGCTAAAAGTATGTGGTTATAGATACAAGTCATACCAACTTATAATGGGTGGTCCATCTAGCGTTTGCAATTTCAACTACCTTTCAAAGTGTTGAGCCTTCTTTCCAAACTAAGAAATTTACAAGAAAAATATCGATGAAGCCCCTTTTTACATCTGATGCTTAGCGAGAAAATCCGATGCATCAACAACGATCCATGATAAACAAGTGTTTGTTACCCTCACACGCCATTTGGTTTCAGCCGAATGACTTACTGCCCAGTAAAAGAAACAATTGGTTTTTCAACGAAACACTTTCAAAATCAACGGTATTTTGAAAGTGTTTTTGGCGACGCTGTTATTTGGCCGATTGCAAAGAAGATGATATATGTATAGGTTTTTACTTGATTTCGATTTATCAGTTTGGGTGATGCTAGTTTTAGTGGCTGAAATGAAAAATGACGTTATCGGTGGATTAACACCTCGATTCCCTGAGCCGTGTCACTTTTCACTTGTAGAGACAGACTTTGTGAAAATTTCGTAAAAATTTCAGTCGACATATTTAGTTGAAATTATTTGTATTCCTTGATTAATTCAGCGATTGAAGTTCGTTGCATCAGGTCACTTCAATCGACTAGCAGAATACAAGCTTATAGATGAAGTGACACGACAACTGTCACGGCGAATTAAGTGATACGACTAAGGGAATTGGGGTGTAAGTGTTATGAGCGTTCAATTGGTCTATCTTTGATGTCTATAAGGCATTATATAACACTTTAAGGTACAATGTGTTTTATTGCTTTGGGGTTGAATGGGGTTTTGAAAATTTATGTTGGTAGGGTAATAATGATTATCTAGTTATAAATGAAGAGATTTAATGAATGTAAAATATTTTTCTTAAGGTTCCGCAAATTTGCGTGTGAATTTACAAATGTGGTGTCAATTCTATTGTGCCAATATGTTATGACTGTTGTTTGTATGAATGATTTGGTTTATTGCCTATTCCGCTTGATCGGTCAGATTTGGCAATCTTTTTTGTTATCTTATTGATTCGAGAGCAGAGCAAATGTAGACAAAAGTTGGATTTTGTGGGATAAAATTTTGTTTGAGTGAATACAGGATGTCAAAATATTTTAGTGTCGACCGAAAATATAAATTTTGTCAGTACGATTGCGTTGAACTTTATTCTAAGCATTGGGTCACCTCCAGTTAAGGTTAAATGGGATGTGTACTCATTGTACATATAGTTTCGTGTCAGCTATAGAATGAGATTCAAATTGTCATTCAAACATGAGGGTGTCGGTGTGCCACATGGATTGAGTATAACATTCAATTACCATCTTCCGATGTGTTTCATCTTAAATTGCGTTAGTTCTTACCAATCTTAGAGACGAAGAGATTTCTACAAAGTATTGTTGGGAACCTTTTCACTTTTTGATGCAGCACTTTATAAAGATATAGAGAACTAACTATATTTATATATATATATATATATATATATATATATATATATATATATATATATATATATATATATATATATATATATATATATATATATATATATATATATATATATATATATATATATATATATATATATATATATATATATATATATATATATATATATATATATATATATATATATATAAATATATATATATATTCTTGGTTGTAATTTTTTAGTTCGAGGAAAGTAAAATGGGAAGCAAAGCACGATTAGTTATATAGTGGTATAGACCCTGAGAATTTTCTTAGAATAGTCGAAGCTGACAAACCTAACGTAAAAGATTTGGAATGTAGGAGTTGGAAAAGGTATTAATCAAAGGTGCTACAAATGCAATAAATATGCATATAAAACTGGAACTTATACGTTCATAATGTAAGGAGAATCATAAGTATAGCAAAAGACGAAATGACCTTAAAAGAGAAAATGAGAGGATTAATCTTAATCTAGATATCAGTCATTGTATTTGGAACCCAGAATGTCTGATTTTTAAAAAATTATAATTCTTCAGACGAACAAGCCTAGTGGAAATTTTCCAACAAGGTATTGTAAATATTAAAGAGTAAATCAGTGATCATCATATGTTTGGAGTATTTAAATTGATAAACGATAGTGTGAATGTATATGTATAGAAACCAGGCAAAAAATTATGTAAGTTGGACAAAAATACAAATCTTATTTTATTGAATGTAACCAATGCCAAAACGGAAAATGTCAACATACATTAAAATGAAGTGAATATTTTCGAATATAGATTTTAGATCCCCATGCCAATCGTCTAATAGTATGCACTGGTATGGTTTAAATATGGTATAGCAAAAGTAAAATTGAATTGGATTAATTTTAATACCATCTGTCTAAGAGAAAACAAGAGGTAAAACTTCAGGTATTAATTTCCTAAAGCTGTACTTGGAGTATTTGGATCTGTGGTGGTACCAACTCTTAATGAATAAATGCGTATTATATATATATATATATATAAAAATATTTATATATATAGTTATATATATATATATATATATATATATATATATATATATATATATATATATATATATATATATATATATATATATATATATAATATATATATATGTATGTATATGTATATGTATACATAGTACTGAGTACTGTGCAAAAAATCCGGACAAAATCCTAGTGTTTTTAATTTTTTTTAGATTGCATTTTGTAATTCACCCGAACTTTGAAAGTATAAGTTGTTAAAGTTATGTTTATGGAGAAAAAGCTCTTAGTCCAAAAAATAGAATAAAGTACTTAAAATGTCTAAACTAACTGACCAAGAAAAAAGTTTTGTTATCGCGTTATGGAAGGAAGGACTGTCCGTGTGTGAAACTGGTGATAGGATAGGACGTGGGAAATCATCAATTGCCGATCTTATAAAAAAATCTAAGACTACGGGGAGCACAGAACGGTCTTAAGAGTCTGGTAGACGGCGAAAAACCACAGCAGTGTATGATAAATTTGTGGTTCTTTCGATCTTGCTACAGCAAAAGGTATTGAAACTTCTATTTCAACTGTTCGGAGAAGGTTACTGAACGCAAATCTTAGGGCGCACCGCTCGCTGCATAAACCTTTTCTAAAGATATCTTCAAAAATTGGTCGGCTTCAGTTGGCCAGACAGCACTCTTACTGGACCAGGAAGTTGTGGAATAACGTGGTATTCTCAGACGAAAGCAAAATTTAAACTGCATGTGAGAGATGAACGTCTAATTGTGCGTAGAAAACCAAGAGAACACCTCAGCGATATCTGCATTCAACAAGGGCCTAATAAAACTGAGGGTGTAATGGTTTGAGGCTGTTGTAGTAATGCTGGTGTTGGTCCCTTGACCTTTGTCGAAGCAGGGGTAGCTGGTAATGTGTATCTCCAGAAAGTTTTGGACCTTAATAAACAATGAGTTAAAAAATAAGAAAAAAACTACTTGTTGGTGTTATATCAATTGAGTTTGTGAAAAAATTAGTTTAATTAAAAAATTTTAGCTGTCTGGATTTTATACACGGTACTGTATATATGGAATTACTGACGTTATTCACATATTTGCAGATGATACGTTGTTAACAGTCGCTGTAGCTAGTAAGAAGAGGCGGAAACTTTATTTTAGCAGGTCTATCAGTTTTATCAATGGTATTTTCAAGGTTTAGTGTATTGGTGATCGTTCTGGTATGACGGTACAATACTTTGAAGTGCAATATGTGTTATTGTGTCTGTTCAAGATTTTCCTCTATGGAATGTTTTGAATTTCCTGTTGGATTAAAGTGATAATGAAAATCTAGTTGTGGAGAGAAGTCATTTTTGGAGAATTGAAGCTATTGGTGAAGTGCCCTGAAAAAAACGAGGGTTTTTTGTTCATTTAGAATTGAAAGGTTGTCATTAACTCGGTGTTTTCATCGGTTATGCCGTGATTTTATCTTCGAAGGTTGAGTTTTGAGAGGTTTGCATTGTGTTGTTTCGATATTTCAGTGCTTTGGTCATGTTTGTTTGTATGAATGGTTTGTTTTATCCCCGGTTAATCTAGATTACAATTGTTCGGGTATTTTTTTCGACTTATCAGGTTTCCTTTCTTGCTATCGTTGGTTCGAGAAAATAGCAAGTAGGGACTAAGATTTAATTATGTGTGGAGTAAGGTTTGATTTTCGCTATAACTAGTATGGAAGAAGCGGAAACTAAAACTTACCAAAAGTTGGTAAGTGAATAAAGGGATACAAAAATCTTCGTGTAATAAGAGGTTATCAAGTAATTATTTACTAAATTATAATGTCGATTTCCAATGGATTTCTCATCCTATGTTAAAATTATTTAATTATTTATTTCAAAGCTGATAGGTTGAATTTGTTGAATATAATCAGCGACCAGTGATTGATAGTTAATTTTTATAATTATCTTAAATCGAATATTAACTGAATTTTTGAGAATATCCGGCAATTTATTGTAAGTAGTACAACCTAATAGGTTTTCTGTTTTATATATATATATATATATATATATATATATATATATATATATATATATATATATATATATATATATATATATATATATATATATATATATATATATATATATATATATATTACATCAACCTCAGTACATATTTTGAGACATAAGTATTCTTACAAGTCCGACCACTGGACCCATTTTTTTATACACATTATTTTATGTGTTTTCCCAAAACATATGATATTGTCAAAAGTTACTCTTAAGTTTCTCAACCACGTTATTATCTATATTGATCTTTTGTGTGGTGATTGAAAAATCATACATTCCTTATATTACTATACTTATCCTATCAATTCCCCTTCGGAAATAAATAATATTTTTTTTTAATCTCTACAATCTGTTTGGCTCGAGGCACTCCCAACATTTTCGCGGTTCGCTGATTTACGTCCTACCTTACGCCATTACTGTCAAATCGAGGACGTACGGCTATAGGTCCGATTTACGTAAAACCATCTGCACATTGCATAGCTCCATGCCAGCCTATAGTACTGACATGGAAGATGGGTTTGGCCCATGAATTCTGCACTCCAACAGATATGATGATATCAGAGATATCATATATATGTGTTCATTTACACCACCGATTGTAATCATTGGTTAAAAATCCCTTTAGCAATCCGCAGCTTTAACCACTGCACCATTTGGTCGGTAAGTTTATAATTTTATTTGCTCAGGTGGTAAAGTGGAGGACAAAAGTATTGAATTCATTTTTCACTGAATTGTATTAAATTTGTAAATATCTCTATCACCTCGAATAGCTTCACCCAGTAAAGTACCTACTCTAACCAAATAATGATTAAATAAATCAGCAATATCGGAGTCACTACTATATTTCAAAAATCTGGCGCTTTTCAATCAGTTTCTATAGATAGAAAGCTATCAAGAAAAGACAAACCATTGAGATTATTGCTTTATGATATTATCATATTTATGCGGCTCATTCTCTAGCATACCTTTTATATGAAAACTCGCATATGTTAAAATCGTACTCGC
Organism: Tipula lateralis; assembly: GCA_963932295.1. NCBI lineage: Eukaryota > Metazoa > Arthropoda > Insecta > Diptera > Tipulidae > Tipula > Tipula lateralis. The sequence goes on along the minus strand of OZ010738.1, from coordinate 87,827,797 downwards.
AACAATTATTGTATTATGGCTAAGAGAGTTTCTCATCACGCCGCGGCCTCGAGTTGGATCCTCGGCGTTGACCAACAACTAACATACACCAATAAAAAGTATAAAAAGATTTTGAGAAGAGCATTCGTTGGACTAACCACCTACAGTGTGTACTAATAGCTATATGTTAAAATGGTTCCTAAGGTCTCATTTGAACCAGCTTTAGAGTAATGACAAATATAGGGTGTCCCAATAACTGGTTCAGATTTGACATATCGGTTATTTTGACTCTGGCAACACTAATGTCATTCTCTGTTTAACAGAAACTCAGAATATTATTTCTAGAATTGGTGATGTGAATTGACCAGCTGTGATTTGAGCATAAGAATGCCAATATTGAAGCAACCTTTGTCGAAATAGATCCGCAGAAAATCCAAAAATGTGCTTATAAATTGGATTTTTTTTATTTTTTTTTATTTAAGGATTGTACTTTTAACACCTTGTAAATAGTTGTTACTGTCTCCTATGGTATGTTAACCGTTCCAAAATAAAGATAAACCGGATCGTTAAGCCTCAAAATTTCCAATAATTTTCAAACAATTAAATTAATGCTCAAATTATTACATCAATAAGTGTCTATAAATTTCCTGCAATAACTCTCAATCGTACATAAATCAAATTGGTTGTAAATGAGAAGAAAGTTATTTAAGATTACACAATATTTGCAACATCACCATATTTTTGTAATTGAAAATAATTACTAAAAGAATGTAATTAAACATTAATTGTAGTTCTACGAAATTGAAAAATATTTCATTCTGTTCATAATTGATAATCATATAATTTATTGCAAAACTATGCTATAGTTGAAGATGCGGATCTGTAATAAATATAAAAGTTGCATGCAACAAAATCATAAAATTGAAAATTTTTAAATGAAATATTAATTAAAAACACGAAGTCATCTGCATATTATGATAAACACATGTCTGTTTACTTTTTTCTAATATCAATATATTTTACACATTTATGCTGAACACACATAAATGAATTCATGAATGGATATTGGATGTATGAACAATTCCCAGATTTACGATCATAGTTTTATTGTGTATCGGTTGAAATGTGTTTTTAAATTGTGATAATTTGTTGGCTGCATGTTTAGAAATATATATTCATAAATCGTGTAATGCATGATAATTATTATTAAATGGTTTGTAATTGAATCACATGTTAGATATTAACACTTGATTGGTTTTTGTTTTATACTTTGAATGGATGTCACATTGAAGTTAAAGTAAAATAAAAACCGCCCAGGTGGCTCAGTGGTTAAAGCTGTGGCAGTTGGAGCGGGAGGTACCGGGTTCGAATCCCGATAGGGGCAGGATGCAAAAGGGATTTTTCATCATCTGATTACGATCGGTGGTGTTATTGAAAACATCTTTGACCCCCTGTTGGAGTGCAGAACTCATGGGCCGACCCATCTTTCATGTCAGTACTATAGGCTGGCATGGAGCTATACAATGCGCAGATGGTTCTACGAAAATCGGACCTATAGCCGTACGTCCTCGATTTGGCCGTTAAGGCGTAAAGTAGGACGTAAATAAGCGAATCGCGAAAGAGCTGGGAGAGAGAGCCCCAAAAAAGATAGCATAGAATAAAATATAAAAAAAAGTAAAATAAAAATTCTTGGAGGAATATGTTTACGAAGACACATAGCCATTTTTATTTCTATTTGGCATCTGACTCTCAATCTCGATTGACCCATTGTGACATGTCTTCCCGGACGTAAACTCTCAGTCCCGAAATCTGTTGGTTCTTCTAATGAAGTCAAAGATATCTGGTATTCTTAAGGTCGACAGTTGACCGCCCACGTGGCATAGTGGTTAAAACTGTGGCAGTTGGAGCGGGAGGTACCGGGTTCGAATTCCAATAGGGGCAATATGCAAAAAGGGATTTTCACTATCGATCGTTTGGGCGGTGCGATCGGTGGTGTTATTGAACATATCTGGATCCCTGTCGAGTTTAGAATCCATGGGCCGTCTCATCGTCCATGTCAGTACTATAGGTTGAGATGGAGCTATGCAAAGCACAGATGGCTATAAAGTAAATCAGACCTACAGCCGTACATAAAGTGGTATCATAACGGACCATCGCCGGTCTAAGTGTGCGGTAGTAGCCACCCAACAAAAAAAAGATCGTCAGTTGATCCTCAAATAGAAATTGTGATCAAAAGCAGTGTATGGGAAATGTATGAAGAACAGGAGCACAAGAAGTTTTCGATTGACACAAATGATCATTTAGGGAGCAATTACCCGTGAGTTAACAATGTGTGTAGAGTTAACAATGTCTCTAAAAACATATGAAATTATTTTGACAAGCAATTTCAGTATTCAATCTCTATATCAAAATGTAAAACCTCTAAACTCAGAATATACTCTAAATTGGCAAATGTCCGGAATCGTCATTCAATTAAGTTCTTGGAAATCTCCAGAAGGTCTCTACTCTACATTCTTTTTCCACACCAAATATAATGGACTGGTGAAAGGATACCACTAGTTCTGCATTCAATTTCATCTTGTGTTCGAATTCTGTTTTCACTATAGTGAGTTTGTCAGGTCCTACGCGTCGTGGTTTACATGCAATCGGAGGTAATTTTGAAATAATGTTGAAGACACTGAGTCTGTTGCTGATTTGTCGATCCTAGAAACAGTAGGACGAAAGTTTGACACCGTGTACAAAGAGGTCTATGGATCTATAAGTCTTTGTCTTCGTATATCCACGAGAAAACCGGTGTTGTTGAGAATATCCGAGCCGATACTAGGCATAGACACTTCAGCAACGACAGACTCCCAGGAGAATTCGCGATGCACTCCAATGTCGAGTTTTAAAAATTTGATTCCGACAGTGTTTCCGACTGCGGCTCCACAGTGCTACAAATAAACTAAATGAGGAGCAGAGGCTTAAAAGGCGGTTGGATTTGTATAGGACATTGCACTACACCATGTCCAGTTATATTAAAATGTTCCAACATCAAAGTATTCAACTGAGTCTTAGTGCATAACATAGAAAAATGGGACGAAATGTTAGCTCGCTCAGGGCATAATAATGATAGAGGTGTTGAACGAATTGCGGGGTATGTAAATGTTTCGTGACCTCTCTATATCAGGTCTCAAGGATTAAGTTCATTTTCAGAAATCGATAAACTGCACACCTTTTGTAAATGAGCTTACAAGCTCAAAATAAGGTGTGGAGTTGAAACTGTTGTAAATTAAAAAATAAATAAGTATCGCGATAAACCATTAAAAAAAAAATTCCAACTCTTTTATTAGAAAAATTAAGTTGTTCAATGCCGCATGGAAGATGGGTCGACCAATGAGTTCTGCACTCCAATAGGGGTCATAGTTGTGTTCATTCACACCACAGATTGTAATCTCATGGTGAAAATCCCTTTTACATCCTGCCCCTATCAGGATTCGAACCCGGTACCTCCCACTCCAACTGCCGCACCTTTAACCATTGCGCCACCTTTATGTTACTGATGATTTTTCATCAGTGCTGTCTAAAACTTGTGGTTTTACAGAAACTTTGAAAGCCACCTGTGCAGCTTTTTAATAAGCACTTTATACCTACATATGGCCCAACTTTTTCGAATCGATCTACGAACCCTGACCACTTCCCTGGTTCAAAACAAATGATCATTCTTTATGATATCAATTTTTTGTCTTTGTGATGTAAAAACGACTTAGATAAGGGTTAGTCGACGGTAACCCTGTAAAAATAAAACGCGTCCATTAGAATTTTATGACAGAACACGTATAAGCCGTATCACACAGCTATGGTGTTAGCATATACCATCGCAAAATCTAACTTTCATTATTCACCGCGACAAAAAGCGGTAGCTGAGAGTGTACGCGTTTCGACACCGTTCTCAAGAGGTTGCCGTATGCAACAACTTGGCGTAATTTACGTTAGAATATTAGTTTAGAAGGATACAAATGCAACTCGAGCAAAAATTGAAGCCGGCTAACCTTTAAATTCTTCACTGTTTCAATCTTTTGGCTCTTGAAAAACTGGAGGAAGATTCATTGTGTGCGACTAGCGATGAACCCCATCTCTGCCTCAATGTCTATAAGTTAATAAGCAAAACCCGAAAGGTTCAAAAGGTAACTAACATCCAGACAAAACTACACTTTATGGGCTGGTAAAGTGCGCCATTCTATTTGCTGTCTGAAATGTAAGTCCCTGATTTTGACAACATTTTGTCAAATGCCACACGTTACTGATCAAATATCACTCGAAATGCTCAAAATAATCAAATAATTTGTAAAAAATAAATATTTTTTAAAGATTAGTTCTTTCCAAAGAACTGGTGTAGAGGTTAAAGCTGCGGCAGACGGAGCGGAAGGTACCGGGTTCAAAACTCGATAAGGGCCGGATGCAAAATAAATTTTTGACCATCTGATCACGCCACCGATCGTGATCAGATGGTGAAAAATTGTTAATAAACTCATCTATAACCCTGTGAAAGAGTGTGAAAGATTTGGGAGTGCCTTACGCCCGAAAACCAATTGCAAAGATAGAAACAGACAGACAGATTCGAAAATTTCATTCAAGTCTAGATTAAGCAGTTTTACGTGGACGGAAATATGAAAGTGATATTGGGCCACAGGTAAAAATTGGTGTACTGAACTTTCAGGCAGTCGATAATCGAGTGTGTATACTTTAGTTGCTCATGAGATTCGCCAACCTGTCAATTGTCTGTGTACATGAGCCCACTGATGTAAACCAACCCGAAAATAATGACACATTTTACAATAATTTGGATAATCTGATGGGCTCTATACCGGAGCACGGTAGGACTTTTCGATATTATTACCAATCTTAAGAAGTGATCATTTTCTTGGGAAGTATTGAAGAGGTCGGTTGTAGATGCTGCCCAGCATTTTCTCGGTATAGTAAAAACTATGCCCAAAAATGATTGAAACGTAAACCCTATAGGTCTCCACCCTATATGACCTTTTGTCTCGGTTATCTGCCATTCAGGAATACAGACCGCGGAGATGTCCATACAAACCGCGGAGATCCATCCTATTTATTGATGTATTCCTCCTAGGTATGAAGAGCTGGCTCGTGATCGAAACCGATGGAGTCAGATTGTTGACATGGAATGGGCCAATAATGGCCTGTCAAAGCCGTAAAAAAAATTGTGAACGCCGAAGAAGCGGATGACTTGTCTTGATGACTATATTACAAACCACATGTCCGATTTTCATTCCAATTGGAAACAACACACACAGATGTTGATAAAATAATTATACAAACAATCTAATTGGATTTACCTTATTTGAATACGATCAAGCCCCAATGGCAATTGTGCCATTGAAATTTGAATTATTTTATTTGAATTTAGAACAATTTTTCCGAATGAATAGAATTTAGGAATTTTTATTGATTTCAATTTAATAAAAAAATTAAATAACTTTTTTCTCTTATGCTTTTTGTGTAGCATTATGTGCTTAGATCTGTTTGTAAAATCACTCGACTCTCTTAAAGAATTAGAATTTAGATACACAAAACGATTTCATTACGATTTCAATGACGAGAATTTTATTTTAAAAATTTATAAAGTCTGTGCATGAAGATCGTTTTATTGATATCAATTATATTTTTGGTGGATCTTAGATTTTGGGCTAAATTTCAAGAATACTCGAAAACACATGCTAATTAGCTATATGAAGAAAACATTGTTTGTCGCACATTTTAGATTTTTTTTTTTGAATCAAATCCAAAACTTATATAAAAATTTTTGCGATGTTGCGCTTCAAGTGACTGACCCAATTTCATCTTAATTTTGAATTCAAAATTCAGGTCATGACAATAAATGTGAAATTGTTATTGTTATGGATATGTGATCATGAATATGATAAGCTGATGGCAATTACAATACAGTATTGACGTCTTGTTCTGTTAATCAAACATATATGAACCTGGAAACTATAGGTAATCCTCCAAATGGGCAGTGAATTGTATTTAATTTATTTTTTACCAATGACTCAGGCTCGATTGGCCTATTATGACATACTCTCCCTGACGTTTACATTCAGACCCGAAAACGATTTATTCTTCTAATGAACTCCAAGATATCCGGTGTCCTCAAGGTCAGCAGTTGATCCTTAAATAAGAATTATGATCGAAAGTAGTGCAGTATATGGGATGAGTATGAAGAACAGAAGAAATGTTCATTAGTATCTTTACTCTTCCTACACACTATTGGCAGTTTGCGATGTTCCTAATTTTCATTCAGAATATGTAATTATTCAGGGAACAATATTCCGTGAGCATGTTCAGCAAGATTTTCTAATTTATTGATTGAAACAAAATTTTGGATAGATGCCAAGAGATGATACTGTCCCATCTCTTCTGGTGCAGGTCTTGTTTCCCACAAACGAAGAAGCAATCAGCCAATACATTGCCTTTGATAGCTGGGTGTCCAGTGAAGTCAAACTTCATTCAGACTGCCTGAATCGACTATTCGTCTCTGAAAGCAGTTTCGATGAAACAGTATTAGGGTATCCATTCGCTTTAAAAGCAGCCTGGCTGCAGAAAATATGCATATACGACGATCTCTGCAATTTATCTCCTTTGCAAAGAATGATGCTCTCAAAATTGCGCCAATTTCTATCTGAAAACACTAACGTACCGACCAAGGAGGTGGATAATTGACCTCGGGATTTTGTATGTAAAACCCGAGACTGGCCAGCTTAGAGCATATACTGATCCATCAGTAAAATCATCATTTCGTAAATTTTGCTGTTGTATGTGCTTTTCGGTAATAATCGCACAAAATAATTTCCTGAAGACATGTTTTGTCACACTTATTGTCCGAGAACATGTAAGCAGATGTGGCTCGACCCACCTCCTATATTTGACAGTACCTAGAAGAACCAAATATACTGTCTAACTTTTATTTGTTGGATTCAACAATGTTATATCAATTTTAAGAGACAGTAGCGGTTAAGTTTTTGATAGGGCTAAACACAACCATTATTTTTCATCGTCTGGTTCCGATCGAGGATATGTAATCTATGCAATGCACAAATGATCATAATATGATTAATTGGTTTAGTTTACCTGATGTAGAATGGAATCGAACAACGTATGATCTTCAAAAAAATCAATGTTTAAAATGTTTGAACTTGAAAGGGTCAAAGTCCTGTTTAATGAATTATACCATTTTAAATTATAACAGGTTATCCATTTAGGATTTAAAAATTTTGATCTTTGAGAATATTGCTGCTCTTCTAGCGTAGGTCGCAAACGCAACAATACAGTCGATTCTGCGGTGTTCTCAAAAATTGGGCATCTTTTAAACCACACTTTGGCAAATTTTGTGAAAGGATGTTGACTTGCACCCTTATAAGATCCAGTTAACACAAGAACTTAAGCCACTCGATCATATGAAGCGACGTACGTCTGAAAATGTTGGAAGAAGCTACTAATTCAGCATAAAATCATATTAAGTGATGCAGCACATGGTCAGGTGAAAACCTCATGTGCATACACAAGATCAATATGTCAACTCCCGATGGTCGCGCTTATATGATGAATAATTTTAAGTGTCCATTTAACAATCACAAAGATTCTGGTAGCATAGATGTGAATCAAAGAGACCAGCAGATGGTTTGACAAATCAAACCAATATTTTTTGTGGAAGTACCAAATGGATAGAAACCGAAAGAATAGATTCGGTAAAAGAAACCGAATAACTTCTAAAAAAATTACTCACCAAACCCAAATAACTATAAGGGGAATCGCGTCAATATTATGTGCCAACATGATATAATTCCGGAGAAGATTAAAAGATGGCACTAGTAGTAGTTGAACGAAATGTTTACATTTTTCAACCGCATTTTTTATATTCAACGAATTATTAACGAAACCAAAATTAAAAAAAAAAATTTTTTAATTGAAATTTGACAGTTTTGAAGTAAATGGGCTTATATTAATAAATAATAATTAATAAATAAAACAAAATTTGTTTTTTTATATTATGTCATTTCAGTAAAAAATTACTTCACATGCCATCTATTGTTCTTGTTAAAACGTATTGGTATGCCATCTAGAAATCTTCTCCGAAACTTGTATTTAACGAAATCATGCTGTCGTTGGCATTTACTATGAAAATTGACTACAAGTACAGAGTAAAGTGAATGAGAACATTATTGCGATTCATCAAAAACCAGCAGGTTTAGCCAATGGTAACATTTTTAATATGAACGAAACTCCTTGATAACTTGACATGTCGCACGATCGTACATTACATTTTAAAGGTGAAAAAACTATTGAAGGATTAAATACTGGACACCCTAAACATCGATTTACAGTAGTTCTGTGCATTTCTGCACCTGGAATTGTAGTGCGAACTCTCATCATTATGAAAAGTTTAAATAAAGAGCCCAAGATGAATATTCCCAAAAATATTGACGTTATTGTCATCAGTTTTGGTTCTATGGCTTGAAATAATGGTTCGAAGAAAATTTTCCTTGATATCGTGAAGTAATCATTCGAATGCATCGCCATAGGCAAAATCTGACCAAAATTAAGTTGGCGCGAATTATCGATCCTGTTAGATTATGAGAATGAAGTACAAAGTAACCAAGAGGAAAATTTTGAGTTTATTGAAGCTGATGAGAGGGGAGGGGGCATAATTCGGCTGATTCTGAAAGCCAAAAACTGTAGTTGAACTTCAGTCTGGATAACGTTACAACAGATTGAGCCTAGTGTAGACAAAGCAGAGACTCTTCGCCGTAGAAAAAGCTGTGGTACAAATATCGACACAAAAGTAAATGTCATGCTCGTGGAAACTACATGAAAACTTAATCTCTCCGCTCTTTCTGTGCCATGAGTCTTATTTTTATCTAATCAAGATGCACAAACAGGTTACAGAATTGGACCTACCTATCTTTTAATAAGTTTAGTTATAAATATTATTCAAAATCTCATTAGCCAGCAACCACTTCCATGACTTCCATATAGTTCTAAATTATTAAAATCAAGTATGTCGAGGATCATACAGCCATTTACAGTTTAATAATTGAAGCTGTTTCTGCCTTGATCAGAAAATGATATCCTGAGAGATAGTTTGGCGGGAATCTGTTCGGAAACAGATGGTGAGAATTTTTTTTTCATTCTGCCATATCGGAAATCGAACCCGATACCTCTTGATACAACTACCATAGCTTTAGACATTCCATATTTCAGTCGGTAATCGATATAGACTATAGATACCCGGACGATAGTGTTGTTATATCCAAACACAAACTTTTCCGAATATTCAACAGTTTTTAATGACAAACGATGAATACGCACGCAATGGTAACTCCACAGGTCACCTACTCTTAAGTCAAGGTTAAACAAGACAATTAAAACCCTGAGATATGCTTTACTAAAACAACGTGACAAACGGCTTCAACATTACCTCTTTAGACTCACAGCTCCTGAAGCAACAATTTTTTCATTATGGAAAGCCACATTTGAGGTGAAACGACCAACACTCGCATTTCCTCTAATACGGCTCTCTGAGGGTATATTTGTTAAACACCTCAGTACAGGGTATAAGCCTAACGAGCAAACTGAAACTCAAGAAATCCTTATGAATTTTGCAAATCTCTGAAAGCAAGCCAATCAAATACATGTGATGAAATGTGGAACAAACGATCAAGGCACCCGGACATGATATGATGAGTGGAAAAATGCTTTCAAATCTATCGGACAAATGCATCAAATTAATAACTTATATAATCAACGCTATAATGAAAACAGGTCACTATCCAAAAATCTGGAAAACTTCAATTTTTATAATCATTCTGAAACCTGGCAAAGATATTTAGCCTATATTTGAAAATTCTGGAGGAGACGGAAATCATTCCGGACGATAAATTTCAATTCAAGAACACAAAAGCGTGGAACAAGTTCAAAGAGTCGCATCTGAAATCTGCAACTTCCTAGAACAAAAATGCAGTCAACAATACTTTGAACAATGGTAAACGCACTCTGGTGTGTACGCAATACAAACATTCGTCGAGATTTACTCATCGAAACTGTAAGCGTAACGAATTGTCTCTACAACTAATTAGCCAGGGAACTTAAAATAGGCCAAGATATAGACGACTAAAACAAAAGGAGTCTCTGGATTTAGCTATAGGTAATTCATAGATTACCGAGTGTACGATAATATTAAGAACTAACAGAGGTTATGTCTTATTGAGTTTTTGTTAGATTTGATTACATCTTGTTAGTTTCCTATATGAGTACGATTCCGATTTAAGGCCTGCTTTCGAATTCATTACGTCTGACTTTATATATAGGCATCACATTAAAATTGTGTCACAACCCAACACGAAAAGACAATTATTATGATTTATTGCCAATTTGTGTGTTCGCGACAGCAATTAAATTAAAGATAAATTTTGACATCTTCGAGTTTGATAAATAGTATTCGACCTCATTTGATTTAAGACCACGAATATTTTGGCATTATTGTACATAAATGAATTCAGCAGATCGTGTAGAAAGTAATTTTTGCTTAAGATTTTTATCTTAATACAATCAAATGGCGCCATATGAGAAATATACACACACACTTTTCTGTCGCTTCATTAGATCATCGCGTCGCAGTATAATGTTACTTTATTGTTTGTTTACCGATCTAAGTCATTCGGTAAACTGTACATATACTGCTTATAAATATATTATTTGCATACCAAGTGCGAAAACGATGCGCCGCACTTCTTATATAAAGAGGGTTCTAATAAGAGATTTTTTGAGCCCTGTGGTTGGGGGCATTCGTGTTTCGTAAATATTACGAACGAAACATGAGACCCATAGAATACCACCACAGTATCCAGAGCTTGTCGTAGGAGGCGACTAAACCTGGTTGGATCGCTGGGCTGACGACCCGCATCCGTAAAAAAGTGAAAATGTTAAAAATGTCAACAAAAATACAAAAAATCGGATACCGCCAAAACAACAACAAAAACGAACCCCCGCTTAAGTACCCGGACACGAGAGTGAGGATCGGCACGTGGAACGTGCAGTCATTAAGAAAACCTGGCGCGTTGGATGGCCTTATCACATGCATGAAAGAGTATCGGCTGGAACTCGTAGCTCTCCAAGAAACTCGATGGCCTAAAAGTGGAGACCATGTGTCCCAAGGCTATACGTTACTACACAGTGGAGATGACCTCGGAAATCTTGGGGTTGGATTTCTCATTGGGCCACAGGTAAAAAAGGCTGTCTTGGACTTTCAAGCAGTCGATAATCGAATGTGTAAGCTTCGCTTGCACATGAGATTAGCCAACCTGTCAATTGTCTGTATACATGCGCCCACTGATGTAAGCCAATCCCAGGATAAAGACTCATTTTATAATAATCTGGATAATCTGATGGGCTCTATACCTGAGCACGATGTCAGATTGGTGATTGGTGACTTTAATGCTAGAGCTGGCAGAAATCAGACCGACTTATGTAACAATATAGGTCCGTACTCCCGACACGAAACTGCGACCGAGAATGGGGAAAGAATGATGTACTTTGCGATCGCTCATGATCTCAAAGTAGCAAGTACATTCTTTCCTCATAAAAACATCCACTTAGAAACATGAACACATCCACGTAAAACATCCCGAAGCCAAATTGACCATGTGTTGATTTCAAAAGGGCGGGCTCGGGTTGTCCAAGACGTGAGATCGTATCGGTCGTCAACCAAATTCGTAGGCAGTGACCATTTTATGGTTGCTGCAAAGCTACGATGGAAATTTTCGTACAAGTCAGGGAGGACAGGAGAATATACAACGCGATTCTCCTGTGAAGGTCTGATAAATGAAGAAACGCGACGAAAATATCAAGATCTTGTCAGCAATAGCATTATGCAATCCAATTACCAATCTGATGATGTGAACAGTGTCTGGGAAGTATTGAAAACCTCGGTTGTCGATGCTGCCCAGCACACTCTCGGTATAGTGAAAACTAAGTCCAAAAATGATTGGTTTGATGAGGAGTGTCGTCTTGCTGTTGAGCAACGCAATATAGCCCACAATGAAGCGCAGACTCGGTTTACAATTGCAAGGAAAAACAAGGCAGTTCTTGCTAGGAGGACAGCTAAACGCATTTGTAGACTGAAGAAGCGAGAATGGTGGAAGGCTAAGGTCTTAAGAGTACAACAACTCAGCAATGAGCACAATTCGCGTGGTTTCTTTAAAGGAATCACCGAATTGCACCATACCTTAAGATCTCGGTCAACTGCGATTCGGGACCAGGATGGAAACCTCTGTGTTAACGTCGATGCGGTACTCGATACATGGCGTGAACATTTTTCTGATTTACTTAATGTTCCACATGTATCACAAGCTGTGTTTGAATACCCTCAAATACAGACCGCGGAGATGTTCATTGAGGATCCATCCTATGAGGAATTCACAATGGCCATACGGAAATTAAAGAAAAATCGTTCACCAGGAGTTGATTGCATTAATTCAGAGCTCTTGATATTCGGAGGGCTAACTTTGTGGAACCTTCTTTTCGACCTTGTTCGATTGGTATGGCGAAATGAAGTTATGCCCGAAGAATGGAAAGTGGCCGCGTTATGCCCAATTTTCAAAAAGGGTGATCGCTTGAAATGCGAGAATTATCGCGGTATAGCTCTCCTTTGCACAGCATATAAGTTACTGTCATACATTATCTTGGGAAGAATTACTCCTCTAGCGGAGGAAATTGTCGGTGACTACCAAGGAGGATTCCGTCCAAATCGGTCAGTCACTGATCAAGTTTTTTCGCTGCGGATGATTCTTTCCAAGTACTACGAAACATCTCGCGATGTACACCAGGTATTCCTAGATTTCAAGCAAGCCTATGACTCGATCAATCGAGAGAGATTATGGTATGCGCTTGAATATTTAGGAATACCACAAAAATATGTACATCTCTGTAAAATGACAGTAACGCAGTCACAATGCTGTGTCAAAGTTGAGAACTGGCTATCGAGAACTTTTGCAATCAATTCCGGTGTTCGACAAGGAGATGCGCTGTCCCCGATACTTTTTAATCTCATGTTGGAATACATCTTTCGTAAAAGTGAAACACCTCAGGACAACATCTTCTTCCGACAATCCAATCAACTTCTTGCTTATGCAGATGATATCTGTGTGATTGGATTAAATGGCAACGGAGTGAAAGAGATACTTGATCCACTGGAACAGTGTTCAGCTTCCGTTGGTCTCAAAATCAACGAGTCAAAAACCAAATATCTAATCTCGGGTTTTAGAGACCAAGACGCAATTGATTTCAGTAGTGGTAACCACACGTTTGAAGGAGTGATGAGATTCAAGTATCTTGGATCTCTCATCACTCACGATAATAGTGTGGGCGAGGATATCAAGGTCCGCCTTGCCGCTGGCAATCGGGCTTTGTATCCTCTACGTCCACTGCTGAAATCAAAATATCTTGCAAATACGGATAAGCTGAAACTGTACAGAGTGTTGATCAGACCCGTTGTCATGTATGGATGTGAGAGTTGGACCTTGACGGATGAGTACGAAAGATGGCTTATAACATTCGAGAGAAGAATCATGCGTGTGATATATGGTCCAAAACGCGACGTCGATGGCACTTACGAGTTCTTTTCAATCACGAGATCAGGAATTTAATGCAAATTCCTGATATCGTGCATGAAATTAAAGGACAGCGAGTACGCTGGCTCGGACACGTTCTGCGTGCTGATCCGAACCGAATGATACAGCGAACCTTTAAGGGAGAACCGCCTTTCGGTAGGCGAAGAGGTCGCTGTCGGCGACGATGGCTCCACGACGTAGAGAGCGATCTGGCATCTTCAAACTGCCTACAACGGTTTGAAGAGTTGGCTCGTGATCGAAACCGATGGAGTCAGATTGTTGACACGGTATGGGCCAATAATGGCCTGTAAAAACCGTAAACAAAAAAAAAAAAAAAAAAAAAAAAAAAAAACAAAAAAAAAGAGATTTCATTTTGAATTTCCTGCTAGTTGGGCAGCTGTCAATTTTGAAGCTACCATCTTGACTAGTAAAAACTACCACCGTTGCTTTAGTAGCTGTGAGTCCATACGAAAAATGGTACTCTGACAGATTGAAAATTGTTAAAATTCGCTACATAAAGCCTGATTTCCACTATGAAAAAACATGTTGTCAGTATTTTTACTGAAAAAACCAAAGCGAGAAAAAAAATGAAAAATACCATTTGAGTGAAAGAGATCGTGTTTTCCTTTTTTCTTTTTTTTATAGTGGATATATTTTGACAGATGCTTATAACATAACGGTTTTTGAAAAAAAAGACAAAAACACTTTGAATCTACAACAATAAATTTAAAAAAACTTAACATAATTATTCATTATTTAAATTATTTTCACAATGAGTTAAGATGAATGACACAAAACGAAATATTTAAATTATCAATTGACCATAAAATAGCTACTATAAAATACTTCATAATGACGTCATTCAAACGATTTCTCATCCATAAACATTTTTCCTATAAAATATTTTTCCAGTACTGAATAAAAATACTTCGCTTGATATATTTTGTCAGTACTGCTATAATAATTTTCTCAGGAACCATAATTTTTTATACTGGAAATGTTTTTTATTTCTCTCGCACTTTAAGAAAAATTATATTTGTATCCTACTTTAACTATTTTGTCAGTATATTTTTCATAATGAAAATCAGACTTAAAAGGTGAAAATTTGTCACAGTTCGGAATACTAAAGCAGTTTATGGTCGTCCTTCTAGGTCGGCAATAATGAAACTGGGGGCAAATTTGAGCTGTTGGTACATGTATGTGATGTAAAGAATCGAAACCGTAAGTGGTGCCCAAGAACTGCTGAGAATATTGCTGCTCTAGCCGGAGTGTTTAAAACAACCAGGTTTTTCGATTCCTCGTCGATCTTTGGAATTAGACATTCCACAATCGACATTACAACGAATTTTGCATAAAGACCTAGGTCTTAAGCCTTTTAAATTTTAGTTAACACAAGAACTAAAGCCGGAGGTTAAATTAATTAGCAAAATAGTCGCATTTGGAGCTCATAAAATCCAAGAATGATTGTTGAAAAGTCTCTCCATACTTGGGTAGAAGTATAAGTTTTTGGGCTGGCAGTATGATTGGACCTTACTTTTTCGAGAATGAGGCTGGTGCAACTGTTTCGGTGAATGGACTGTGGAACCGAGCTGTGACGTAATTTTTTATGGCCGGAATTGGAAGAGATCGGTTTCTTGGCATACCTTTAAATATCAAAATGAAACCTCTTTTTGGAAAACCTTTTATGTGTACATATATGTACTCGTATTGATAAATTACAAAATGTATGCAAAATAAAATTTATAATTGGCGGTGGTAGATGAAATTTCCCAGAACACGAGCTGTTTAGATAAACATTAACATACTTACCTCAATTTAATTTTACGTACACATTTAAAGATGTATGAGAAGCTCGTGCATAGATCACTCATTGTGCAGCGCATAAAATGGTAATTAATTGATTGTTAAATTAATTACAGACAATTAATGGTTTAATTACTTATTTAATTAAATATACAATTAAAAAGTAAATTTGGAACCGAATGTTTTTCTTGTGGGAAGTGTTTGCCGCAAACAATTTTGCTTCTTAAGTCTGGGGAATGTGCTTTGAAATCTCAAAGGAGTATTCAGCTCAAAGATTTATCTAATTTGTATAAATTGATTTATATATTATTGTAAAATATATGTTCTGCAAAAAATTCATTTCAACGTGATTTTGTTGTTTGGCCTCGCACTCTGTTTCTATATACTCGTACAGTCGATTCTACGAGTGAACAGCAGAAGAAAATAAGAAGTTAAGTGGGCTATTTATACCCACTTATGAATACAAAAAATAATATATTTTTTATAAATAATATAGGCAAATTGGAAATTTTATTTTAATAATATGAAAATATTTAAATAGATTTTCAATTAATTTTGTGGTTTTTGGTGGGTATAACATACATAATAAAAACATCTTTTACCCACCAAAAACCACAAAATTATTTTAAATGATAGAAAATCGAAATACTCGTACGTAAGCAAAACATCATTGATTCATTATAGATATACTTGTATTCAGAAATGACAGATTAACCAGAACAATTAGAACACCGTTGTTTCTCATTGGGAGACAGATCATAAAGGCTGTGTTGCGCTTGTTCATGAGATTAGTCAACCTGTCAATTGTCTTGCATGATGTCAGATTAGTGATTGGTAACTCGAATGCTAGAGTTGGTAGAAATCAGACCGATCTCTGTAATAATATAGGTCCGATCGCTTATGATCTCAAAATGGCAAAGTGTCACTAAAACATCCATTTGGAAACATTGTACATCCACGTAACACATTCCGATGCCAAATTGACCAAGCGTGCTCGTGTTTTCCAAGACGTGAGTTCGTAGTGGCCTTCAAAAAATTGCATATGCAGTGTCCACTACATATGGTCATTGCAAAGCTACGATGGAAATTTTCGTACAAGTCAAGAGGACTGAGCGATTTTCTTGTGAAGGTCTGTTAAATGAGAAAACTCAACGAAAATAGAACCTGTGAAGTTTCTAGCAAAAAATATTCCTATTGGAAATTGTATATGTTAACAATTGCAATTGGATAATATGGCAGCTGCGTAAATCGTATTGGAATCCCATTTCTAGTATTTTTCACTCAAGTTTTAAAAAATGTCTATATTTATAGACACGACAAGAGTTTTGGGCAACATTCGGCAATGTAGGTGAATAATATGACTCATATTATCCATATGAAGCGATCTCCAAACGGAGACCGTGGATACTTGTTAATACCACTTTTTCGCTTTGGGGTGTTAAGTTTTTGAATTTTTTCACCTTCTTTACACGACCGGAATCACAAAACCTTTGATAACTTCAGGCGTCGGTGTTCCATATGTGTTTGGTAGTTTGTTATTTTCTTCAATTCATATAGTTCACATTTTGTTATATAATTTCAGTTTTTGGCGTTATTTCATCATTATCATGGTACTTATGTGTTTGTCAGCTGCCTTACACGATCAGTACACTCCTGGGTGCAGCTACTCACACCTTTTGTAGTGAATGTTCTCACACCGTTCCTGCCATTGAACCATAATTTTTTGTTTGGCGATAATATTAGGAGTCTTGCTGAGTACTGCGACTCTGTGTTTAGCCATTAACGTAATATGAGGCATGTTAGATATTATGAGGACTACCTCTTTCGAGATGTTCCTAAATATCCGGAGTGCAATAGTTCGTTTTACGCTCTATTCCATACTGGAGCCATCTTGAATCCATATACTGGAACTCCATAAAATATGATTGATGTGACTTCCGAAAAGAATAATTAACTCTTAATTACGCTCGGTTCGCCAGTGCTAATTAATTGAACAAGACCAGCTGGTGTTCTCTTCACCTTTACCACCGTTTGTTTAATATGTCCTCACCATTTGTTTAATATTATTCCTCCAATGTTAAAATATATAATATATAATATAATACAAAGCATTCTGATATCCGCCATTGAAATTGAATCAAATTTTTCCGGCACTTACTGTAATCGACGAGTGCCGAGCCATTTGGAGATTACTTTAACCGCGGTCCCAACTCGCTCTTTAACTTGTTGTTCATATATCGCCGATAAAATAAATACCAGGTCATCCGCATATCTCACTAGCTTGGAGTCCTCGAGCCAGGAAGTTCAGAGAACACCCTCATCTTTTGGTTGTGGTTGAACTGTCGACAACTGGCCTTTTATGCACCTTACTACATTCTCCTCTCATATGCCCACTCGTCGCACAGCTGAAACAGGAAGAGAGTCTTTGTTATGTGTCCCATTTCGTATTTTGCAGTCGGCAAGAAACCCATCCAATCCTAATGCGCTTTCTCTCGACTATCTGTCTTGCCCATTCCTTGGGTTTATCCCCAGTAACGTATACGTTCTAACGAACGTTCTTCGAAACCGAACGAAAAATTTTAAAACTATTCCTAACCGAGAACCCTTCATAAATGGTGCCTATACCAACATTAAGGGAATCATTAAGTTTCGGCGGTGATGCTAACAAAATTTCCTGCCAATTGGAGAACATCACTATACCTCAGCTTAAATACTTGTGTTTATGTCTGACAGGAATCAGAAGATGTCACCATTTTTATGGATTACTAAATGGCTATAGGTTGAAATGGACCAGCATAAACTGGTATAATGAGAACAATTAACTTATTCTTTAAGAAATTATGCCTGATGCTTATTTTCTTAAAGAATACATTTATTCTTTGCTCGTCACCTGTTTGTGCTGGTCCACTTCCACTCACAAGCCATTTAGTAATCTCAAGAAGGTATGAATCTTTGAGAAGTTATGTTAAAGTTGGAAATGAGATGGAGTGCGTCCGAAAGTTGTCGTTTTTCCGAATCGGAATGTAGTCTACGGAACATGTCATGTGTCGTTACGCAGCTATTATCTTCTCAATAAGGGACTTTGCTGAACTCTGTTCATCAAGGAAACTGTCCGTAAAATTGGCCTTGAGGCAAAACCTTAACTATTTATCTATACACAATATTGCACAAACAAAGACTATTTTTTTGGAATAAAAGGACGTCATTCCGCCTGCGTTTGTTATCCATAAAATCAGTGCTGATCAAAACTATTAACTGATTGGATCTAAAAAAAATAGTCAGCTGACGCGGTTTGACTAAAGAGTACCACAATAGACTTAAGATATAATATGTAAGGCCATTAAGATGATACACCTTTGGAGTTCAGAACTCATTAGCCTATTCTAAAATATGGACATTACGGAGCCATATTTATATATACCATGTATGTTCTGATCAACCCCAGCTTCAGCTGCCCCGGCCGAACAGTTGAATATATCGAAATATTTAGGAAATGTATATTTTTGTTTTCTAGCGATATGTTGTCGCATATATTTACTGGAAATGATGAAATTGTGCGTTACGAAAGCTGTACACCTTAAAAACGTTAAACGGGTGGTTAACTCAACATAATGCAGCACAACGAGTAGTTTCTCCACCCAATACAATAAATTATGCCAAGAACAATTATTCATTTCCAAAAACATAGCTCCATAGTCGCATTTGGGGCTCAGAAAAGCCAAGAATGATTGTTGAAAAGCCTTTCCATCCTGTGACAATGTTCGGTGCGGTATTTGGGCTGGCGTTGTGATTTTTCTAAAATGAGGCTAGTGCAACTGTTACAGTTAATGGATTGCGCTATGACTATAATGATTTATTATTGTAGCAAGCCACACAAGGCACCAATCGTAACGAAACAATCGTTTTTTCGGAAGAAAAGTATCCTGGCCGTGTTATTTCTCGAAGACATGATCACACTTGATCACCACGATCTTCTTATGATTTAACATCTTTAGATTTTTTCTTCCTGGAAAATATCATTAAAAGATAAAAGATACTACAAGCGAATAGCCATTTGGCCGTTAAATGTTAATGTAATAGTTTTTAAAATATCAAAACGAAGTCTCTTATTGATAGACCCCTTAGTAAAGTTTTGATCAAGTTTGAACGATTGATGTTTGATCATTTCGGATCAAGCTACGAGGAATGCAATCACAGTTTTAAATGTTAACAATCACTTCTCAGATTCTGCCGTATAGGTGCTGGTAGTTACACACGCATTTTCTCCTCGTATGGTAAGAGGTCTATCTTTGCTAATTTGACGCGCATTTCATTAAAACAGCGAGGTTAATCCATGTATGCAACTTCTTAATAAACCAAAACATATTCATAACATGTATACAATTGTACACACATATGGTTTAAATTTATACGCATGCAAGTTACAAAAAAAAAATCCAAGATGTTTTTGGAATTCAAAACAACAACATACGCGGTATATATGCTCTCCGCATGCACAACAACATAATATAATTTTCACTTCCAATGTCACCAGGTCATTTCACTCGACAACACAAAACAGATTTTCCTTTTTGTACAGATTATTTTCACCACAACTGTGTGTTTATATTTTGGTGATGCAATTAAATGAAAACCCCGTAATCTATTTATAAAAGGGGTTAAGTACGGTATTTTAGTTTAAAATTCGTCTTACAAATGGAAAGTAATATATTTTAAGATGCATCTCGCTGGCACTTAAAAAATAATTTCAAAATCCATTAAAAACAAATCGGATTTTTTTTATGTTCTTCACAAAACCATAAACAATAATTTATTAAAAAATTATTTTCCAATCTAATTATTTTTATTATATACCTAACGAAGATTTATTGGAAGTCGAGCCTAACCTATCGATGTCGTCTGGGTTGGTCTCGCGAGAGAAATTTTGTTAGTTTTGTGTTATGCAACCAAATTAGTCGCCTATGGCGCCGTAGTTCATCATCACAAACATGTCTCCATTTTATGCTTTACATACTCATAGTTTATGTAACTGTCTATAAGTTCTTTATAGTTTATGCGTTTTAATTAAATCACTTAAGTAATTAGAGTTGATTGAGATCGAGATTAACAATGTAATTGAAATGAATACATCTTAATGATTGATCTGTATAGCATATATGCACATGTTATGTGAACGCGGAAGAAGCGGTTCGCTTGTCTTGATGACCATTTTGCTAATCATATGTCCGGATAACGTACCAATTTGCTTCCTACCGTGACGTGCCATCTCTTATCAAATCTAATTGTAACTTTTGTAAAAGCGCCATCTGTTCAAAAATCTCCGTACTTTTTTACGAATAGAATTTGTTGAATAATTAGCTGTGTTCAATATTTTTTCGATTAGCTGCTTATATTAACAAATCGTCTAAATAATAAAAGTAATCCGAGCTACACTTCATGCATTATTTGCAGAAAAGATTTTGCTGCATTCCTGAGTCCAAATGCCACTAGAACCTGATGATATGTTCTTACTAAATGTAATGTTGTAAATATTCAGTTCCCAGAAAGTTAATATGTAAAGCTCCGGGAGATGTGATACTGGATAACGATCTGAAATGTCTGACAATTCTCTCAAGGTACCCATTCATACTGTTTCGTTTTCGTTCTAAGCTCAACGGAGTATAGACTGCACACACTGTTTTAAGGCCCCGTTGATGGGAGTATGGTACCCATATAGAATACCACCAGAGCTAGTCGTAGGAGGCGACTAAATCTGGTTGGATCGCTGGGCTGACGACCCGCATCCGTAAGAAACAATAAATGTTACAATGTTAACAAACAAACAAAAATCGAATAACGCCAAAACAACAATGATGCCTCGTTTAAGTACCCGCTTAAGTCACTTCAAAAACCTGGCGTGTTGGACAGCCTTATCACATGTATGAAAAAATATTGTCCGGAACTAGTAGCGCTCCACGAAATACGTTGGCCTTAAAATGGAGACCATGTCTTCCAAGGCTGAATGTTGCTTCACAGTGACGATGACCTCAAAAATCTTGAAGTTGGATTTCTGTCACTTTCTCAGAAATACCTATAATTACTCTTGCTCTATGAGACCAACGTCAAGATGACCAATTCATATTGAATTGTTTCGAGGCAGTATATAATAATGACAGAAAAGATAAGTCTGTTCACGAGTTCAACATCCTGGTGTCTATAACTTTTACAACCGCAGCCCCTTTCGAATATAGTACCTTTCGGTTCAGCTACTCTAGTCTTAACTACCTATTCGTAGATCATAATTTAAATGACCTGAGTTTAGTCAAACCTAACGCTTTATATATTTTGCCATTATGGTAAGACACCGCCCAGGTGGCGCAGTGGTTTAAGGTGCGGCAGTTGGAGCGGGAGGTACCGGGTTCGAATCTCGATAGAGACAGGATGCAAAAAGGGTTTTTCACCATACGATTACGATCGGTGGTGAGAACGAACACAACTATGACCCTATGGAGTGCAGAATTCATACAGGGCCGTACGTCCTCGATTTGGCCTATAATGGCGTGTAAGGAAAGGACGTCAATAAGCGAACTGCGAAAGAGTTAAAAGTGCCTTGAGATCCGAAACAGACTGTAGAGGAAAAAAATTATGGTAAGAACTAGGAACACTTCACTGGTTTAAACCATATATATTCGATACGATGTATTTAATGGTCTCAATTGAGACACGGTAAGAGCCGGTTACAGCCTTTATGTCAAAGATTATTATAAACAAACCAGATGGATCATTTCATTCTACTCCAATAGTCAGTGTAGTTGTGCCTTAATTTTGCATAGTACTTTCGAGATACTTCCATACTTATGATGTTTCATGGTACTCTGTATCGACTATAAGGGGTCAACGAGATGTTATCTCTCGCCAAAACTGATCCAAAAAATGACAAATAGAATGCCTAATCTCCTTCACTAATTAGATCTGAACGGATGTTATTCGCAAGACTAATATTAAGGAACATTAACCGTCACATTCTAGATAGTTGTTAAGCAGTAGGATATCTTAAGCGTTGTAACTTTACATAAGCAAACAACGGTTTTTACAGGATATTAGTGGTCCGTACCGTATCAAAAACCAACCATCGCCACCAGCATCGAAGTCTTTGCAGCTCAGAAAAATGTTCATGCCATTTATCGAGTACCGCATCAATGTTAACACAGACGTTGCCATTCCGGACTCCTTAAAGAAATCATTCGAATTACGTTGATTTGCGAGCTGTTCTACTCTTAAGACTACTGTTCTACTCTTCTACTTGTTCTCCTTGCGATTATAAATTTCATTGTACAACAGCAAGACGACACACCTGATCAAATCAATCAATTTTAGGCTTAGTTTTTATTAAACCGAGAGTTTACTGGGCGGCATCGACAACCGAGATTTTCAATACTTCCCAGGCACTGTTTCCTTCATCAGACTAGTAATCACTGTTGGCCGTGTAAATTCAACGATGTAATTTACACGGTTAATTACATGTAAAAAACGTGTTATTTACATAAGGTCATTTTTTACATTCTGTATGTAAACAACGTAAAACACGATTTTATGTAAAAAAACTGACGCGCCATCTCTTATTAAATCTAATTGTAACTAAGCACCATCTGTTAAAAAATCTTACTAATTTGTGAAATAATTAGCTATGTAGATTTTTTTTTCGACTACTGAACGTCACTATATTTATTTTTACAAAATTCTATAGCTGACAAGACCTTGATATTTTCGACCGGTGTGAAGTTTCTAACAAAATTTGTTAATATCAATAAACATACATATGCATTAGTATCACTCAAACGATATTCTTATTAGAAAATCTTGTCCAACCAACCAATATTTGAGTTAATTGATAGAGCAGGTTCCAAGACTTTTGTGTTTAATGGAAGACCAAAGCTTTAAGGTGAGACAACTGGCAGTCATACAAAGCACCGGTATGATTGTTTTGAAAAGTGCATTAAGAACAAGAAACAAAATACAAACATAACTGTTACTTTTCATGTTTAATACGTGAATCAACAGAGCCACGGCACCATATAAGAGGAATAGTGGGTCGAATTGGTAATGTAAATGAGAAACTTCACTCGAGGAGTGAACCAGATATAGGCATATATCAGATATAGGCATATTCGAAGCAGGCTGGTCAGAAACGATTCGTTATTTAATACTCGATGATCTCAATTAGGCATCCATTCTCCATTTTACTTTATTGTCAATAAAGTCATACATCAGTAACGAACTCATAATTATTTACATATTTTTTATGAGCAAGTTCTTGTAATTCGCTAACACTGTTGCGACACGATTAAACACTACGTATCACGGTTCGCACAGGTACACACATCATTCCCGTTAGTAAATGCCTGATTATGTGAACGTCTTGTTTCACTCAACATATATCAGTTCTTTTTTATATGGGCAGTGCCTACTAAAAGACTATCTTTAGCCACCCTGCTTAAGATATGTGTAAATCGGTATCAGAATCATTGGTGATTCCATATATCAAAATAGTGAAGGGCATTTCAAACAAGAGATGAGGTTAGGAACTTCACTGCAATTTTGATTTTTTTTCACAGAGTGTGATCAATCACAATAATATTCAATAAAGAGTAAATGCATACATATTGTTAGTGAGTGAGTAACATGTGCAAGTTCACTTAATGTACAAAATAATTAATAATTAACATTCTTAGAAATAATCTTTGCAAATATGTAAGAAACCACGACATTTTAAAAAATTGGATAAAATTGAGGTTTAAAAATTTTTTTAGCAGAGCGTAGTTTCGATCTACGGACCTCTGGGTTATGGGCCCAGCACGCTTCCACTGCGCCACTCTGCTTATACGCTTATATTCAATATATTGCCTTGACAGTATATTTTTCTGCTTTACTAAGATTTTATAGATTTTATGAGTTAGATTATGTGAAATCTACCACTCCAGGAGCTAATCTGGAACTTACCTGGCCGCCAATTATCAAGGATAAAGCTGAATGTTTTGGTGAAAATAGTGAATGGGATGTTGAATTAAAAGTTGGAAGTTTTTGTAAATGAAAATAAATTGTTGCCATCAATATGCTATATGATTTTCTTGAGAAGGACCACACTACAATTGAGTGTTGTGAGAAGTTGGTTTGGGAAGTGAACAATTTGGAAGTATAGTTGCGGAATTTGTAAGATATTAGGCGTGTGTGGATGATAAGTGTGTTTGGAAACGGCTCGCAAGGGGCTCTTTTGAGCTTTTGAACGACTGAAAAGTGAATGCTAGTGTGAGTGAAAAGAAGTAGGTCTTGGAGTATATGTTCCATATATTAATGTTCCAAAATGTTTTCGAGTTGATGACAGCATCTGTATAATGAACACTGGGCTGGTAGGTATGTTAAAAGAAATTTAGTTGGCCATACATGAGGCGAATATAAAAAAGCAATATTTTCTGATACTTAGAGTGGACTACTAATATTAATCAATGGCGGTCCCAAAGGGAAATGTGTATCCGAAAATGATTCATGAATGTTTACATTCATGTCATTGCGAGGTTATCATCCAGTGGACTCACCCCCATAAACGAAGAAGTGTAAAAGAAGAGTTACACAGTGAAAATGTTTGCTAAAAGAGATGTAAGAGATATTAAGTGTTGCAGGTGAATTATGTACTGTCTCCTTGAAAGTACCTTTTGATAAGGTACTCAAGGGTTAGACCAGAAAGGTAAGAACGATTGAAAGAATAAGGATCATGGTAATTGGAAAAATAGTTTGTTTAAACTTCGTTTAGAAGAAAATAGCGTGTGTCACATATGTAATGCTTCTGAGAATATTGGTCATCTCATGTTGCACTGCACAAATTTCAATGTGTAGCAGGATTCGATATTCTTATAAAAATCCTATGTGATACACGTCCATACAGCTTCTACAGAAGTTATTTGTTTCTAGACCCAGCCTTCTCGCATATTTACCGAAAAGGTAGTGTCCCGTTAATATTCCTACTATCCTTCTTAGATCTCTCCTCTCCAGAGAGATTAAGGTACTGCAACAATTCAAATCGAGCCTTGGCCACATTTGTCGCGGTCTCTCGCATGTGAGTGTGTTAGACCACCTTTCCAGTGCTAACGCCTCTGCCCTTTTCCTCAAAGCCAATCTGAGCTCCGCTGTAGGCCTCCCCACATTGGCCCTTTCAAGCTTCAGCTAAAGAGGTGTACTTTGCCTAGCTAGTTCGTCTGCCCTGCAGTTACCCTCGACGTCAGAGTGGCCAGGAACCCAGATAATCTTAATATTGAAATGCTCACTCATGAAATGCGACATTGAAATGCGACTTGATAGCCGCCTGACTGTCCACATAAATCGTGATATCTCTCTTGGATTTCACGTTATGCCTCAACCAGCTCAAGGCTTCCTCAATCGCTATTATCTCCGCCTGGCACACGCTGCAGTGGTCAGGGAGACGAACGGAAGTGCTTATATTTAATGCTCCACAGAACAGCCCAGTTCCGACCTTACCATCTAGCTTTGAGCCGTCCGTGTAGAATTGTATAGCTTCAGTTTCCAGTGCTAGCTTATTCCTCCAGAACTATCTTGAAGGGAATAAGGTTTGAAAACCTTTTTTGAAGCATAATATCGGTAATCAAGTTTCGCCATTTTCTTCTTTAGCGAACCAATTATTGTCGAGTGACCTGCCTGAAGATGTTTCCACTGAGACACGGAGGTTAGTCTTTTGGCTATGTTAGCCGCCATCTGTTTGCCATAGATATCTACTGGAATAAGGTGTAACCTCTAAGGCCTGGGTAGGTGTTGTTCTCATTGCCCCGCTTATGAGGATACAGGCTATCCCTTGCACCTTCTCTTACTTCTTTCTATAGGTTACTCTATCCAGTGTATACGCACTCCATACATAAGAACGGGTCTTACTATAACGGCAGTGTAGAACCAGTGTACCAGCTCCGGTCTGAAACCCCAACGTCTGCCTATTGCACTCCTACACGAATACATCGCCGTGGTAGCTTTGCTGATTCTCTCCAAGATGTTTAGCTTCAGCTTAGTTTACTGTATAAGATTACACCCAGAAATCTCGCTTTATCAGTAAAGGCCAGTTTAGTGCTATTTTCGGTAGGTTGGTCAACTCCCGGAATTTTATATTTCTTAGTGAAGAGTACCAGCTCAGTCTTTGATGGATTGACTTCCAATCCACATTTACTGGCCCATCTTGTAATAATAAGAAGCGCATTCTACATCCTCCCTTTCTAACTTCAGAAGTAAGCCATTTATCACCATGTTCCAGAGAAGACGAGACAGGACTCCCCCTTGTGGGGTTCCCCTAACCACTCGCCTTCTTATAGTTGACTCCCCTAACTCTGAGTTTATAGTCCTACTTCCCAGCATATGACTGATCAACTTGATTATGGAGGATTCCACTTCCATGAACGATTATCCTTTCAGGATTGCATCTGTCTGAACGTTATTAAAGGCGCCCTCAATATCAAGAAAAGCTACCATACAATACTCCTTTGAGTGAATAGATCTCTCAATTGTGCGTACCAAGGCATGTAGGGCCGTATCTACCGATTTACCCCTACAGTACGCATGTTGAGAGGCTGACCATTTCTCCTGTTTGAAGTTCACACTTATATGTGTTTCTACCAGCCTTTCCAGGGTTTTCAACAGAAAGGATGATAATGTTATAGGTCTTAGATCCTTTGAATAGCCATGCGATCCTTTTCTCGCTTTTGGAATAAAAACCATCCTGACCTCCATCCATTGCCTAGGAATGCAGACCAACTTTAAACAACCCTTAAAGATCGGCTCCAACCACGGGAGGATAATTCCCGCGTTGTTCTGGATTTCTGCCGGTATAATCCGATTCGGACCAGCCGATTTGTACGGCTTGAACCCTTTTATGGCCGACAGAATTCATTTTTTATTTACGATAACGGAAGCGCAGAAAACAACTTCTCCCGGCGCTCTCAGTTTCAACGAGTTCTCTAAACTACCCGGGAAGTGAATGTCCATGAGAATCTTGAGGGATTCCTCACTGGAATCAGTCCACGAACCATCAGGTTTAATTAGGTAACCTATATTCGTTGGATTAGTGGAGAGAATCTACCGAAGGCGAGAAGTTTTCGAGATATCTTCCATTTTGTGACAGAATAGCCTCCAGGAGCTCCTTTGTGCCTTCTTCAATTCTCTTTTATATAGTCTCAGCGTCTCCTTGTACGAGTCCCAGTCCTAAGATTGTCTGGTCCTCTGGTTCCAGTCCTAAGATTCTCTGGTCCTCTTGATCCTCAATTCTTTGGACCGCCATGCCGGTTTCTGCTAACCCCTAGGTTTTACCTCAGGGCAAGCAGCACCAAAGGATTTGAAAAGGAATTAAAAAGTGTCATTGATGTCCGTATTTCCCCAGATCGTATGATGCGCTTTAACATCGCAGCCCAGAAAACCCCCTAGGTTATCCGGTGAAACCTCCTTCTCCTGCCTGATGTAGGCCGCCACCAGCCTGATTTTTTGTTACCAACCTCCAGACTGGCCGCCGTTATATCCCCATCGCTTTGCTGGGGAAAGAAAGAAAAGATTTAGGTTATCTTTTCCTAGAATACAGGATCTGATCCTCCCAGACCCTATTGAGTTTAGAATACTATAACCCTTCATTCGAAGACCACATATCTTGGTTTTGTTAATCCAAGGTTCTGGATTAAGATTATATCCTCATTCGATCTAGTTAGTCGGAGGAGCAGAGCTGCCGATGCAGCCCTCGAATGATGAAGGTTAATTTGAAGCACCTTAAGCATACTTTTAATTCCCTTACTTACCTAGTTTTGAGTAGTGCTGTGGGAGCTGCCAGCATCCGCTGTCACACTGTCCATCGCCACAGCCGTGCTATTCATGTCATCATCTGAGACATCCTCCTCAGAGCCCAGAGTTAGAAGATTTTCTAACCCCAGAGTTTCACTGTTGCTTGACTTGTCCATCTCCAGGTAACCAGACTTAACAACAAAGACTCTCAAAGACAACAGACTCAAGGTTCTTAATGGCGAATAACGCTCACCAGTTGTGCTCAGAGAATCATTCTCACAGAAAAAGATAATATCATAACCCTGAGAATTAGTCGTGTTAGCAAAGTAGAGTTCAACTTTCCTGTCGAATATCGTTTGGAGTAAAGTGCGAGTGATTCATATGACATATTATATTTATAACGTACTCGAATACCTCTAGAACTAATTGAAAACTATCGAATCGTTTCAAATGTATTATACATTTCAATTGACATGCGATTTGTGATTCCACCTGTGCGCGATCTATATATAAACTATACGAATCATTTAATCAAATTGTTTGAATGCAAATCAGATTATGAAATGCAAAATCGATCGATTATTGACAAAACCCAATAGTGCAAATAGAATTCAATTGAAATAATATTGATTTGATCTGTAAAGATACGAATCATACACATGTTAACTATATACATGGAGATCACTTCCTGCTCAACGTTTTGTATATATGTGGCTGACACATACGAGTATAATGATGAGATTTGTTCTTGATATGCGTGATGCAATCGATAAAATATAATTTTTTTTTTCACTCAAATAAATTATACCAAAAGTGATTCTTCACTCAACAATATATGTATAAATCCCAATGTGTAAACAATTCTTGTCTATATTCTCATCACTTAATGGCGGATAAGACAATTATCTTAATTTACATAAAAACAATTTTGTCTAACATTTACATTCATTATGTGTCTTGTATTATGCATTTTCTTATTATGTTTTATGTAATACATATCTTGGTACTGTGTATGGATGAAAAAGACGCATCAATTTTAAAATGAAGAATGTCATCTTATAATGTTCATCATCTGCGATGTGACAATCCCTTTTTTTTCCTTCATTTGAGACAATAAACGATGTTACTTTGAGTAGAAAAAAACATTTTATGAATGTGGTTACATTGACTGATAAAGTGATAAGCCTCAAGTTGTCAATGGCTTTTATGTTTTATACATAGGATTATCGTTTAACAATGATTTATGGTGTTTTTGTTTTCAAATCGTCTTTAAGACAATTTATGTTGTGGGAAGGTTAGATGAACACATTTTTGAGGAAAAACATTAAACTGTTCAACAGTTTTGTTAATGTGATTATGCTGGAGGCCTTTTAATGCCATCATTCGTTAACCCGATAATGCCAACAAAATTGATATGAGTCAAAAATGTTAAGTTACAATATCATTGTGTGTTACTATCGTGATACTGTCATGATAGTTAATATAATGTTTTCCACTATTTTCGGTTTAATTAGTGTTCTCCAGATTTAAACTATTTCAGGTACTCTGAAATGTGGCCAATGAATTATTAAGGAACTGGAAAGAGATAGAGATCGGATAGAAAAGACCTAGACAGACCAGTACCATTAGCTGTCTCAGGAAAATATGTGGAAACGATTATTGGAAGATACTCTCTCTATCGCTACAAAATGTGCCAGCAGGTTGGGATTGGAGATAAACACATCCAAAATAGGACTGGTTCTGTTCACTAAGAAACATAAAATTCAGGTGACTCTATACTTTGAATGGAACTAAGTTGAATAAACTAAGTTGAATGTCAAGTATTGTGGAAAGAGGGGACACTCGTGTAGGTGCTTTAAATCGGAGCTGATATATTTGTTTTACTTTGCTATACCTGAGATATATAGAGTTTTATTCTTAGATAACAGTTTTCGGACCATGTGCTTGTCGAGTAACTTCTGTGAGGGTGAATTGGCACCGGAAATGGGGCTTCTAATATATTATGGATAACATTAAGCTAGAAGGAAAAGAGCTGGTCTAGACTCTCCTAATAAAATCAAGGTGAGGATGTTGTTCGTCTCCGTGATTACTGCAGCGTCTATCAGGCTGAAGCAGATAAATTGAGGAGGTCTTACATAATATCAAACATAATCTACCTTGACAATCATTGGAGTCGGTTTCAATTTCATCCGGGATTCCACTTGGATTAAAGATTAGAAAGAGGGATAAGACCTCGATAGAAGAAAAATGGACAAACTCTGCCACTTATAATATGCTAAAACAAGTCTGACCAAAGCAAATTTCTCTTCATAGAGCTTCGTAAAGAATAAACGTTTAGAAGAACTGACATGCTAGAAGAGTGGATGTCAAATTTAACGTCTGCTATAGGAGCTGTTTTTAGCCCTGTGGGTGGGGGCATCCATGTTTCATAAATATGTCGAACGAAACATGAAACCCATAGAATACCACCACAGTATCTAGAGCTTGTCGTAGGAGGCGACTAAATCTGGTTGAATAGCTGGGCTGACGACCTGCAACCGTAAAAAAACCATCACTGTTAAAAACGTCAACAAGATAAAAAAAACGGATACCGCCAAAACAAGAATGACCCCCGCTTAAGTACCCGAACACGAGATTGAGGATCAGCACGTGGAACGCGCAGTCACTCCGAGTTCGTTACAACCACGAGAGCAGGAATTTAATGCAAATTCCTGATATCGTGCATGAAATCAAAGGACAGCGAGTACGCTGGCTCGGTCACGTTCTGCGTCTTTCAAGGGAGAACCGCCTTTCAGTAGGCGAAGAGGACGCTGTCGGCGTCGATGGCTCCACGGCATAGAGAGCGTTCTGGCATCCTCTGGTTGCTTGCAACAATAGAAAGAGCTGGCTCCTGATCGAAACTGATGGAGTCAGATTGTTGGCACGGTACGGCCCAATAATGGCCTGTAAAAGCCGACAATAAAATATAGGAGTTGTTACTAAGAGGAGTAGAGACGGTGGTGGATCACTATCTCTGCTGCTGTTCGGCATAATAACACAGAAGGAATTTTTACTTAAACAGCTACATGATAGGATTTTTTCTAAGTTCGAAATAGTAATGTGAAGGATACTTTGCGCTTCACACACAATTGTGAATGAAAGATCGTTTAACTACAAGAATCTCAACCGTCATTATCAATCCTGATTACTTGAGTTTGTATATTGTTTGATATTACTTGTAAGACAGACACGTTTCAGACAAGCTTGTTCAGACTTATCTTGCTTCCGTGATACAGATTTTATCTTACTCGATAACTAATATCGATGAGCAATTGGAATTCGAAAATTAACAAGAAAAGCTTCTGTGCTAGTTGGAATATGTGCCGACAGGTGAATTATGAGGTTACAACTATTGCAATCGTAGGGGTGAGCTTAAACATAGAAGCTGTGGGGCGATTCATGAGCTGGTGCTTGAGCCTTAGTTATTTATTCAAATTTAGATTTGAAATGCCACCAATATATTCTCAATGTCGGACGATCGTAACAATGTGGCAGCTGGAACATAGTGCTTGCCAGCGATATGTTTAATATTTGTTGTAAATTGAGCGATAAAGTCTAATTTTAGAATCGACTCTTATTAATTAGCGAGGTTGTTGCCGTGGTAAGGGGTTGTTTACCGATGTAGACTCTAATGTAGACTTTATAAGTGTTTTATTGCTAAATAACAAGCACTTTTAGGTTTTTTTTGGGCTAATCTGTTTTGGGGCTCAAGGTTCTTGTCACTTGTTCGCGGTCCGCTTATTTACGTCCTTGCCTTTACGCCATTACATCCAATTCGAGGACATTCGGCTATAGGTCCGATTTTCCTAACAATCTGCACATTGCATAGCTCCATGCCAGCCTATAGTGCTGACACGGAAGATGGGTCGGCCCATGAGTTCTGAACTCCAACAGGGGGTCATAGTTGTGTTCATTCACACCACAGATCGTAACCTCATGGTGAAAAATTCCATTTGCATCCTGCCCCAATCGGGATTCAAACCCGGTACCTCTCGCTCCAACTGCCGCTGCTTTAACGACTGCGCCACCTGGGCGGTCCACTTCTCCGCTAAACGGACAATTTTTGTTGTTGGCAAAAGTTTTCGGCAAAAGTATTCTGAAGGTAGCCATTATGTAATTCTTCTATGATCATTGAAAAGTTTCAAATATGTGGGATCGGCAATCGATTTGGTTAAGGCTATCTTGTAAAAGACAAATGTTCTTTTATATGGTGAGCCACATTGTATTTGGTTTTGCGGTAGTAGGACTTAGGTGTGTTGACTTTACCTATTAATGCAATCACATGCACCATAACTGGATTTATCGTATGATCAAATAACCGTCTTCCACGCTTATCGATACAACATAACATTTTGCCAAGTAGTCAGGACTAACTCTTGGCCTTGGTCATAATGTGTGGGGTTTTAAACCAATATAAATGTTTCAACCACATTCCAATATCTACAATCAGTTATTTGGTTCCGCGTGTGTTTTGAACGAGTCACTGCCTTGGAAAACGGGTATGGTTAAAACTGATATGTTCGAAATTGACCTTGTACCATTACAGAATTAAGCAAAAAAATATTATTATCAAAACTAAAGATGATAACAAACACATCCTATAGTGACTACTTCATAAGGTTGGAGTTTTACAACTCACGAATTGAAACTCTTGGCGGCCAAATGTCTGACTTACCGTCAACTCTAATAAAAATGTGATAGTTCGCTCCTATTTCGAATGGCACAACGTTTCAATTTTCCAAATATGTCACAAATTTAAGAGTATTCTTAGTTCAAAAACCGACTTGTACTCAACATATGTCCAACATCTATAAAAAGCCACATACGCTTTTTCTGACAAAGATTTATGGTAGTACTTGTGTATTGTCATTCATTATCAGACCCATGTCCATCTATATCTTCTTAATATGGTAGGCAAGGATCGCTGTGTGAAATGATTAGAGTCCACGGAGATAAGAGTCTATGGAGTGAATGCCACCGTTTTTCGAAGGCCTAAATTGTGCAAAGGATTCTATCCGAAGATCACGTAGTCTTCAACGAATTCAGGTCCAACACCTCGGAGACAAAGCTGGTTTAAGACTGTTTATACACGATATAAACGTCTATTGTTACGTGATATAAAGTAATTGGCAATTGAGAAAATCATTAATTGAACCCGAACTGTGGGGTGAAAAGCAGGACTTCAAGATTTGTGGTGCAGCGCAATGTTGGCTTAAAAATGGTTCGCGCAATATTCCAATTTTAAAAGAATTTGACTGAATAATTGAATACTTGACAGAACCAAGGAGTTTCTAGCACTCAGCAAACCCGCGTGTTGACAGGCCCAAAACGGCCATATAACTTCTTCTTTATAGAATAAGTAAAGTTTTAGATTTAGCATAGAATTATATTCTATTGGACTACCAAACAGCCTTAATGTCATTCAGGTCCAACACCTAAGAGACATATAGTTGGTTTGAAACAGGTTAAACGCGATAAATCAACTGGCAATATGTTAACTCTTATATGAATGGTTTACACATGGACCACTAATATTACTCAACGACCCCGAGTTGAGGCTATTATCTCTCACAGGTCCCATTACCTTCAGATACCTCCTTAAAAAATTGGGCGTCCGAAAGTTTTTCGTTTCGTTTTTCGCTTACAACTTCACCATATTTAGGGCACAAAGATAAATCCTAATGGATTGTTGTTCACACAATCGAGAAATATTCTCGGTTACATTAAAAGTTTGGACATAAACTAGTGTATAGGGGAACCTGAACTAAAGGGGAACCCAGGCTATATATGATAATAATTATAATAAGTCCCTCGAGTATTGGGCTAAATATTAACAAATTTTTATTTTTTTTCCAGGTAATTGCTAACCACAGACTAATATCACACATGCAACTTTGAGGTAAGTTAATCAAATTAGCGGGTCAAACGCCAAATATAAATTAGTCGATTCAATTCAGCAAACAAATGGATAAAAAGTTGCATTCATTTGCAAACTATACAAAATAAAAAACTGGCTCTTTGTTGTCCAAATGTTTAATGGCTAAATCATCCGGTTTAGCTGGACAATTATACTCTGACCTAAATGTTCATTTCAATTCAATATTGATGTATTTTGGGTGACTTAAATTAACAAAATCGACTAATTCGATTAGTCTATTATATACTTACATATGTACATGTATACATATTGTCAATTGCAGTCATAGTTTCAAATTACAAAACTATTTATTTAACATATTTAACCTTGAACTAGAAAATGTATATAATGTATGTGACGGACAATATGTTTCTAATGTTTCGCGACATATATCATATACATATATACACGACCATATGGAGAGACGGACGACCTTATTACACGTCCATTGTTACGTGAGCGCGATACAATACTCAGCCTTATGTGTATCCATATATCGTTGTGTGTATTGTGTATACTCGTAGTATAAGTGCACGATGATAAATCGATTCATTAAGTTCCCACACAACATTTTTATTGTATGAGCTGATCAAATTCATCATCTACACTTGGGTGTAAAAAAATTGCACATTACTCAATTTTCTAAAAAAGTTCCAAAATATCGAGAAAAAAATTAAATATTTGTACCTATCCAGTGGTACCTTTTTTGGATACTTGTACCATGCCGACAAAGTGATTTTCTGTCAAATACAGCAGGCTTTGAAATTAAATTCTAAAAATAATTCAACAAGGTAAAGCATGCCATGAAATATCTCGCTCGGAATTGTGATCATTCGTATATCGACGCTTGGCCTGAACGGTCCTCTATTAATTACGTCTTCAATTGGAGCCAAGAAATGAATACCACACCAGAGGTAGTTCGTGAAGTACTTGGACCAGCAAACGGGCCGAAATCGACCGATGGACGCGAAAGAGTATACAGAAGACAAGGAAGGCATTATAGACAATGTTGCATGGAAGAGCGTGACTCGTATGGCGGTGGATCTTGCAAGTTCTGAGGAGGCATATCACTAGAAGCGAAGACAGATCTCGTATTCATCACCCGAGCTAATACTGGCTTTCAAGAGGAATGACTTCTCAACAATACATTGAGAAAGTACTCGAGGAGCGACGTACTCCTCGAGTACTTTCTCAATGTATTGTTGAGAAGTCATTCCTTTTACCGGGTTTATTGGTTAACATTTTCTGTTGATGCAGGATAATGCGAGACCGCATACGGCTGGCGTAGTTTACCAGTACCTTCAAGAGGTGGATGTGCCTCTTATGGAGTGACAAGCTCGA
The DNA here is from genome assembly GCA_963932295.1 of Tipula lateralis. Lineage (NCBI taxonomy): Eukaryota > Metazoa > Arthropoda > Insecta > Diptera > Tipulidae > Tipula > Tipula lateralis. The sequence goes on along the minus strand of OZ010738.1, from coordinate 87,792,253 downwards.
ATCCGGGATCTCACTCCCATCGAATATTTACGGAATGAGTTGAAAAGAAGGGTTCGAGCCAGAGATGTTGCTTCCTCAAGTCTCCGGGAGCTGCAACAGGAGATCGTCAAAATCAATGCAGTATTGAATGGAAGCTGTTTTTTCATGCTTATTTTCATGCTGACAAATTCACAAAAACGTGTACCTCAGATGTTGACCCCCAAAAATCAGTTTGATTACTCTGGATAAAAAAGGTACCTCTAAAATTTTTTTTTTATGTTATTTTTGAACTTTTGTCTAAAACTGGGCAATGTGCGATATTTTTGCACCCAAGTGTATGTATCTTATGTGCATGTTTACATACAGTAGAAAATAGTTATTTGTTATTTCAAAGTTGAAATATCACACTTGGGTTCTAGAATTTCATTGATCGAAAAAATTGTACGTTATCAATTTAACACAGTGTGTGAAATGGTGCATTGGTTAATGCTGCGGCAATTGGAGCAGTAGATACCGCGGGTTCGATCTATGAGTGAAGAGTTCATGGGCTAACCCATGTCAGTAGCCGTACGTCCTCGTTTCTCGGCCGTCAATGTATTATATTATCATTATATACCTCCGCTCGGAATTTTATTTATGTATTAATAAAATTAAACGACAGCCAACGCGGCGACTCTAAGTGATTGGTTTTTTAGCATATGAATAATTCATGAGTGGATGGATTAACGCGCGCGCATTTTATATACAGAACAATTTCTAATATGGAAATTCAACGAACAGGTTTGATAAGTTATTGTCTATATGTAAATATAAGTCTGCTTGTTCGATTGTCATAATAAATCTGTCTACAAACATATACATTGTGAACGTAAACAACACAATATTTCGTTATTGGGGGATAACTTAATTTATTTGCCAAAATGTCAAATATATGCGTTAACATCAAACCGATCGTGCGCCTCACCCACGCGCTCACAGATACATAATACTCTAAGGTGATCGATTGTTCACGCAATTCTAAATACAACAAAATACTTTTATTGTTACACAGTATAAGACAGTTTATATAGACACTGGCGCACAGTGTACACATACAAATCAATTAAGTGTTCGAGTATATCTTTAGAAAATTTTAATGCTCGCCTACATAATACGAACATCACTATGTAATAGGTTTGTTGTTATGTTTGTTTCATTTCCGATCGACTGATTGTTTTATGTTGGCACTATAATGTATGCACAAAGGAAAGTAAACATATATACAAGTCGACCTACGATAGTGAAACTAGTGAGATTAACCACCGCACATATGATCGATTGATGCAGAGCAAACCGAATTAGCATAATATTTCAGTCTCCCAATTCGGTTTAAACTATAGCAGATCTCGTAGGATGCAAGCGTCTTTGTAAATCAACCTGATCATTAAATTACAACATAAACGATTTCAAAACTATATACATATATGTTTAAGTAAACCGCAATAAGTACACCAGAAAGATGTAAGGGGCTTTCCAATAAGAGGTTTCATTTTAAATAGCCAGATATTTGGGATGTTTTCAATTTTAAAGCTGTTATCTTTTGACAAGTTAAAACTACGCCATTACTACAAATGTATAGTCACAGTTCGCAAAACTAAAGCACTTTTTGGCCGTCGCGTCTCGTCTAGCAATAGTGAAACTGGTGAAAAAGTAGACTGGAGCGATAATTAATGATTGTTTACGGCCGGAATTGATATTGTTGAACGACCTTTATTTTAAGCAAGATGGCGCTACATGTCACACAAACAACGAAACAATCGGAATGTTGCAAGAAAAGTTCCCTGAATTGGCTTCTTTCTTTGGGTCTATCCAGGGCTCCACAATTGATTCAAGACCTTAAATGGAATTCGGAAAATTACATAAAATAAAAATTTCATGCAAAGGATATGTGGCTGCATACTCGTTTTTTTAAATATCAAGATGAAACCTCTTATTGAAAAACCCTTTATATATACAAAACGAATTACCTAACCTTCTTTAAGTTAGGCGCATCGACATCTCACAAAACTATACAACCATACACCAACATAAATTTCTTAATTATTATCACAACCAGACCTTAAAATTAAAATTTTAATGATACTTCTCCTTTTCAGACCGATTCGTTTCTATTTTTGAACACTATATAAGAAAAGTGTTGTCATATATGTATAGTTCGTCTGCGGCTGTCAATCAACTATACGATGTCATATCGAGAAGCTAAAGACTATCGCAAACTCGTTGACTTCATACATATACTCGTATATGTACACTTGGGTGCAAAAAAATTGCACATTGCTCAATTTTCCTCAAAAGTTCAAAAATCAAACTGATTTTTGGGGGTCAACATCTGAGATACACTCCATAACAGGCACACCCACCTTTTGAAGGTAGTGGTATACTACGCCAGCCGTATACGGTTTCGTATTATCCTGCATAAACAGAAGATTTCCACTAATAAATTTCCAACAATAAAATAACAACAGCTAACTGTCAGTGATCTTTTGAGCCAACGAAAAAATGGCGAGACGGCGTTGCCTAGTCCTACAAAGACTTTACATAATGAAAGTGTATTAACACATAGTCAAAACAACAACAGTTGATGAAAACCAGCAAAAATAATAAAAACCAATCAAAATGGAAACTAAGAGCCATCAAAAGATACCGACATCCGTTCTATCAACAACACAAACATTGCGTTGGATCTACATCTAAAAAATCCTAAACTTCAACAACTAATAAGGCGACAAACCATCAGGACGAGAAACCTTTACAGAAAGCTGAATGAAATCGGGAATTTGGTGGGGCCCGGGATAAGAACGGCAGTGAAAATATCAGTAGTGGCCATGCAGAAGGTTATGGATCAAATAGCCGTATCTCACGAGAATATTTGCATGCTTGCTACCGAGGATGAAGAGCAAGAACTGTAGTATTTCACGGAACAACACTTTGTTAAAAAAATTGATACACAGTATCAAACTGCCAATGAGATAATGATGAACGGATCTAACATTCATAGTGATATAATTTATAAACAATCATGAGGTGGCTAACGCACAAGTTCGTATTAACAGAAGAGGTAGAAAAGACGTTCAGGCAAATCTGAATGCATTCAAGAATATAGGTTAAAACCAGTCACATATGGAACAATAGCAGGAACATTTCTCGCGGTAAGAACATTGATGCAATTGGCAATAGATGAAAATAATAACTATGCAATAGCAGCAAGGGACGTGGAAAGAGATTTTTACGTAGATGATCTGTTAACTGGGGGTGACAGCATAATGTTGGTCATAACCATCCAACAACCGATATCAAGTCTAGCAGAAAGCGGCAGATTTCGACTACACAAATGGGCGTCGAATTCAGCAGAGATTTTTACTAATATTCCAGAGCATCTACGAGTAAAAGGAATCCTCAATTTAAAAGTGAACGACACTTTTGAATTTGACGTCAAATCTTAAAAAATCTACAAAACATTTACTGTTGTCTGATTCGTCAAAACTATTTGTTCCTGTTGTTTGGCTATCACCAATAACGATAGCAGCTCTCCGTGAATTGATAAAATTCCGATACTTATAATTCAACAACGTAGATATTTTCGTAAAGAACTTAAGGCGTTAATGAAAAATAAAACGTTGGATCCGACAAGAATGGTATATTAAGGTTATGTAGACGTTTACGCAAAGCCCAACTGCCAGGAAGCTAAAAGCTACCAATAATTTTACCAAAGAAAAGCAAACTAAGCAAGTGGATAGTTCAAGATTGGCATGAGAGAACTTCATGGAGGCCTACAAATAACATTGGCAAATGCGCAATAAGTTCTGGATAGTGAATGGCAGAAATTTGACGACACATTATACAGAAATGTGTAACATGTTTCAGATATAAACAAAAACCCCTAAACCAACTGGTGGGTGACCTACCCTCTTGCCGAGTAACTCCTTCACGGCCACTCAGCAAGATGGGAATTGAGTATGCTGTATAAGATAGCAGAAAAAAATTCAGCAGAAAAAATATTTTTCTACTCACCACCAGAGGCACTACAAACGCTTAAGAGATTTTTTCTGCTGTCTTATATATAGCATCAATTGATTATGCTGGACCAATTCAACTAAAAAACATTAAAGGAAGAGGTCGGGTCAAATACAAACGGTACACTGCGGTATTTACATATTATTATATATGGCTACAAAAGTCATACATGTCGAAGTAGAAGGCGGGCTAACAACTGAAGCGTTTATAGCAGCCTATCGGAGATTTACATCACGAAGGGGGTTGTGCACAGACATATATTCCGACAACGACACTAACTTTTCTTCTGGTGCTGAGCGATTATTAACACAACGTAGTGGAAAGATAGCAAATCTAGAACTAGAACTAGCAGGTTTGTTACAGCAGGATGAAACAACCTGGCACTTTATACATCCACCTCTTGAAGGTACTGGTATACTATGCACGCCGTATGCGGTCTCGCATTATCTTACATGAACAGAAAATGTTAACCAATAAATTCGGCAAAAGGGACGATGTCCTTTGAACTTCTTGATGCCACCATCCCAGTTAAACCGCATTCATACGATATGCATATCGTAGATGGGCGAATAACCACAATTCCTTATTACTAGCAAGATATTTCATGGCATGCTATTGTATATTGATCTTCTTGAATTATTTGATTCGATAGCCTGCTGTATGCATTTGACAGAAAATCACTTTATCACAATCAAGCGTAGAATTTGAAGCGCCAATAAAAAAAATTAATAATTGATAAACGATAATAGATCGCCGCGGCGCATTCACAAGACATACACATCTTACATTCGAAGACACAGATGAACCAAATTTATGTTAACTGATTTATCGTATTTGATTAAAATTAATTGCATTTGAATTAAGCTTTGTATATGGCATTTATTCGGTTTGATTACGTTATTGGCAAACGAGCAGAAATTGCAAATAAAGGTCATTTTATTGAATTTGACAATATAAGATATTTGAAAAATTGTCTGGAAGATTGAATTCAATTTAATTTAAATACTTACTTATTTTTACGTACATACTGTTCTCAATATGCTACATTGTCTTAAAGATTTAAAACGACCAAATCACATCTCAAAATAATTTTGGTAGAGGTAGTATGTAAATATATGCAAACGCCAGTATAATTTTATAAGACGGAAGTACGATTGATTTGAATGAAAGATCACATTACTAAATAGATCGTTGAGATCATCGATTCGAATGAAGGTCAAGTTGTTCCTATCGATCATTGTATGCGATTGAATTTTATGGATACGGAAATATACGACATGAAGTCTCAGTGGAAACAACATATCGCCCATTTTAGAAATATGACGCCTAATTCTATTGTATATCATCCCTATCGAAAGTGAGCAATATATACGAATGTGGTATACCATGTGTTTTGGAACTCAAAAGTACAAATGAGGACATTTACTTATCAGGATGACAATATGGGTTGCATATGATGGTTATAAATAATGAATTTTTGCCGAAATTTTTTACGATTGACTTTGTATCCAAATAATGTTGGTACATATTACGTGAAGAACTATTTTTAAGAATTGCTGCGACATAGGAGTCAACAAAATCATTGAAACGACATATATCTGCATCTTGATTAACTTTTATTACCATACAAACATCAGTTGAAATGTTTGTAGGCTGTTTACAATATTTGACCAATGATCTGACGGGTCGAATAACATTATACCCGCTATCTAATTCTACAACCAATGTTAAATCTGATTGGCAGTCATTAGACTGTTACACCGTTCAAAAGAATATTAGACAATTTATCTTCAGACCTAACCACTACAAATGCTGAATCATAGGAGTGAATATTTTTAAAATAATTTTCAGAACAACATTTAGTCGAATTATCATTTGAACCACCCATCTGATACCCACAAAGTAGCTATATTGTAGTCCAATGAGATCTAACAGTTTTTAGATTATGTTTCGGCTGTCATTTGTTTTATGATCCTATGGGTATACGTTAATCAGGGATTATTACACGTTTAATTACCTGAATACCATACTTTAGAGGCGATTCTGAAATAAATGATACATATTTTCGCTTATTGACTACACTAAACGGGCGTAAACCACATCGTCCGTATAAATGACATATAACATGTTGTTGGTAATTTATGCTTTAGTTTTGGTCTTTCAGACCTCCATTGTAGATAGAACCAATACATATATGTTATTAAAAGAGGAATAATCACTTGAGACTTCTTAATTTTAAGCCGATAGTTTTTCCGAACCATTTCTTTTGATTTTCACATATGAATCGCTTCTGTACGTTTTGGTGACAATACAGTGATAGGTTAGATACGGTTAAAATAAAAGTCTCTAGAACTGGCATAGTATACCAACAGCTTTGGGTTAGGCAAGAACAAGTGCAAAGCAGTTGAAGTGCGGTTTGTTACAACTCCCACTTGTACGGTTTTTCCAATTTTCAGGACTTCTGTTCTTTATTATTTTGATTCTTGATCAAAATTAAATAATAAATAATATATATATATATATATATATATATATATATATATATATATATATATATATATATATCGCACACCGCATGCAATAAAACGATAAGTACTACTTATCGTGTTATTGCATGATTGCATTTTCATATAGCTCAGAGAACGTAGTATATTCCAGTTTAGTTCATTTTTTAAAATGGGTCCTCCTGCGGATGCTGTTTCAGTTTCTAATAATGCGATAAGTCATTTTTAATTTTTTATTCCCGTTATTAATACGACAACTTGACTTATAGTTTTCCTGGAAATATCGTATTTCCCCTTATAATTTTAATAGGCGGAAAATATACTTATTGCTGCTACTGTAAGTATAGGTTATCGCTGTTTATGTGACAAATAATTTTACTTTTTATAAACGATAAGTACTACTTCCAACACTTTTCAATTGGAAAATATTTTGAAGTTGGCATTGCAACACTTGTTATATTATCATTGCATGGATGAAACAAATATTCCATTTTTTCACTACGGTTTGTTGTTTTAAAAAAAATTGGGCTATTAGTTAAATTTTCTGTATACGATACGAATGTTCATTCGATACGAAAATTCAATTCGATACGAAAATGAAATGGTATTTTTGTATACGAACGTACAATAGTTTTTAATTTTTGCAGCGTAGCGATAGGGAAATTAATTTTTTTAAAATTTCCTTTAAAATAACGGAGTGTATTTGTGATTAATGTCACTTTTTGACATTTAGTTTCGGTCAATAAATCAATCACGGCGGGATGTTTTTTTACGTTTTTATATTTATAATAATAATATATTTTAATATAATAATAATATTTTATATTATAAATAATAATTTTATTCAATTTAAGTCATTTTTTAATATGGAATTTGAAACCAGACCATACTTTCTTCCAAAGGGCTGAATTTCTAACTGGCGGTCCATTTGTATTTAACCAACTGGTTATTTCAGCCCATAATGATGTTGATGATACTCGGGCGTCCACCGTTGCGTTATAACCTCTAGCTAAAGCGGAATGAATACAACCAATAGCTCGTATTGTTCAGCCGTTGTCATTTTTGCCTTAATAATTATAATAATAATTTTATATTGGTATGCCAATTAAAAAAAAACCATAGTACAAAAACATTTACAAATTTCATTAATTGATGGAGATGCCTCCATTTTATTTTGTATCTCCTATTTTAGTTGCATAAAGTGTCTACTATATATAGGCAGGGTCATTCTACTCTAAAGGGAAAGTACATCATGATTTACTAAGTTGTTTAGCTTATACTATAACATTGTTCTCTTCCATGCCATCGCTGGTACTCTTACTTTCATTTTTCCTTGTGAGTTCCAGTCCTATGATATCCTCCTTATATGACTTTGTGATTTCCTCAATGTATGGCCAATACATTTTCACTTTCACCTCTTTATTTCGGTTTCTATATCTTTCTGATCTATTTTTCTATTCAGTTTAATATTAGTAAAGCTGTTAGGTCAGAAATATTTCAGCATTCATCGAAGACACCTGTTTACGAACACATGTAGTTAACTTTCTACCTTTGTAGGTATGGCCAAGATATTCAAATTTATTTTCATCAATTTTTACATTGTTGATGTGCATTGGTGTGGTTATATTTGTGTTGAGTCTCATCGTCTTTGTTTTTCTGGTGTTTATCTTGAAACGTAGGTAAATCTGAAAGCTGTGGTATTTTTTGCTGCATGTTTAGTGTTTACTGAGCAGGCATATATGTCATATGCATATCCCAGATCATTGAATTTATCTGTAATCTCCATTGTATGCCACTAGGAGACGTGATGGCAATTGAAACTCATTACATTATCCATTAAGATCAGGAACAGCATTGATGAGAGTACCCATTCTTGCCTTATATTGCGTTTCTATTTATCATTTTATATGGCCGTTCGAAATGATATCACAAAATTATTCATATTAATACTATTAATAATAAATTACTTACATATTTCAATTTAATAATTTTTATTTTGCTTCCTTTCGATAACTAAATACACAACGAACATATAGTCGGTCATGATCGAATAAAAACTGTACGAATTCGTATTCCACAATAAGGGAAATTTTTCATCGTATCGTAGCACTCGAATTTGTATTAGAAATTATACGTTTTCGTATTCAAAAATTCCAATTACACGTATTTGTACAATTATTGTACGAATTCGTGTTCAGAAATAGGGGCCCAGACCGACATATTTAATTTCAAGAAATTGTCGGAATCAACTTTTTTAATTGTACTTACAAATATTGTTTTAATAAAACTGCACATGACGAGTATTGCGTTTACCTGTTTAAACTATGTTTTTTAAATGTGTTCAGTGACTTCTCAATTTGTCATGATAAATGAACTATTTTCAGTAAAGAATATTTTCAATTATACATAAGTCCGAAAGTTTCTAATTGAAAAACCTAAAAAACGTTCTTCTGAAAATCGACGTTTTCGACTTATAGTTTTATTGCATGCAGTGTGCGATATATATAATATATATATATATATATATATATATATATATATATATATATATATATATATATATATATATATATATATATATATATATAAATATATATATATATATATATATATATATATATACATATATATATATATATATATATATATATATATATATATATATATATATATACATATATATATTCTGCATTATACCTTTACGACTACCTTTCGTTTCCTACAGAATAAGTTTTAAGAGACAATCCATCCACTGACTATTTTTTAATGTCTTTATATGGACAGTCATTATATGGACTGATACGATAATAAATATCTGTATCCAATGAGGCAATACTCTCCGATGACACGGATATAAGATTGTAAGTTCTTAGCAAGAGGAGTTACAGAATGTCCCCAATCAGTGGCATGATTATTGAAACGACAGGAATCTATCAAAAAGCTAGACTGGTGTACTTAAGAAAATGGTCTACTGGGTGTACTTAAGAAAACAAAATTTATTAAAAAGAGTACGGTGATTATATATTTATAATATACTAAGGTGATAGAGGTTATATAAAGAGGTTTATAATAGAATACAACCTCAAATTAAGACTATCTATGACAGCCCACAGCAGAAAGACTTCAAAGAGTATTACCTAAAAACCATACATATATGTATGTATAGGTCTGCTCCGAAAGGAAGATGAGCACTTTATTTTTCTATCTAAAAACCTGTAAAGTGGGACTCAAGAATATGACTACATAGTCGGTTTCTAGAGTGGAAACGATTAGAGTACTCGTTAAGTCTCACTTTAGAAGATTTTAGATAGACAATAGATAAGTACCTATTGAATGAGGTGAATTTTGAACCTCATAATGTGATACAGAATCAATCGGAAAAATATTTATCGTAAGTTGTCAGATGGTAAATAATTTTTTTTAAATCAATCAAATCTCTCATGCGAAGAATATGGTAATTTTTCTATTTTACTGCAGCAATGTATAAAAGAGTTTCTTTCTTATTCGGTTCGGATCTTATAAGAGCCAACTAAAGAACACAATCACATTTCTCTACTTACAAGACAAATTAAAGACACTTGTAAGTAGAGAAAAGTAATTATATTCTTTATAACAAAGCGTGGACATCGTCTACCAATCAGTGTTACCTCGTAAAAATAGGTGTTGGATTTGCATATTAGATGTAAGGTTTTAAGATTTGAACGATCTATAACTGAAGTAAAAATTCGAATGATCCAGATCAAACGGAAGAAATTTTCAAGTCAACCCTTGAAAAATAGTTCACTCACTGAGTCTGTTAACTGAGTCTCTCAAACGCTTTATATAATAGTACTGGAGAATTGAAACCAAGGAAGATGTACTTTAGTCATGTTTAACCATTATCAAGTATAAGTTCATCAAAGCTACTTCGGAATTGCAGTTTAAATTATATATTATGCAAATCGGTATTATCGAAATGACCTGCTATAAGTATACAATACATTCACAGGTATAAACAAAGCACTCAATAAGAAGAATACAACTACTGACCAAATTTATTACTGGTACTGCGGTTAAAGTTGCATCGGGTTTAAGTAGGACAAGTATAGATAAGTGTGGTTTATGAAGTCATTTAATTATGTTTGTTACATTACACACACTTTCAGAAGTCTAGTCCAACGCTCGCCGAAGCCCAACTTCATAAAGATTTTATTAAAACTACCTAGAACGTCGAAACTACTGCTTGCAACGAATAATCTAGCGTGTGGTCAGTAGGGCATCCAATTTATAGCAAAAATTTAATTCCGTATTTTTCGAATTGGATTATTCCCAATTCCGGAATTCCGGAATCAATTCCGGAATTGACTTTTTGTACTACATTTTATTAAAACAAAATAATTAAAAACCAAAATTTGATTTTTATAAAACAAATATATATATATATATATATATATATATATATATATATATATATATATATATATATATATATATATATATATATATATATATAAATATATATATATATATATATATATATATATATATATATATATATATATATATATATATATATATATATATTTCAATTTTCAATATAAAAATTAACAAAATCCTTTTATTACATATAAAAATTAATAAATGATTAAATAGATTTAAATTTAATTTAAAAATTAAGCTTTACCCGTTTTGTTCTGCTTTTTAAATGCGTATCGCGTGAAACATAACGCATCGAGGGTTGTATCGTTGAGACTAGAACGAATTTTAATGGCGATATTGCCTGCTGCTGAAAATGTTCTTTCGGCCTCAACGCTTGTTGATGGTATATTTATTAGATTTTCATAAACATTGTTAAGCAGCGGGCCTCGAGGACCCCCATCGTCCCAAAATTTAATTTCGTTTCGAAACGCAGAGGAAATCGATTTTGAGTTTATTTTTTCCGTTTTCAAAGAACTGATGCGAATGATTTATCTTTTATTGCAACAACGTTTCTAATGAGTATTCTGGATTAAGATTATTAATATCCTCGGCCTCGCCATCTGAACTTGAACTACTCTCATCGAAATTACAACTGGAATAATAACGCCGACAGAATTCCTGCAATTTTTTGTTTATTTCGGATTTTGAATGACGCTTCACTTTGATATTCAACTTAGTTTTACCACGATTATGGATATATTGTAGTATATCGGACAAAATGGTTCTTCGTTTATTGATTTGAACGGCCAGTTCGTTTTTTAATTTGATTCCAAAATCATCGTTTGATATATTATCAAACATAAATGAAATTATGGCATCCGATGATAACAAATTCGTATCCTCTCTGCAAAGAGCTTCAACTGCTAATCTAACAGGGTTTGAACATTTTAAAATTAATGATAACCTGTCCCATTCTATTTCAGAAAGAATCTTTTTTGGAGGTAAATTAAGGTCAATTGAAGGTTTTTGTATACATGTCTTAATTTTCGTTATCCTTTCTATCGTGAAACAGAGGGAACTCCAACGTGTAGCGCAGTCTATCATTAGTTGCAGTTCTTAACCGTCGTTTACCTCTTTCACGTACTTCTGAAGTATTTAATTTTTTTTGGGGGATAATCGAAATATCGTTACAATTATTTGAACTTTCTATATAATTTCACTGATAGGAAAGTTAGGAGATAGTTCCGCGAAATTAACGTCATCCTTTGTTTGACATACTTCGAATCCCAGTTCTGCATCATCATCAAGTTTGTAAGTATCGTCATCACTATCAGTTGCACCTATTACGCCTATGACATCATCGATTTGACTTTGATTGCAATCTGAAGTCTTGCACATTTTTCTTTTTGTAGAGAAGATTTATAATTCCGATTTGAATTCCATGTGCATAGCATAAAATTTGGTCGCATGGTAAATTACTCCCAACTTTTATCCTCATCCGTTACTACGCATGAAATGTCTTTAACATTGTTAGATGTCACCGCGAACGTAAAATATAGTTTTTCAGCATAACCAAAATAGAAATAAAATTACATAAAATGAAATTGCAAATACTTAAATTAGTGTTATAGAAATTCATTTTTAAATTCCGGAATAATTGAAATTACAATATAGGCCAGTATTCCGGAATACCGGAATTCCGATTATCCGGAATTGGATGCCCTAGTGGTCAGTCTTCTATCGAAACTATAAAAAATGTAGTGGATAATCCAGAAAAAATAATGCTATTTGTGGACCAATTCAATGTTGCCCTATTGATGAGGTAGCAGCCCATACAATCGAAAATGTTCGGTGAATTTGGGTTGACGGAATCGGGTACTGTATAATGAGGAAATTGTGTTTCAGACTTAATGGCAATGCATACACTTTCAAATAAAACAAACTGCTTTGAAAATATACATTCGTCTTTGAATTTAGACCAAACGCTAGGGTCGCCCTTGATGGTATACATTTAGTGCTGATCGAGAGTGAGTCGTGAAATAATATCAACCATCACCACTTCTTGTATTTATTGCACCAAAAAGCCGATTAATGAGTTCGAGTATATAAAATCACTCTCGTATACCACTAAATCTAGAAATTGTTAACTATTTAATGATAAGCAAATAAACAAATCATAAAACAATTAAGACCAAACTCATTCCATCTATACATTAAGACAAACACATATTCAAATCTTAAATAAATAAAACAAAGATTTTCACTTTTTTATGACTATATGACGCGAGTGTGTTATGCCAGAGAATATGTGGGGCTCCCTAATTCATCCAACCATGCGTCTATCACTTAACCATCGTAATTCTAATTTATAACGAAAATAAATACAACACCGCGTGTTTATATACAAACTCGTAGCACTATATTCTATCTATATATGCATGTATGTATATATAAGACGAATGTCTTTTATCAAACCGAACGTCTTAAAAAAAAAAAAAATATATAAAACAAAATTAACGAAAAATTTAATTTAATTTTATTGATTTTTAATTAATTTATTAACGATTTTTAGGTTTTTCATTTGTGATCGTATGCGTGCAAAGAAAGTTGTACATAAAATTCTTATAGTTTCGATGTAGGCGGAGATTTCATTATCAAGATCTAATTCAAAATAACAGTTAGAATATTTATAGTTGTAGATATAGATTTCGATCATCAGTCTCGTGAGGGTCAAAATTTAATTTGTTATTTATAATTGGATACAAAAAACTATTTTGTCGTCGATAAAATCTATAATCTTGAATTTCGTTTAAATAAACGTTTATAGGCCTAAGAAATATACCTAAGACACTAACATTTCATTATATCTTCAAAGAGTAACAACTTATCCAATTTACCACAAGGAAGGTAGAAGAGGCTTATATTTTGTGTTTACGACCAAGATCATAAATGCCTGTTGACACGCCAACCCATATTCTTCGAAAACCAACTAGTTTTATTATAAAGGTTGCAGGTGCTTGTCGAAATCGAAAGGTATCGATTTACAGGCCTTTGTTGGCCCGTATCTTGTCAACAATCTAACTGTACCAATTTCGATCTCGAACCAGCTCTCATTCTAATGTAAAAAATTAGAACATGTCAGATCGCTCTCTACTCTATGGAGCCATCGTCACCGACAACAACCTCTTCGCTCCCTCTTCAAAGATCGCTGTATCATTCGATTCGTGTCAGCACGCCGAACATGACCGAGCCAGCGTACCTGATATCCATTAATTTCATATCTTTTCACGATATTAGGAATTTGCATTAATCTCCTGACTCGGTATGTGGCACCAACTTCGCATTTTAGGCCATATTTTCTCTGAAATGTTGGAAGCCATCTTTTATATCCTCTAGTGTTAATCAGACAACGGATCTGATTAACACTAGAGGATATATAAATTTCCAGCGGCAAGATTAACCTTGACTTTTGGTCTGATTTTTGCCAGCTCCAGTATTAAAGTCACCAATCACCAATCTGACGTCGTGCTTAGTTATAGAGCTCATAAGATTATCGACTTTATTGTAATATGAGTTTTTTTCCTAGGGTTGGCTTACTCCAGTGGGCGCATTTATACAGACAATTGACAGGTTGGCTAATCTCATATGAAAGCGAAACTTTCACATTGAAAGTCCAACAGAGCCCTTTTTTTACCTGGGACCCAATAAGAAATTCAACCGCAAGTTTGACGAGGTCCACTTTGAAGCAATGTAGTGGAAGATATTCTTTATCGAATTAAAATTTAGACCCAATGTCAGTTAATTCAATACCAAATATCTAATCTCTTGTTTAGTATAGAAGATAATAAACGAACAGAAGAGATTGACATCGAATCAAGCCAGAATGATATGTCAACAGATCACTTAACATAATTTTAGCTCAAGTGAAATGTAAAAAATCATATACCAGAATTTAATCAAGAGCAGATCAACGTAGTGATACGACTACGATGACTGCCCAATAAAAATGTCTCAGGGTGCAGTTCTGTCCCCTCTCTTGTCGAATCTTGTGGTCAACTCACTCCTAGTCCAATTAAACGACAACGGATTTTACAGTCATAGTTATTCCGTCAACTAGTGTTGTAATCAGTGTCTACCAGTCAACCCTAGTGGTTCTTTTTACAATAGACGCAGAAACTTTAGTCTTTCAAAAATTGGGGCTCATACTATCCCGCTATCTTCAGAAGTTAAGTATTGGTGATCTGGTTAGATCGGAAGATCACGTTTCCTATTTTACTATCAACTGGCGATCTTGAGGATGCCGAATATCTTGGACTTTAGGAGTACAATTATATTTTGGGTCAATAATGGGTCAATCGACCATGGTTAAGAAAAAACTGGAGAGCTGTAGGACTGGGATGAAAGCCTATATTTTAAGTTGTAACGTTATATGGCATAAGGTGACCATATACCATTGGATAAAGGAACAATAAGTTCTGTCTATAAGTTTCTGATAAAACACGTAGAGGTGTCAAGGTCAAGATGAGTGTTCAGGAACTCTTTAAAATCTTACAATAAAATTAGTGTTCTAGAGTCGGTTTATCAGATTTTCTCGATATTTAGAGAATCCGTTAATTTAATCAACTCAGCAGGTTATTATTTGGCATAAGCAAACAAATGAAGTTGTTTCAGCTCTTGGAACACTGTCTTTCATAGTATACTTAGAACGAACGAAACGTAATGTCTAAGAGTAAGCATACATTCTGACAGCACAGATGGAAATTTAACTTCACGGTGAAATGACGTACTGTCCCGAGGTAGTCGTTATGTTACCAACAATATGTGAATAAAAAACTATTGTTGTGGTGGACAGTGACTAAACGAAATGACAATCAATTATCGATGCGACAACCTTAGTACAAAACCTCAACAAGCTTTAAGCGACATATTATAGTTTTATAAGGCTTACGGTTAATATTTTAAGAATAATAACTAACTAAATCACCATAAATCATCACGAAATCGAAATTACTAACCATAAAAAAAATGTAACGACCGCGTCCAATAAAAATCCAAATCATTCAATATGCAAATTAGAAACAGCCAGAAATATTGAATTTTGTATATTTGTAAGTCAATTCTTTTGTAAAACTACCAATAAAATTAATTTAAGATTCAGTAAATGGTAAGTAATTATTGGTGGTGTGGCGACATTGCTTACGTAAATCATAAATCAACTAAGTAATATGGCTTAGTGGGATACCACTCTAGAATGTCATCACCGATAACGGCGTGATTCTAAATGAATTTATCATCGAATGGTTTCGGTCAACCGATTGGCAGATTAGTAGATTAGAAATCAGATTATCTTGTGCTAACGTGATAATCGTGAAATGTGATAATCTTGTCTAGCACTTGGCCCTAGAGTTCAATTCATCCTCACTAAAGACAGCATTCATTGTAGCGCACTTACGCTCGTATACCTTAGACTGTATATTTAATAATCAATTGGCAAAAAATGAAATTCGAGATGCTCTCAATCGATTGGAAATAAATTTTTGATTATTTGATTCAATCAATTAAATCACATTAACGTCACCACATCAAATTTAATTGACTTTTTTGATTTTGTGTTTGGGTGTGTGTGTGTGTGTATGTCTTTGGTTAAAATTGCCTAAATTTGAGATGAGACGAATGTATAAGTTTGAAATTGATTGGGGCTAAATATATTAGCATTTATGGAATGAAGAGTATGTCATCGACTGTAATATTGTCAGTTTTAATAAATCTAAGCCTAGGCTTTCAAATCCAATACTCTAAATAGGGTTATAAATAAGGTTTGAGGTTTATATAACTGAGAGCTTAGTTCTGAGAAATAAGGTTAGGTTAGGTTAAATCTCGCATCTTACAGTTTTCGAGATCAGAGAGGCAGTCCATTAAGAACTTACCCAAATATTCGTTTCTTTGCTAAAGCCGGGCATGAGCATAAGAGGTGGACTACCGTCTCTTCCTCGTCCATACAGATTCTGCAAAAAACATTAAATGTTAGACCTAGCCGCCTAACATGTTCTCGAAGTAGGCAGTGTCCTGTGAGTATCTCCACAATCGTTTTTAGTTCACGTCTTCGTAGGAAGATCAGTGTCTTTGAGCTTTGCAAGTCCATTTTTGGCCAGATTTGCCTTGCTACTCTACATGAGAGGATATTCTTCCACCTATCGTTCGCTAATGCTATTGCCTCCTTTTTAACCATAGTCCTGAGTGCCTTAATGAGTCTCTCCAACTTTGCCCTTTCCCGTAGCATTTGGGAATTTTACCATGCCTCGCTATTTCGTTCGACCTGCAGTTTCTTATGACGTCCTAGTGGCCGTAGACCCAGACTACCTGTATGTTGAAATGCTCACGTCACTCTAGACGTCAGAGAAACAGAATCCAGCGACTTGACTGCCGCCTTACTGTCCACATAGATTGCGATATCAGTCGAGGATATCACATTATGTCTCAACCAGCTCAACTGCTAGACATCACAGAAGACTCCAACATAGTCTAGATTCACCAGTTCCTTCCGCAGTGATCTTACTATCGTCGAGTGTCCTGTCTGAATACTACCCGATCTTACTATCGTCGAGTGTTCTGTCTGAAGATTGGACTTGAAAGTGGCAGATTTAAAAAATTAGCTGGGCCGGTGAAGTCTACCAACTTCAGGCAATCGATTCGAGTTGCAGCTTAGACTTCGTGCTGCTTTGTTAGAGGAATATGTTGATCCTGATCAACATGAATTTAATATGGGGGCACCGGATTCAACCGAGATGCAACCGGTTGAAGTAAAGGAAACCACTTCAAAACCATCATGGAAATGGTTACCGGCCAACAAAGTATGCAGGAGCAAATACATGCCGATCAGGAAAGCATGAGAACCGGAGAAGAGAGCATTATCGAACGGTTGGAGCAGCAAGAAAAATGTGTCAACGATAAGCTTCGAGAGTTTCCCGCAAAAGTTGACACAGTCAAATCTGATATGGAAAACAAATTGGACGATTACGAATCCGGAAACTCTCGGAAAATGAATCAACAACTTGAGGTGGCAGATCAACGATTCCAGAAACAATTGCTCGACCAACCTGCTCAATGAAACTGAAGCCACTAACGTCCGACAAAACGTCGCCATTTAACATCTTCAAACTGCAGTTTGTAATCGCGGCTACCAGGAATGGTTGGTGTGAAAAGGATCGAGTGGCAGCGTCAATAGTGGCTTTAAAAGAAAGTTCTGCGGAGTTACTCCAGATCGTGCCGTAAATATGGAGGTGACTGATATATGGTATGCGGCTGATATATAGCGGTAAGTGCACTTCGCCCACTACAACATGACGAGTGAATACACCGAGCGAATCACGTTCAACGCTTTCACCGAAATACAGGATCCGGATACAAGACGTACAGTAGTATGGTCTCCAAAAGCAACGAGACTGCAAACAACAACATCAAATCAGCAGTCAAGATACGTCGTGTATGAGATTTAAACCAACAATTGGTCACAAACCAGCTTATAACATCAAACCAACAGATAATTTGCGGACAACGAGATTCCGGAACGGAAATAGTAAAATGAGATGTTGGGTTTGTGAACAAAACATGACATCAAGGGAATGCTGGGAGATAAGGCGTAAACGAGCGAAAACACCATCGACGATGTACCAAAGGCCACAGAGTAAGGTATGAGTTAGCTTTGAGGAGCGAAAGTTGACTCCCACAACCAAATGCTCCATAACCTTTATCCCAATTTTCAAATTGGCAAAAGGTGTTCATAGCTTGATGGTGCGAGGCGAAGTAGAGTGACGTTCCAGTATGATAACGTTGGACATCGGAGCAACGAGAACAATTGTGCAGCGAGATTTCATCACGAATATAGTTCGACCAATGGAAGGATTTAACTTGCAAACGGCGATAGGCGACAATGCAGCTATTAAAGGAAAGGAGGTACAATACGACAACATCTTCATGAAACGGACTTCATGAAACGAAATGGATTCGTATTGGATATCGGATGGGGAACGTTGTGCTACGTTTCTGTTGAACAACTGAAGAACGGAAGAAGCCAGTCGTAATGATAATTAAATTGGATCATCGGACGAAGCTACCATCACACTCGAAACAGTTGGTTGGGGGAAATTGGATGGAGGTTCTGGAACACAACGAAAGAGAGGATTATCAAAGAAACTACAATCTGGATGGTAGGAGCCGCACAAGGTCATAACTAGAATCAACGACGTTTTCTATAGAATTCTAAGAGGAGTACGAGAAAGACCCAAGGTTGTACATCTGGAGGGACTGGCGTTCTATAGAGAAATCGGTCTGGATCCTGTTCGAGACAAACATGTTTGGGCGGAGGGTGTGTGACGAATCACAGTGACATCTGAGATAATTAAAAACAGTTAAAAAATTATAGAAGTAGTTTAGGAGTTACCCTGTAACCAAATAAAAATAAATAATGAAATAAGCGGAGCGAACAAAATATGACGAAAACAATATTCGCGAAGTGTAGAAATGCAAACGGTAATAGAATGTTCTACAAGGATTTGCGTCGTATAAATAGGTGTAGACATTTGAGTTACAAATCAATTCAATTTGGAATTTCGAAGTGTTAATATCGGAAAGTGATAATAAGTGAAAGTGAAGTGTTTTCACAATTGTTGTTATATTTATTGTGGAAAATAATTGTGATAATAATAATTTGTGAATTATTTGTGGAATTTATTGTGAAATAAATTTATTGTAAAATTCAATGTTAGCGAGTTTTATATTCACAATCCAGTGATCGAACCGGATAAATATATTTGAATAAACACTCGGCTAAATCGTAACATATGTTTAACACAGAGGCGCCACCTTGTAGCGAATATAATTGTAACTAAAGCACCATCTATTAAAAAATTGTCATACTATTTTTTTCAATAAAATTTGTCAAATAATTAACTGTGTGCAATTACTGAAGGTGAAAGTGTCACAATAATTAATGTTTTTGATGAGGATTATGAACAGTTAATTCCGTTAAAAATCACCTTAACTGATATATTCCGTTAAAAATCACCTTAACTGACTAGAGTGAAGTTAAACAGAATCACTTTCCAATTGGTAACGTCAACGTGAAATTTTTTGACATTTTAAAACAGATGGCACTGTGAATATAGGTATTTACTTGTTATTTACATTTTATGTAATTTACGCTGTCTTCTACATAATTTACATAAATGTAAAAAAAACATTTTTACATGTAAAATCCCAACTGTACTATTTGGAGCGCAGCAAATTCCATCCGTTTTTAAACAAATGATAGGGCTCGGGAGTTTTAACTTCCAGATTTCTTGATGGCGTCGATCCCAATTTTATGTCTGGATATTTAAGCGCCACTACAGTGTTAGATCAGTGCGGTATCTGGTTCGCATTACAAATGTATGAAATTTCAATTAAAATATTATATTTCAAAATAGATTTAAGCACAAGCATGTATCATCTCGTCGATCAACATAAAACTATTTCCATTTCATAACATTGAGATTGAGTTGTTTTAATTATCTCATTAATATCCGATCGTAAATCGTTTGATTCATGTCTTGCTAAAAATATCTTATTTATATAATAAGAAAACCAATCAATTCACGAATTTATTGGTTCTCCCACGAACATAAAATCCATTAAAGTGGTAAAAACATTACAGTTTTATCGATTGAACTTCCAATTTTTTTTTTACTATATACAAGAAAAATATAAGATTACGCCAATAAAATTAATTTTGTGTTTCATCTTACATTTTGATTTTGTTTATTGATTTGGTGAAATTAATTTAGACGAAAATACTCACCCAAATTATATGACAGGTAAGGGAAACCTTTCGAAACAGATTTATCACATAATAAAATGTTCGTTATACTCTGGTATGACCAGTCGCTCGATATCCATCAACACCATTCAGTCCGCTTTATACACGGTTGTATATAGATCGCATACGGAACCAAAAGGCGACGTCTTAATTTACATATTAAGAATTTTATAATTTATGCATAAACCGAATTTTATGAATTTTTTATTATAGTTTTTGTAGTCAATTAAATTTTATTTTTATTCGTTGGGGTTTTGAAAATTTACGAGTATGTTTGTGATTTAAGTATTTGGTATGCGATCGTTAAAATATATACATTTATGTCGATGATAATATGGTGTGAAGTGTGTGCCTCATAATATTATTATTCATTGTCGTCTTGTTCAAAAGATTATAGTGATTATATGCTAAAGTTTCTCAATAAGATCCAAGGTCATAGATCATAAACACCCAAGAGAAAATGGAAACATTAATTTTCGCCACTTTTTGTACACTTGTATATATACCATACTTGTATATATACCATACTTTAACCGATATTTGGCACCAGTCACTTATCAGTTGTGACCTAAACCAATATCTACCAGTTTCATTCGTTGTTTGCACAAAATCATGGATACTGCTCCGCAAAAGTTGTATTATTGCAAGAAATGTGTAATCAATGGGCACAAACAGCTATCTCGTCAGCTATCTGGTAGCTCAAACCCAAAACCCAGAAAATGTCAGATAACATGTAACTTTTATCGGAGGCCACATACAGATGTATTCTTAGTCAATAGACAGTAAGAAGAAGCGTGAAGAAAGTCATCGTTACTCCAAAATGATCCGAAAGACGCCTCAAATGGACAGCAGGCCACCGCAGAGAGGAACTTGACTTTGCACGCAAACAAATCAATTGGAGTATCGATCATAGGAGGTCCGTTCTATTCCATGACGAGTGCAGAATATATTTCCGTGGTAGTGATAGTAGGGACCGTTTATTTGCACAATACTTTTTGCATAACGACAGGTGCAACCTCGGTGTACCGTTCATGATGTAGAAGTATTAAATAAACCGCCAATGGTTAAGTGTTCGGAACAATATTCAACAACAATATAAATCGTCAATCAGTTCCACACTAAAAATTTATCAGGTCAACACCACTTGACGAAAAAGAATGTTTACCTTCTGTGCAAACAGCTAGGATTTGCGAAACGTCCAGTTAGCAATTGCAAATGCGACATTCGTGCCAGAACAAGTTGTATCACATTTGCAACCCATTGGAACGACCAAAACTAATATCAAGCTATGTTTTTTTTTCAACTCAACGATTTCAATGTGGACAATTTACTATACTGATAGTTTTTATATAACCAGCCCAGAAAAATTAACTATCATTAAAGCTTTCATATACTCAGCCTAAAAAGATTACTGACACAATAAACAAATCATCATTTGATTATTAATAATTTGCTTTATCCCCTCAAACATAGAAACCTTTCGTTGGACGGACCAACTGATTATTGATTTGAGTTAACAAAGGTTTGAGCTAGGATATGTGATCACCTCCGACCGCACCTGGTTGGGCTGTATATCCTCCTGGTGCAACTTCATCAGTTGTGGACGGGCTGTCGGCCTCTTGTGTTTCAGCCTCGTCCTTTTTGTATGCTTTGAGCGTAATCGACCCGAAACCGAAGTCGATTACTCCGTTAGTCGCGGTAAGCGGCTCCAGGTCTCCGTATTGATTACCATAGTAGATAATCTGGAGTCCCCCCTAGCATCTTCTTGCCTTACGATCTTCCAGTTTTCTGTCGGAAGATTGGAGTTACTAATCCTTATAATCTCTAGGATTTTTTCTGGGCTTGCTGTTCGGTTGGTAACCAGACGCGTGCTCTTGGCCTGCTAGGAATCTCATCCCTGTTTACAGCCGCCAGTTTCGTGCCTTGTCACACTGCTCCTACTTCCGCTGCAGCCTTTTTATAAAGCTTCACTGATCTGGCATCAGAGTACGCTATAAGTTTAACGCGCCCTTGATGCTTGCCCGTATCTCTGCAGGATGGAGGGGGACCTGGATTTTCTCTCAGGATTTTTAGAAAAACGGAGTTTAGTGCAATGCACACCAAACTCCATTTTCCCATGGTAATACTTCCATCTTCATGACTCCTGTCAATGACGGCTAGCACCAACACACGCTCCTTCACAATGGCACTGAAGGATTTTGGTTTCGGCTTGTTAGGCGGCAAAACCTTGTGAAGAGCTTCCTTTTCCGCTTACAGTTTGACCCGTTTTGTGTCGACGGGCTCTAGCCCACCCTGGGACCGCTTTTCGACACATGGTCCCTCTCTTAATTATCGTTGCCGACCGTTTTCTTGGTCCATGCTACGGATTCCTTTTCCCAGCCGTGAGCTGCCCCTCAGGAGTTGCAGCCCACCTGTTCAAAATGCTAAACGATGTAGCGCTGCTTCAACTGGAGTACGTAAGTCAAACCTTCTTCAGCAGCGCTTGATTTCTCCCGAGTTCCGCTCGTCCCCGGCTTAGATGCCTTGAAGTCGTCTTCCCCTGGTGTTTTTGAGGGAGTCTATCTTAACCGTTTGAGATCTCTCTTTTTGTTTCCGGCCTTTGGAGAGTCTCAAAGAAATATTTGGTCCACCTACGCAAAGATCCGTTTACGCAGGTGAGGCTACTTACAATTGGAGGTCGCCAGGTATCCAAAGGGATCCGTTTGCGACTGGGCTTTGTTAAATAGACCTCCGGCTTGGAAGTTTGTTGGCGCGGGTCCTGTAAGACCTTAAATCGGCCCATGTGACGACATTTAATGTTACCAACTCCACGAATGGTTTCTATGTTTGAGGGACTATATCGCAAAAACCCATCATAGAAATAATGAGAATTAAAAATTAGAATTTTAACTGTTTCTAAATAAGTATCCATACATACAGAAATATGAAACTTGTTAACTACAATATGAATACTGTTTATATTAATTTTGGTGTATACACAAACCTAGTATTATATGTTTTTATATAGTCACTATAGCAATTAATCAAACTTGTTTACTTATCGTGACAGTCATTATTTTGGGCTGAGCTAATCTAAGCTATCATTTGAGATAATTTTTCTGGGCTGAGTATATGAAAACTATCATGATAGTAAATTTTTCTGGGCTGAGAATACGAGAACTATCATGATAGTTGATTTTTTCGGGGCTGAGAGTAAATGTTAACTAACTTTAACGAATTCTGGGCTAACTTCACATACATCTAAAGAGCTATCATTAGCTGAATCACTTGTTTCGAGAAGATTCAGTTTCAGATAGTACATCAACACAGTAACTTCAAAGAAGTTACTTTTTCTTAACGTAAGTCTTGCTATTAATACTATTTGGGAGACCTTCCACAGAATTGGGAAGAAATCAATTTTAGGTATTGCATAAGTTAGTCAACGCATTCTAATTGGTAACTCTTTCTGTGTGATAAGATCATATCCTAACCCATCTTTAGATTCTAATTCACTTAGATTCTAGCTTATAATAATTATACACCTTGGTCATATTTATTCCAGAATTCGGACAGTTCCCTAATTCAAAGTGATTTTCAAATACTTCAAATTTTTCAAAATTAATCATGACCTTTTGATCAATGATCAATGAACTTCTAAACTGATGATTGTATAAATTCATTAAGATCTAAAACTGCTAGATAAGTACCACTCTCCGTCTTATTAGTTTGATGATCGCAGTTTGTTTTCAGATTTCATAACTCACTTTCATAATAACTATTTGTTCCAGGAGTGGAAGACTTTGCAACATCTAACACTTTCCTGAACTCATCCCTCTTTATGCATACTAAATCACTACCTTTCTCTCGAATATCAATCACAATATTTTGCATTTCAGAATATTTGCCTCGCACATTTTGTCAATACTCATTTATAATGATCAATGGTAGATGGCACTGCGAATGGTATTGTCTTCGTTGTTTACAAGTAATTTACTTTTTATATAATTTACGCTGTTGTTTACATAATTAACATAAAAATGTCAAAAACGTTCTTTACATGTAAAAACCCAACTGTCGTTTTCCAACATCCTAATTTTGACCGTTTCTAGCCAAATCAAAGTAGGTCGAAATTACGAAAACCGTTCCTGGAAAACTTATGCATGGTATGGATGATTGATTTTGTATGCTACGCCTATTGTGATACGACTGTTATTCATACAGTGACTATTTACGTCAAATATGTACTGGATGAATATTTTGCAAATGCATGAGGGGCAAATAAACCCGATTATTGATAATTGTATCCGGATGGAGATCATAAAATCGACATGTACTAAACAGTTGTCCAAAATATCTCATACGTATCAATTTTTAATAGAAAAATTATTTTTACATTTTCCATTAAAATTATGACATCTAACAAGATATTTTATATATAACTGCCATGCACCAGACATTCGATATACAGATTTTTCCCATTTTCATTTTTTTTATTTTTTATTTATTTTGATTTATGAAAATCTAAATTTAAATTTGTCGTTAAACTAATTTTGGAAAATGAGGAGAAAAATATCAAAAGATGATTTTTATCAATTTTATATAGAAGATGCCTAACAGCTGTATGTTTGTTATATCTGTTATATGTGTGTATAAATAGGGAAACAGTTTTAAATTAAGTAGCGCGCGGAGGTGTAATAACGATGTTACACAGCATTGTTTAGAATTGCCAAATGGTTTGTTGATAGATTTGTTGATAACCATGAATAATGCATGTATTGCCCAAATTTTATATGACATATAGGCATTGTACAATGCCGAGAATGTGAATTATGGATTAATGATGCAACACAGGAAATGATTATACTCGGGGATAACAAAGGCGCCCAGACTCACATTTATAATATAATATATATATTTTTCAAGTGCTTTATGTCACTTGGGAGCAAGCAGAATTGGTTCAATATACGCGGCATACAACTAATAAATTTCACCGACATTTGCGCGGCACTAAATTTATATAGACATATGTATGTTAAATGATGATGTTCAACAACAAAATTCCATTAAAATTTATTAGCTTTTTGTCGATATATGTGTTATGTGAACTCTTGAAGTCCTTTTAATTAACTTATATATTCGATCGGCGTAAATAATTAAAGAAACTATAATTAAGAAAACAAATAAATAATACACTATTTTATAAACTATATATATTAAGATTATTACCAGACATTTTGTACAACAATTCAGATTAATAATTTATTGTTTTATTTTGTACAGGCATCACATATTCATGCTGTTAAATCGCATATAAAAAATTCAATACTACACGACAGCGATGTTGCATCGGTGTTGCATAATCAAGAACTAATTCCTCGCGATATACGAGAGATTCAAACACTTGGTAAGTATATAGTGATTGTTATATATTACTTTCTAATATATATCGGCTAAATGGTGACCGCGATTCACTATGCAACTTTCGGCTCATTTTAAGGCATTTTTCATGACATCCTGCAACATCTCAGGCTGAATTTTTTCAATTTCGTGACGAATATTGTCTTTAAGATGTTGAATCGTTTGGGGCTTATTCACATAAACTTTTGATTTTTAAAAACCCCATAAGAAAGAGTCTGGTGCTGTTAAATCCGGAGATCTGGCTGGCCATGCTAAATCGCCATTTCGCGAAATTATTCTTCGTGTAAAAACCTAATTCAATAATTGAATTGTTGAATGGGCTGTGTCTGCTATGGCCTCATCTTGCTGAAACCACTTGTCCTTGCTCTTCCATTTCAGTCACAAAATTTTCGAATCATATCTTGGTACCGTTCGGCAGTAACAGTAACTTCAACACCTTGATCATTTAAAAAAAAATAGGGACCACTGATGTTTCCAGCATGAATCCCACAACATACAGTTATTTTAAATGGATGAATATATGTTTGATGAATTAATTGAGGATTCTGTGTTCCCCAAAACCAACTGTTCTTAAACTGCGTGCAGAAATATGTCCCTGGGAACCACGGCTCCGAATTGTTTTTTCTGTAGACTCTGCAACACTATCGCGCAATGGAGCCACATTTTCAGCGTTGCGAGACATCCGTTGTTTCTAAAACTAAGTCTGTTTGCTGTCATACCGTTCTGTCGAAAATTCGAATGTAAACAATAAATTGTGGTTTTGTTAGGCACTGAATGATTATGACATTTTTGACGCAATTTCAGCTGAGTGACAATAATGGAATGATTATTTTCAATAACTCACTATTGCCGCTCATTCTTAAAATTTGGGCGTCTACACAACACAATGGTTATAGCAAAACTGAGCTAAACGTCACATAACCAAAATGGCACACAGTTAAAATGGTAACGGTACTTTTGCCCCACCCTGTACTAGTTACTAACCGACTAGTGAAGCAATATATCTCTTAAAAAAGTGCTTCGATTAGCAGCTCTATATAGTAAACTCATGATACTAAGAATTTTCTAATCTTCGCTTAAGAAGTGTTCATGACATCGGGAGTTCATCGGAAAAATTATCACAGTTAGCGATTCTGCGACACCAGTATTTTTTTTTTAAATCGAGAATGGAAATATTGTCAAGAGATTTGTTTTATCAAAAGATTGAGAAAAAAAATTATGCAAATTGTTCCCGATGTTATGAACACTGCTTAAGGGAGTTAAGCATAGCTTAGTGATCTTAACTTCTCGGTGATTATTTGGAACAAACCACAAACACAAACCATACGTAAACGAAATTAATAGCAATGTTCTAGCCATCCAACTACTTAGAGATGCTATATTTACAACTTCGGAAAGTGTAAGACCATTAGCTCTATATTAGTAAATAATATCTTGGAATGGCAACTCAGAAAATGCAAGATTGGCAATATATCTTCAAAACTTAACCATTATTCTTTGAAGAATGCTATACTAAGGTGGACCTTCTTATTCTAGGCGTGATAACTGCTTTTGTTTAATCCTTTGATCTTCCAAATTGTGTTGTTTCTACTAGGACTCTTCTCTTCTATGTTGAGGCAGGACTTTGGGAAACATAATCTTCCAAAAATTGGAAATCAAACGATCAGTGGGATCTCTTCGGAAATTAAGTACCTGGGGATCTGGTTAGATCAGAAGATTACTTGGCATAAATATATAGAGGAGAAAGCTAGTAAAGCATGCCTCATTAACTGGAAATGCAACTTATTTGGCCTGTTGACACTATGGTGACGAAGCACGTCTTCGATAAATTATTTTGTCTAATGATCCCGTAAAGCACATATGGGACTCCAATTCAGCCCAACCTACCTCTCCGGTGACGATATGATGATTGGTGTTGACTGATGGATCAGTATACTGTAATCTGGATGGTGCCTGATTATAACTATATGCAAAATCCTGAGGTCAAATCTATCTATTTATCACTTTTTACTCTATAGGCGATTGTCTCTAGATTTGAAGATGATATAATTGCTTTTAATCAACAAGGCAGTCTGAATAAAGTAAGACTTCACTGGTCCAGTCACATGAGTATAACAAAGGAAATGTATTGGCTAATAATTTGGTCCATTTGGGTGCAGCATCCACTTTTAATAGATCTGATTCCGGAGTGACGTCATTACCTCTTAAGTGAGGTATCGTCTTTCACTTTGGTGATCTGAACCAGAAGAGATCTTGATGATCTGAACCAAAATCTTCTTTAGTTCAATAAATCAGTAAAACTCCCAGTCTTTCATGAATTATGATAGACGCACCTTGAAGATATTGCTGGATTTTCTATCGGGACATTGTTCCCTGAATAATACCATGTTCTGAATGAAAATTCGAAACAACGCAAACTATACAAACAGTGGAAAGGAGGATAAGAAGAAGACTGTACTGCTTATGAGCACGATTACTATTTCAAGATTAACTGATAACCTTGAGGTTACCGGATACTTTGGACTTCATTTTTTTTTTCGGTTTTTACAGGCCATTATTGGCCCGTACCGTGTCAACAATCTGACTCCAACGGTTTCGATCACGAGGCAGCTCTTCAAACCGTTGTAGACAGTTTGCAGATGCCAGATCGCTCTCTACGCCGTGGAGCCATCGTCGCCGACAGCGACCTCTTCGCCTACCGAAAGGCGGTTCTCCCTTCAAAGATTGCTGTATCATTCGTTTCGGATCAGCACGTAGAACGTGACCAAGCCAGCGTATTCGCTGTCCTTTGATTTCATGCACGATATCAGGAATTTGCATTAAATTCCTGATCTCGTGGCTGAAAACTGTTCCAGTGGATCAAGTATCTCTTTCACTCCGTTGCCATTTAATCTAATCACACAGATATCATCTGCATAAGCAAGAAGTTGACTGGATTGTCGGAATAAGATGTTGTCCTGAGGTGTTACACTTTTACGAAGGATGTATTCCAACATGAGATTAAAAAGTATCGGGGACAGCGCATCTCCTTGTCGAACACCAGAAGTGATTGCAAAAATTCTCGATAGCCTGTTCTCAACTTTGATACAGCATTGTGACTGCGTTACTGTCATTTTACACAGATGTACATATTTTTTTCGTCTTCATTAGAAGAATAATTAGATTTTGGGACTAAGATTGTGCGTCTGGAAAGAAATGTCACAATGGGCCAGTCGAGCATGAGTGACGGGGAAAAAATGATGATATTGCTGGGCCAACAACTTTCCTTTTTCTGGAACTTGTGGCTATAACTCTCTAGTTGATTCTTTATGTTTCCCACTCGTATAAAAGTACCAATAGCAACTCCGATAGTGGTTAACACATGAGTTTATAAAATTCAAATTCGATATATCCACCTTTAGCGCGGATAATAGCATCGAGTCTGTCCGAGAAGGCTTACAGACAGCAAGAATGTTTTGCAACGGTATTTTGCGAAGAACAATCTTTAAGGTACCTACCGTATATTTTTTAGTTTATACTTTGGCCTGAAGAATTAACCATATGGCTAAAAAGATTTGGTTTAAGTGCGGAGAATATGGTGCGGCCATTGTTGTGAAGAAATGAATCTGAGGACTTTTACTTATAAAAAACGTTGGGTTTCCCGGGCCTTATGGGATGATGCCGAGTCTTGTTAAACCATCAAAAAATTTATACCAAACTGTTTACATGTCCAAGGTAACAAATCATCGTTTAAAATCTGTTACCGGTAGATTTGTTGATTTGCCTTTACGATCTCTGTATGCGTTTTGTGGCAGTTCCACGTTCCGCTGCTATCTGAACTGGATACATCAATTTAACTGCATTTTGTCGTGGACTACTCATAATTCTGGCATTCACATTTTGAACCATTTCTAACGGTGTTTCTGTTTCTGAAAGTCCACCTTCATGGCGGTTTGTCTCTTTCACTTAGTCTTTCTTCATATTATGGCCATATTTCATAAAGCTGAAATACATTACTTAGAGTCGATAGTATTTGCCAGTAATAATTTCGTTTGGTTTGAGCAACAAAATAAATAACACCCAGCTTGTCAAACCAATTACAGAATATTAGCTTTGTCCCATTGATATTTTGTTTTACTGTTGAACCATGTGAGGGCTTAGACTGTTCCTAAGTTCTATTTAGTCATTCCGAATAGTTGCTTAAAGCAAGGCTTTTCTAATTTAACTGTTAATTTCAAATTAGAGTTGTAAAATTATTTAGATAAACTAATTACTAGCACCGTCTTCGGTTGGGCTTAATATATATATAAACCTGCATATTTGAATATATAAACCTGCGTTTTGATGAACGTTCTTGCATATTTTTGGTTTAAAATGCCATAAACTGTGTCATCTGAACCAGAAAATATCATATCACTTTTCGTTGCTTGTGTTATTGTTCGATCCGTGTCCGTGTGCAAAAGAAATCGCTGTATGACGCGGCATGGTCAGAAAACAGATTAAAATTGGCCCTTCCGGGGGTAACAAAAGTGCTTGATGGTGTAGGTTAGCCCTTAATTTACAACAAGCTTTCGTCTTTATCGTATAAAGAACAAAAGGCAGCGAAGTTACTGTGCTAGAGAGAACTGATCAAATCTGTTTTGGTTATTTAGTCAGTCGACTTTCAAATATTGGTAAGCTCAAAAGTGTAACCAAAACGTCGTATTAAAGTGAATAGTCCTATTTTTAACACTTGCGAGAACGTAAAACAATATAAATGCCTTAATACAGTCGATGAACTCCCCAGTAGAAATATGTCAAAATATCTGACATATTCATAACAATAATAAACTAATTTTACAGGCCTCTATAGGGACGGTTAAAAAATGTGACTCCAGAACACAATCACGAGCCAGCTTTTATACTTTTATTACCAGCCAGAAGATGCCAGATCAGAGTCTAACTCGTGAAGCTACCGTCGCTGATAGCAATATTTTTGTCTGCTGTTAGTCATCTGGGCTAGTTCTAACTCCAAAGCATCGATTAAGGTGCATCAAATAATTTGCGATGTTCAGCAGACCAAAGTCAATAACTTAGAAGAAGATGTCGATTGAAGTGATTGATTCAGTGGGTTAACTATGTCGGTAAATTAATGGTCGAATCACAATCACATAGAATAGTGAAAAAGACAAGTGGTTATTTTGGTTAAACTATGCCTGCTGTATGCATGCTGTACTTGGCACAGAGTAACAGAAGTAGTCACTGAGTAGCGTATTTGTCAAAAATATCATTCGGTATCTGAACGAATTGCAGTTTATGTAAAATTTGAGATAGTTAATTTTAATAAGCTTCCGTTGGTCTCAAAGCATCCGGTGATTGCCGCTGGCAACCGGGCTTTATATCTTCTAAGTCCACTTTTGAACAAAAAATATCATGAAAATGATTAGCTACAATTTTACAGTGTTAATCAGACCCGTTGTCATGAATGGATGAGAGAGTTGGACCTTGACAGATGAGTATGAAGGTTAGGTTCAGTTCAGTGGCTGCTATAGCACACTTAGACCGGCCACCAACGGTCCGTTGTGATACCACAGGATGTCCACGGAGAGAAGGTGAAACATGACCTCCAAAGTACTTGTAAGCATTGTCCTCAGTGCCCCCTTTATAAACATGCAGACCGTTCTTTGCACCTTCTCGATCTCTTTTCTGTACGTTACTTTATCAAGAGCTGGTCATATATAAATACAGATCTCACTACCGAAGTGTATCACCAGTGTACCAATTCCGGCTTCAGGCCCCATCTCTTTCCGATGGCGTTTCTACACGAGTACATGGCTATATTAGCCTTGTTTACTCTTTCCCAAATGTTGCGCTTCCAGCTAAGTTTTGGCCGAGCTTATTGCCAGTTCACATCTGATGGCTCACCTCATAATGATAAGGAGGGCATTTTGAATTACCTCCTTCACCGTGCTTAAATATTTACCAGAGACAGCTATCGCTACATCATCTGCATAAGCAATAACTCCGATCACCTCTCTCTCCAGCTCTAACAGCAACAAATTGATTGGTATGTTCCAGAGGAGAGGAGACAGGACACTTTCTTGCGTGGTTCCCTAAGTCACCCGCCTTCTGATGGTGGGTAGCTTCAAGTTAACCATCCTGCGCCCAAGCATGTGTTTGATTTAACATCTTATAGGGTAATCTATCCTTAGGAGCGATAATTCCTCCAGAATTTCCTCCGTCTTTACATTAAAGGCGCCCTCAATATCAAGGAACGCCACCATACAAAACTCTTGCGAGAATATTGATTTCTGGATTGTACTAACTAGGGCATGCAGAGCTGTGTCTACAGATTTCCCTTTGCAGTAAGCATGCTGAGTCTGGGCCCAGTCACTAGGCTTTATTTTTGAGCGTATGTAGATATCCACCAGCCTTTCCAAGGTTTTCAATAGAAAGGTTGATAGAGTTATTTGTCTTAAGTCTTTTGGATAGCCATGTGAGTATTTACCCGCTTTCGGAATAAAGATCATTCTGACCTCCGTCCATTCCCGCGGAACACAAACCAGTTTGAAGCACCCTTTGAAGATTACTTTCAGCCAGGGGAGTATAATCCGCGAGTTGTTATTAATCTCCGCGGGAATAATTCGGTCAGGAGCAGTCAATTTATAGGGTATGAATAACCCTTCCAGTGCTTATAGGTACAATATCTTCTATGCGCAGTGAAAGTGCTTCTTGTTGAGTATTAGTCCCTGTTGAGTCTTCCAAGCTTCTTGGAAAGTGAGTTTCGATGAGAAGTTTCATAGAATCCTCACTAGAAGCAGTCCAGGATCGATCCGATTTATATAAATAACTAAAACTGGTAGGATTGGAAGCCAGAATCTTCCTAAGACTGAAGGTCTCGGCGGCTTCTTCCATTTTATCGCAGAAGAGTCTCCATGACTTCCTCTGTGCCTTCCTTAATTATTTTTTGTATACTTTGAGGCTCTTCTTGTAGGATTCTCAGTCTTGAGCATCTCTCGTTCTTTTGGCTCTATTAAATGCTGTCCTACACGCCATCTGATGACCACTATGCAGTTAAGTTCTTCGACTGCCGCTAGTAGCTCAAAGCCGGGGGTCTCTGGGGTTAAAAGTTCTATAAGCGTTTCTTATACTCTTCCAGTTTATCCTTCTGAGATTCCTGAAAGCTTTCCGGGTGGCAGGGGAAACGTTAAGGCTAAAGGCTATATAACGATGGTCAGAAGGAGTGCCTAGTAACCTACTTACCTATTTCATTTCCTGCTACCGCAGGCTAATGTCCTTAAGTTCCGTTGGAGTCACCGGTGTGTCCCGTCTCTCCTCCAACGGCTTGATGATTATGAAAGGTAGCTTCTAACATTCGAGAGAAAAATCATGCGTATACGAAAAGGACCCAAAATACGACGTTGTTTGCACATACTGGGTTCTTTTTAATCACGAGATCAAGAATTTAATGCGAATTCTTGGAATTCCAGGAATTTAATGCGAACAGCGAATACGGCGGTTCGATCACGTTCTGCGTGCTGATCCGAACCGAATGATACAGCGGTATTTGAAGGTAGGCGAAGAGGTCGCTGTAGGCGACGTCGTAGAGAGCGATCTGGTATCTTCTAATTGCTTGCAACAGTATGGAGAGTTGGCTCGTGATCAAAACCGATCAAGTCAGATTGTTGACACGTTTCGGGCTTACAATGGCCTGTAAAAGCCGTTACAAAAAAATTAAAATAAAATAACTCAAGATTGGCGATAGTAATTGAATTCATTTCTATTCTTAATATTTCAGGTGGTGGACAACCACGTCATATATCAAATAAATTTAGCCATAGGCGTCCTCGAAATGGTGGAGTATATTTTACACCATGGACACATTGGAGTAATTGTGATAAATTATGTAAACAAAAACGAGAACGATTTTGTATACGAAAAAGAAAATGTGGTGAAACCAAACACGTTGAAGAAAGGATTTGTCCTAAACAATTGTAAGACTCATTTGTAAATCTACAATCAATCGGACTTAATGACTTTAATTGTTTTTATTTACAGCTGTTCAACATCACCACCAAATTTTCAACCTATTAAGAAACAAGAAACACAGCATCATGTATCCCCATCATCATCATCATCATCACAAACCATAAATTTTATAAACTATCCATCCGATAAAAAATATCAAACTGTTGCAGAAAGCACATCACTTAGTCATAATCAAAATGACAATAAACCAAAATTAATTATAAACGATAATAGTAATAATAATTATAACGATCACTATGATCATTATATAGTGAATAAGCGTAAGCATCACAATAAGAAGAAACGTCGAAAACAAGATCATAACGAGGATCATGATCAAAACTACCATGACGATTATGAATACGACGGTGATATCGATAATTTCGACTACAATGACTATATGACGTACGATCGGAAAGATCAACATGATCCTCAACGCAACTACAGCGATGAGATGGTTGATCTACTCTTGGAAAATATCAAACAGAATCGTAAACGATTTACAAAAGTGAAACAAAATCAAAACGAAAACGTAGATCATTTGGACAAAGACATCGAAAATGACGATGATAATGAATTGATCGATGACGATGACCAGGATTATCATAATAGTGAAACTACTAAACTAAATATTCCATTGCATCAGCTCGACAAAAATTATGGTGTAATTTTTGAGACAGTTGACATACCAGACACTAGTAAAATGGCCACCGCAACACCAGCCTACACAAATGATGATGACTCCTTCGAGGTATATACGACGGACAAAGATGATAAAGAACCGTCAACACTATTGAAAACTATATCGACAAAACGACGAGGTATGCGGGGCGAAAAAAATGTTGTCGACGCTCAACCACGATATCGTCGGGTGTACTACAAGTGGAGTCGCTGGTCAAAGTGTTCGACCAAATGCACGACACGGCGATTTAAACGATGCCGTTTAAAAGAAATTTGTGGCAACGAAGTGTTACGGGAGACAGCGTATTGTTATGTGGAAGGGACTTTTTGCCAGGAGTGGATCAAAAGTCAAATGCATAATATAAATACGGGGGCAAGTGAGTATTTTTGACACAATAGTCGCTTTTCAATCGAGCAACCGCTAGTAGTATGGTTTGTGTCTTTGCTAAATTTACTATGGTTATTTAGCAAAGATAAGAACCGAACTACTAGCGAGTAAAAGCGGTTGGTCGATTGAAAAGCCACTAATATATAATATAAGCAAGTCACGAGAACAGAACTAGAAAAATGCAGAGGTCTTTTTGAAGAACCGTACACACACGATAATACTAAGTGACTGAATATTTAATTATTCGTAAATTCTTTCTAAACATAAATTATTCTTTATTTCTATATTATAGAACCAATTCCTAGAGAACCATTTCCAACGTATACAACGACAACGACGACCACGACAACAACAACAACCACACCACCACCAACACCTCCATCACAATCACTACAAGCATATCAATACAATGATTATAATTATCAATTATTATATCCAGGACTGTATCAAAATCAAATAAGACGTACAATGCCACAGTACCAAGAATCACGGGCACTTCAAATCTCAAACAATATCGAATGTGATCCCCGAAGTCATATCTATGCCCCGCACAATTTAAAATGTGGAATACCAACAAGGCGGCGAACCGCAACAAATGTAAATAATAATTGGTTAAAAATAATCGGTGGCAAACCAGCGGGCAAAGGATCATTTCCATGGCAAGTGGCCGTGCTAAATAAGTACAAAGAAGTATTTTGTGGTGGCACATTAATTTCCAGTCTATGGGTACTATCGGCCGCCCATTGTGTACGCCGCCGTTTACACGTCAAACTCGGTGTCTACAATTTAAATAATACACGAGATCGTAACGTTATGATGATGGAGATTGCAATGTCGATCAAACATCCGGAATACAATAAACGGACGGTGGACAATGATATTGCAATGTTAAAATTGCCCGAAAGTATAACACCGCGCAATAATATCGGATTTGCATGTTTGCCGCAGCGTTTTCAACAGTTGCCCACCGGTGCACTGTGCACAATAATTGGCTGGGGTAAAATGAAAAATAACGATATATCGGGCACGAATGTATTGCACGCCGCCGAAGTTCCTATTATATCGAATGACGAGTGCAAGGACACATATAGTGATTATAAAATAACTAAGAATATGTTTTGTGCTGGACACAAACGGGGCCGAATTGATACGTGCGCTGGTGATTCGGGTGGTCCAATTTTGTGTCGGTAAGTTTGAAACGATCTTATATTCCTGACACTGTACTTATATCGTTGTCGAAATATTTTCTTATCGATAGTGATGCGACAAAACAAAACGAGCCGTGGACAATATTTGGTGTGACAAGTTTTGGCGATGGATGTGGCAAAGAAGATAAATTTGGTATTTATACAAAATTACCGAATTATATAGACTGGATTTGGTCAGTGGTAAACTGTAATGGATATTGCAATTCGCAGTGTAATAAATATTCAACCGTACAATAGCCTATATAGTTATGATGTTAAGATCATGTACTACCTGTACATATATATAAATATAGTTTTTATTTTTTGGTCAGATTACAGATTTTTTTTATTACTATTACTATTATTTTTTCGGATTTTAATATGTTAGAAACGTTCCATGATCTTAATTTTAATTGTTTTACTTTTTTTCAGAAGAAGAATAATACGAGTATGCTTATTATCTACTTATATTTTACACTTTACAATATTTAAATGTTTTTTTTATTTTATTTAATTTCATAATTATAATAAAAGAAATAAAATATTGATTAAAATAAGAGATTTATAGTTTGTATATTTATTATATACTGGCATGAATCGTGCTGCAACGCGACGCAGAGAAACCAGTAAGTATATAGTTGCAGAATATTTACTAGCACTAATCTAGGTCTTTAAAATTTCCCTTCATGATTTGGAGGTTCCGATTTAACGAAGCTGTACGAGATAGCAAAAAATATTCTACACAAAAAAAGATTTTTCTAGTCACCACCAGAGGCACTACTATCGCTAAAGAGCATTTCTTCCGCTCTCATTTTTGTACACAATTTGTCTGCAAAT
Organism: Tipula lateralis; assembly: GCA_963932295.1. NCBI lineage: Eukaryota > Metazoa > Arthropoda > Insecta > Diptera > Tipulidae > Tipula > Tipula lateralis. The sequence goes on along the minus strand of OZ010738.1, from coordinate 87,754,990 downwards.
ATTTTAATTTCTCCTGTGACCAAAACGCCAATATGATTTTCTAATAACTTATACCATAGGGCATAGACACATATCTAGATATTTTTTTGTTTCGCCCTCCACCCAAATTTTCCTATCTCTATTTTTAGTTTTATTTTCCGTTAACTTATCGAATTCTTTATTAATTTATTTTTTGTGAAACTTCAATTCTTAAATTAGCAAACCAATATTTATCGTTTTCGCTATTCACTAACTGTATAACTTGGCACTGTTATCACTAAAATGCCATTGGATGAGAAAAATAGTGTTTAAACCAAGTTGCAAACCATGGTTAGCAGTGACACATTACAATGAAATCATGGTTAACTCGAAACTGTAGTTCCGAAACCACATGTGTCTATAGTATTAGGTGACAATACATCCGAATATGAAGTTTGAGATTAATCGTCAGAGTTTCAGCACCTTATCGATGGACCTCTCTGTAACCAGTAGGTTATTATGATTTTCTAATTGCTACGGTTACAATTCATCCGAATCTTGAAGATATTCTTAATCCTGTTAATCTCACCGATGACGAAAGTACTTGCGTCAAACATTTCCATGATAATAGTTAAAAAGTATCCACCAAACCTTGGTAATAGCTACCACGTAGCAGTATGACGATATATTTGTCTCTAGAAAAAAGATCTTAATTCAAATGTTTCACTTAAGGAAGCCTACGTAAGTTTGCTATAAGAATATTTATCGCTAGGGCATATGGAACTTGTAACCGAATTAGAGATTCATACACTTCCAAATAAAACCTAATCCTTAAATAATAATCTCCTGGTCGGTCTTGTAATTCAACAGAATTTAATAAATATTTTAATCCGATTCCGACAGCACCGATTTGTAATTTCTTGCGCGACATGGAGAATCCATGTTGACATCATTATCGATTAAGCACCATCACATTCGATACCACACCAGCACCCTATTTAGTCACACAATCGCCACATTATTTTGCGGACAAGTTTTTTGATAAATTCCCAATTGGTTCAGAAATCCAAAAACGCGATTTTTACATGAATGACCTGATGTCACTCGAAGAAACACTAGAAGCAGCATTGAAGCTTCAAAAGAAGCTCTTATGCTTGCTCGAATTAGATGGCTTTAATCTACGAAAGTAGTCAGCGAACCATCCAACATTGTTGGAACCCATTCCGGCTGAAAAATGAGAACTTTCCACTTGGGAGATAGACGAAGAATCCAAAGTAATTTCAGTATTAGGTATAAAATATGATCCTGGTGTGATGGAATAATATGATGAAACCGCCTAGATGGCGCAGTGGTTAAAGCTGCGGCAGTTGGAAGTGGAACGGGAGGTACCGGATTCAAATCCCGATTCAGGGCAAGATGCAAATGGGGTTTTCATCTTCGATCGTTTGGGTAAAATGAACATATATCTGGATCCCCTGTCGTGTTTAGAATACATGGGCCGACCTATCTTCCATGTCAGTACTCAAAAAGGCTGACATGGAGCTATGCAATGCGCAAATGGTTCTATCAAAACTCGGATCTATAGCCGTACAAAGAGTGGTATCACAACGGACCATCGCTGGTCTAAGTGTGCGACACAACAACCTAACCTAACCTATGGTCCTGGTAGAGACAACTTTTTTTTTCATTTATCCCTACCCAAGTCAAACAAGTACACTAAAAGTTTACTCCTTTCGGAGACTTCCAGAATTTTCGATCTGCTAGGTCTACTTCCACAGTAACAATTCGCCTGAAAATATTATTCCAATCACTTTGGCTAAGGGGTATAGGTAGGGATGATGCACTTCTTCCAGATATCCAACAGGAGTGGGTTCTAGTTAGAAATCATTTAAATCAGATAACCAAGGTTAATTTCCCAGATGGATTTGCGCCACAACCAATACGCAGTAGTAATATACGCACGTGTAGTGGAAGGAACCGTAGTCAGAACCAACAAAGGTAGCTCGATAAAACATTGGCGGCAACATTGCTCGTACGTTTATTAGAACTAGTTCAAAGGTCATTATGTTTACCATCTGGTTCAAAAGTGTTTTTATACTCCGATTAATCAATCACCTTAGATTGGCTATCTTAACCACCCAAGATTTGGAAAACCTATATAGCTAATAGAACGTCCAAAATACTAACGAGCACATCTCTTAGTCAGTATGGTATCATGTCTCATCAAACCAGAATCCTGCAGATTGTGCGACGCGCGATATCTGACCTGAAGATCTATTACAAAATACGCTTTGGTTCAACGATCCCGATTTTCTTTTAAAACATGACACATAAACTTCTGAGGCAAGTGTCGAAGCCTGAATCAGATTGTTGTGACCATAAAACAATTGCTGAATTTCATTTATCTGTGGTCCCGAGGCAACACTCAACTGTCGATGAATTAGCTGATCGTATATCAAATTACCGAAAATTGTCAAAAAAAATGGGGTTCAAAGAATTGTCAAAAATAAAGTCACAGAGATCCACGAAACTGAGATTGTTATTTTATCGAAATATTCAAGCAATCCTCTAATGATGCATCCTCTAATTTACATTTCTTTTTTCCATTTATCGATGCCCATAGGCTGCTGAGAGTGAGCAGAAGACTAGGCCATGCAATCATCCACCAGTGTATGGCTTGCTGCCGATACAATCCTGCAAACCAACAACACTTGATAGGCCAATTGCCATCCCCTCGTTTTAATTCTCCAATCAGAGCATTTGTACAAACAGGTATAGATTTAGCTGGTCCGTTTGAATAATCAAAACCCATCGCTACCGTTCAGCTATAACATTTAAGTCATACCTAGTTATCTTCGTTTGAATGGCGACCAAAGCTACTGCCTTAGATTTGGTTTCTGATATGAGAACTGAAACCTTCCTGCGCGCTCTTCAGCGATTCTGTGCCACTAGAGTTGTCCCATCAGATATATATTGAAGGAACATGACCGCATAGGTGGCGCAATGGTTAAAGCTGCGGCAGTGGGAGCGGGAGGTTCCGGGTTCGAATCTCGATTCGGGGCAAGATGCAAATGGGTTTTTCACCTTCGATCGTTTCGATCTGGATCTCCTGTCGTGTTTAGAATCCATGGGCCGACCCATCTTCCATGTCAGTACTATAGGCTGACATGGTGCTATGCAATGCGCAGCTGGTACTACGAAAAAAACTCGGACCTATAGCCGTACATAGAGTGGTATCACAACAGACGGTCTAAGTGTACGATAGCAGCCACAACAACCTAACTTAACCTACAGAAGGAACATCGGGAATTTTACGAACAATACCACTCAAAAGCAAAACAATCAGATATACTAAATTGAAGCACCACTCATTATACTAACTGGCACTTTATCTTTCCGGCAGCCCCGACATTTGGCGGATTGTGGGAATCAAAGGTGAAATCCGGTAAATCCTATTTGCGTCGCGTAATAGATTACGGAAGTGAATTCGCGGTTGTTTACAGGCAACTCGCGAACTATCTAGCCTATAGTGCTGGCATGGAAGATGGGAGTCATTGATGTGTTCATTCACCCCACAGATCGTAATCTCATGGTGGAAAATCCCTTTTTGCATCCTGCCCCTATCGGGATTCGAACCCGGTATACTTCCCGCTCCAACTACCGCAGTTTTAACCACTGCGCCACCTACTCCATACGTACGAAGAGTTTCTGACCCTGGTCAAGCAGATAGAAGCTCCCTTAAATTGTTGGCCTCTTGGGGATACTGATAAGGCCAACCAATAAGCATGTTAGCCTAGCCTGCATCATATCAAATTCAATCACCTTAACCGATGTCAGTTACTACAACCAATGCTATACAAGGATTTGGGAAGCGCTGGATATTAGATATCTAACCTCACTCAACAAATTCTATAAATGGCGTACACCTAATCAACGAATCAAGGAGGGACTTCTCCGGGAACACAATCTGCCACCATCACAATGGTCACTAGCCAGAGTTTCTGTGGTACATCCGGGAACCGTAAGCTAATTAGAGTGGTGTCCATTAAACTTCCAAACGGCAAGCTTCTGAAACGACCCTAACCAGTCAACTACGGCGGAATGTTCAACTAGGAACGAGAATCAATAAGTTTCATTTTTGGAACATGGCTGCCCGGCAATGGGAGTTGATTGAGGGCTCTGACCCTTATTAATTGACTTGTGTTTAACGATCGATCGCCCCTTCGTGAGCTATATCACATAAATAGACTTTGGATTACACGGATATATAAAACGAATAAAGTTATAGATTCACGAAATCGGCTATTCGGCTTTCACTCGGTTGTACTTACATGTTCTTGATTCCCACGTGTTGGTTACTGGATTTTGGTCCACAACACTATAATTGCACCTGGATGATTTTGAACCACGTGTGGGTTTCTGGAATTGGGTGGCGTGCACCACACTTTAATTGTACCTGGATGTACTCTGGTATAACGTGTTGGTTTAGAGCTCACGTGTTGGTTAGTGTTGGTTACTGGATGTAGGTTATTTATTATCTTTCAATCTGTGTGTAAATTGTGTCCTGGTTGTCATTATTCTATTTTAACTTTTCCACTTCAATCCCAAGCAATGGTTACCGACGTTGATGTGTGATCGTATAACTATGTATCTCCGTCATTAACCTGGAAATTGTGATTAAGAGAATGACGTATTACTCAATCTACATATCTTATACATTATATTATTTTTATAACTTCCCAATATTAACTTAGGTAAAGACACGTTACGTAATTAAATTTATTTAAGTAAACCGACATAATATGAACATGAATAAATCGTATAAATCGATACGACTTTTATTGGTATAATCGATTAAAACCACTATTGAAACATAGATGTCATCTCAGTATTAGTTCTTTCATTTGCCACTGTATGCTATTCAAGCGCTTAAATCATAATTTTGTCACGTCACTTTGACGTTCACATAATTTGTTTTTGTTTTTATTTACACAAAGTTTATGTTTTTTATTTACTCCGATATTAATTCACAAAAATGCCTCGAACTGTTATTTCTGAGCCCAGTATTGAAGAATACTTGAACAAATTAGTTAAACTGCCAAGTATTAGTGTTGGTCTAGTGATTGGTCAGGTAAGCTACACGTTGCTTATGTGGATAGCAGATTACCGAAATGTGATTTTTTTTCCATAGCCTGGGATTCAGTCAAAGGATTATGTTGTGCATTTGGCACGTACACCCAAAGATGAATCGCAAGATGGGGGCGGAACATCAGAACCGTGGGATGATTATATGGTATCAAATCATGCGTTGAATGTTATTCGAATGTTGCCGGCTGGTTTCTATATTATGGGATTGTTCGTGGTTAGCCCGGCGAATCTTTTCGAGGACATCAATTTTACAAATCAGGTTAAAATTTGGATAGCAGAAATAAAAAATATTTTTGTAACCTACAAATTACTGCACGGTAGTAGTGATGAACTGGACAACGGGGAAATGCTTATCATGCACTACAACAGCTTGAATAAGAGCATCACGTGTAGAACATACGAAGATAGGCTAGGGTTCGTAAAAATCTGAATGTTAAGTATATTTGTAATTAGAATTTGTTTTATTTTAAAGCCACCAATCGATGAGGCCCGCTGATTGGAAGTTCCAAGCCAAACCGACCAATTGGACCTTAGTTGAATCGTACTACGAACTCGATGCGCTATTTCCAATTATTCGAATGGACGATAAATTCAATATGGAGGAGAACTTTGGTTCGTCGCTTGATAAAATTGGGGAACAAATCACCAGCAGCATTGTCTTCTTCGACAACAGTCGATTTGACCAGGACGAAACCGTGGATACCTTATTAAAAACCAAAAAGAAAGAAGGGAATGAAAAATCATCGATCCAGGCAACTGTCTTTTATCCATGTGTAAGTTTATATCCGTCAACCATTAACCAAACGCATCATCGACTTATCTATTTTTAGAGCGAAATCAATGAAAGCGATATGAAAATCGTGAAGTATGATGGCACAGTGCATTACCACGGTATGATTGCGTCCCGTATATACGCACATCCGAAAAATAATTTTAAAGCTTTGGAAAAATTTGTCAAACTAGATATTATTCGATCGTTGTCGGCTCGCATCCAAATCCACTGCGATGCACTAATCGAAAATGATCATATTGAAAGTGAGTAGTCCTATAATTATACACGATATCTGTACACTAAACGATCTTGTTTTCTAGATCACATCATAATCAATGAACCGCCTCGTCGCGTATTCTTCCCAATTAAACCGCACCAGTTTCTATTCTCGGATTATATATTTCGCGAGGAAGACGAAACGACGGTTATTAACCAAGCTAAAGAGAATTTAGATGTCGATTTGATCAAGTCTGATGTACAAATGGATATTGAAACGCCCCCAACCGAATCGGAAGAAATTAAAACCACAGTTAAGGTGCCGGAGAAAACGGCTGAAACGAAAGTATCGAGTGACTTAGATAGGAAAAAGAAACAATATATTTACGGCATCATTATAGCATTTATCGGTTTGATAATTTCAATTTTTATAAAACTATCTACACCCGTGGAAACGACCAGTGAGCCAACAGATATTTAGCACCAGAGTTTTTAAGTTAAATGTTGTTCTTTCTCCGTTTCATTTTCTTTATAATTTTATTATTCAACCACACACTTATTGCAAAGCTTTCCATCTTGTATTTTTGGTAAACATATTTTCAATTTATTAAAATAAATTATTTTGTATTGAACCACCTTTTATTTATCCCGGATATCTGTTAAGTTTTTATCAGAGTTCAAATACAACGTTACAGCATTAAGAAGTTGTAGAAATGAATTGGTAAGTTTTAATTGATTGGAGTCAATGAGTCTCTTCACCTATCGAAAGTCGGCTCTTGCTTCAAGGATCACTGTATCATTCGGTTCGGATCAGCACGCAAAACGTAACCGAGCCAGCGTAGAGAGGACGCTGAATACATGTACGATATCAGGAAATGGCATTAAATGTTTGATATCATGATTGAAAAGAACTCGATGTGTGACACAACGTCACGTTTTGGGCCATATATCACACGCATGATTCTTCTCTCGAATCTTAGAAGCCATAGTTCGTACTCATCCATCAAGGTCCAACTCTCACATCCATACATGACAACGGGTCTGATCAACACTCTGTACAATTTCAGCATATCCGTATTTGCAAGATATTTTGATTTCAGCAGTGGACGTAGAGAAAGGCCGATTAACAGCGGCAAGGTGAACCTTGATATCCTCTCCCACACTATTATCGTGAGCAATGAGAAATCCAAGATACTTGAATCTCATCACTCCTTCAAACGTGCCACTACTAAAGGAAACGGAAGCTTGAGGTGTTTCACTTCTACGAAGGATGTATTCCAACATGAGATTTAAAAGTATCGGGACAGCACGTCTCCTTGTCGAACACCAGAAGTACCTAGTTGCAAAAGTTATCGATAGCCTGTTTTATACTTTAACACAACATTGTGACTGCTCTCATTTTACACAGATCTACGTATTTGTTTCGCATTCCTAAATATTAAGCGCATACCATAGTCTGTCTCGATTGATCGAGTCAATGGCTTGCTTGAAATCTAGGAATACTAGACTCATTCGTATAGCGAAAAAACTTGACAAGTGACGGACCGATGTCAATATTAGGCAAAACACGGCCACTTTCCATTCTTAAGGCATAACTTCCTTTCGCCATACCGATCGAACAAGGTCGAAAAGACAGTTCCACAAAGTTAGCCCTTCGAATATTGAGAACTCTGAATTAATGCAACCAACTACAACTCCTGATGAACGATTTTTCTTTAATCTCTGCATAGCCATGTTGAATTACTCATAGGATGGATCCTCAATGATCATCTCTGCGGTCTGTATTTTAGAATGTTCCCAAATGACAATTGGCCGAGATCTAAATGTATGGTACAATTCGGTGATTCCTTTTAAGAAACCACGTGGACATTGTGGAGAACATTGCTGAGTTCTTGTACTCTTAGCTTTCCACCATTCGCGCTTCTTCTGTCTTCAAATTAGCTGTCCTCTTGCAATTGTAAACCGAGTCTGCGCTTCATTGTGGACTATATTTCGTTGCTCAACAGCAAGACGACACTCCTCGTCAAACCAATCATTTTTAGTTCCACATAATACCGATAATGTGATGCGCAGTATCGATAACCGAGGTCAATGCTTCCTAGGCATTGTTCACTTCTTCAGATTGGTAATTGGAACGCAAAATGCCACTGCTGACGTCTTGGACAATCTGAGGCCGTTCTTTTGAAACCAACACGTGGTCAATTTGACCATATTAAGTCACCAATCATCAATTTGACATCGTGCACAGGTATAGAGCCCATCAGATTATCCAAATTATTGTAAAATGAGGCTTACATCAGTGGGCGCATGTATACAGACAATTGACAGGTTGGCTAATCTCATGTGCAAGCGAAGCTTACACATTCGAACATCGACTGCATGAGAGACCATAACAGTTTTTTTACCTGTGGCGGAATGAGAAATTCAGCTTCAAGATTGTTTAGCAATATGTATAGCTTTGGGAGACATGGTCTCCACTTTTAGGCCATTGAGTTTCTTGAAATGCTACTAGTTCCAACCGATACTCTTTCATACGTGTGGTAAGGCAGTCTAACATGCCTGGTTTTCTAAGTGGCTACACATTCTACGTGCGGATCCTCAATCTTGTATCCCGGTACTTAGGCGAGAAGTCGTGGTTGTTTTGGCGGAATCCGATGTATTTTTATCCGATGTTGACATTTTTAACATTTGTTGTTTTTACGGATGTGGGTCGTCAGCCCAGTGATCCAACCAGATTTAGTCACCTTCTACGACAAGCTCTGGTTACTGTGGTAATATTCTATGGGTCTTATGTTTCGTTCGAAATATTTACGAAACATGGATGTCCCCACCCACAGGGCCTAAATGTGTGTCCGCAGTGCATTAGAAACAAGGCCAGTTGCAATGTAACATGACTTCATGCAGTTGTTGAACCAACGTCCAACGTTTGGTTATTGTTTTCCAGTCTGTACTTCAACCAATGCTGTGGCCAATAATGTACAAGTAAACTGATCATATTGGTTTACTAGATGGTTCGTTATCTTTAACTGTTCGTTTGCCTCATCTTTTGGAGTTTCATCGATCTTCGTGGTGAACATCGTGCGTTGCGGTGGGTTGTTGGAGTGCAATAAAGTTGTGACGTCCCATATCGTATAGTATATGAACAGGGATGGTGGTTCTCTTTTAAACGCATGTAGCATAGCCGTTCTTTAGCGATGCATTTGGAACGTTCTAGAGTGGACTGTTGTTGGAAATTATTAGTCTTTAATTCATGCTCCATTTTACATAACACAGACATTTTTCTAGGTTGTGTGCTCTAAAACTGCTACTTAAAGGTTTTAACTTTGTTGTTTCTCATGCTTGGAATCACCGTTCTAGGAATTTGATAAATTCCTCTAGTGTTGGTATTTTTGTAGGAATGGCTTGGATGTTTCACTATCCATCTTTTTTATAATTATTGGAATTATAGTGTAGTTCCAAGATAGTAATTCCGAGAGCCTACATGCCATTAAAAAGTTAGACAAACTAGTCTAAGTTTTTAACGGCATGTAGGCTCTCGGTCAATAAATCGTGTAATGATGTATTGAGTGTATTGCTGGATCACGTTCACGTGGTTGGACGCAATTTGACGTTTATTTTGGTATCGGTTTACTAAAACAGTTGCCATCTCTGTACTTATCACCAGTAGCGTCAAGATGACATATTAATCTGCCTGCGCTCCCGAATATTTACATGAAACAATGTCCATTATAAAAGATCTCCATGAAAATATGGAATTCCAATCGGTCTCAGTTTGACTTCATTTTTCATTGATTTTGATAAATTCAGCACGTTGGTGATTCTGGATCTTAGTATCTCGAAATTGTTGATCAATGTTTGATGATCCGCTCATCAGTAGCTATCCTCGTTGAAGTATGCCATCGTAAAACTACGACATTAGGAGTATAGCATCCACTAAAAGTTCATCTGCCATCAATCTATAGCACAGACGCATTTTAACATCTTGCTCTTTGTATTTGTGTGTTTGTTGATATAAAACTTGCTAAACTATTCAGTGACTGTGGCTTTGTTGTTTTTGGTTTTGTGGATAGAAAATTATCATCATTAACTGGTGTTGATAGATTGAGTGGAACGTCTCGAACGATTTTCGTTCCTCCCAATACATATGAGATGGATTCCTATCAAAGTAGACATTTCTCATCTCGGTATCTGTCAGGATGAATTCTTCCCAGATGGCTTTAATTTGGGTGAGTTTTATCTGCAGGTAATCTTTAGTTTTCCTGATCTCGCCATCTTTGGTCTAATTCGTTTCATCCAAAAATTTTATCAAAACGAACATTTTATTGTTTGTAAAGATTCTCCATTTTCGATTGTTTTTATGTAGAGTCAATGTGATAATCTTTGATTTTCGAGAATTGTCTTTAATATTCTCGCACGTGTTTTTTATTCAACAGATAGCTGGTAATCGGCTCGAAGGACCAATGTTTTCATTTTAGTCTCGAAATCATTGATTTGGAAAGGTGGTGTCGATGAAGCTAAAGAGCTTCTTGGACTTTTCCAAACTTACGACCTGGCAACTAAAGGCTTTGCACTGACTTTTCACCTCAATATGAGGAGAGGTTCTTGTCCGCAGACTTTTCCAATGTAATATTTGCTAAAGTCGACAGCTTTCTGTGAGTCATGCATATTTAACATTTTTGATAAGATCTAAGAGTTTCATCTCGTCTATAGGTTGGAAAAGAACTTTTCATTCAACACCATTGTAAATAAGTTAGACACAATCAATCACTGTAAAGTCAGGCCGTTTAGGTTTAATGAAGGTCATATAGGTTTTAATGCCATAAAGTTGTATTTGAGTAGTCGATTAACCCATAGCCAGCTTATACTTGCCTCTTTACAATATTCAAATGATGCGAAATAAGCTTTTTGGATTCTTTTGAAGTAAGACACCTTACTAGTTACACCCGGTTAGAGTTTATTAAGTTCGATTTATATAAATAATACCGAGCAGTTTCAGTTACTTAGAGATGTTGCTGACAAATGTGAGACCCAAGAAATGCATCTGAAAGTCACCGGATTAAATATGTTTGTAATTCAGTTTAATTGACGGTTCGCACATGACGGTTCGCACTGACGGTTATATTATATGCACGGCATAAATTCCAGTAAACATATTCTCCTTAGATGAATGTAGATGGATCCGAGGACGAATACTTACTATCGAGGCACGTTTCCATGTTTTGATATACTTAATTCAAGACAGTTCTCTTTAAATCGCTGAATCAGCATTTATCTCACTTGCATGATTTGAGCTTAGTTAATTATTTGGTGTTCTAAATTGGAAGGCATTTCCTCGTTCTAGAAATTGCAGGAAAACTTCTGAAGCACTTGAAAAATCTTATTTGTCAAAGCAGTGAGGAAGCTTTGCATACCACACAGCCGTTTGCCTGCAGGGTAGAAACATCCACTAGAGCAATCCTGCGTACTTCCACATATGTAAGTAGACTGGGCAATCGTACTTCAATGGGCAATTCAGTGTAATTATATCACCGATAAGCCAAACGTGACTCAAACAACCTACTCTGCTTTACGGATTAATCAATATGCTTTAATTTGGGTGGTGCTGGATTTTAGATTCTAAGGCCTGAGGTGAATTATCTAAAACCATTGGAATGTACACTTGGTTTTAGGATGAAATTGTCTCAATTTTGAGGATAGTACTCTACTCGTATTTGTGCACAGTAACATGGGAAACCTAGTGTAAGAAACGGGTTGACCCATTGGTGCAACTACCACTTTTGTGGGACTTGAACCAACCCTATAGGCATAATTTTTTATCTCAGTATTATTTTTTATCTGTTTTGGTTTTCACATAATCCCCCAACTCTTTAGCAGTTCTCTTTCAAATTCGACCTTATACACCGAAACCTTATCAATGCCGTATGGGTTGGCTACAGATCCAGTTTCCACAGATCATTTTTACATTTGAACTCTAACTAGGGAATCGGTGGTAATAGAATGGTATGGCTAAAAATCTATTTTGCAGTCCAGCCTCTATCGAAATTTGAAGTTGGTTATTTTCCCTTCTCCACTGCCGCAGTCTTAACCACTGTATCAGGTCACTCAGCTATATTACTACATTTGTCGCCCCGATCAAATGAAATTAAATGAATTAAACTGGAAGATATACAAATTTTTGTACTTGACCCACTACGACAGTGTTCAGCATCCGTTGCTCTCAAAGTCAACGAGTACAAAACCAAATATATGGTCTCTGGTTTTAGAGACCAAGACGAAATTGATTTCAGTAGTAGCAACATCATATTTGAAGGTGTAGAATCAAGTTTCTTGGATCTCTCATCCAATTCAAGTATGGTTGTCAAGTATGGATGTGAGAGTTGAACCTTGTTGATGGCACCTACCAGTTCTTCTCAATTTAATGCGTATTCTTAAATCGCGCATGAAATTAATGGACAGCGAGTACGCTAGCTCGGTCACGTTCAGGTCACGAATGATACGCAGCGATCTAACAGGGAGAGTCGCCTTTTGGTAAGCGAACAAGTTACTGAGAGCTATCTATCATCTTCTAACTGTATACAACAATATGAAGAGCTGGCTTGTGATCAAAACCGATGGAGTCAGATTGTTGACACGGTACGGGCCAATATAATTCAATGAAAAACCATCTACAAATAAAATGATGTAGTTGCACAACCTAAATACAAACTCGTCATTTATACAATAATAGTCATACTATTATACAATAAAAAATTAGTGATTCGGAAATATTATAAGGATACGTTATAATTCGCTAGAACTATGCAATACGATTCTCAACATATGTACATATTTCTTCATGGACTTCACCTGTATTCGATCAAACGATCATTCAAAGATGCAGGGCACAAATCAGGACCCCAAAAGGCTTTTTTTGTTTGACATTTGACCTTGTTTGTCAAAATTTTAAAGCTTTCTATCTATTTTGTGATTCTACCAAATATATTCTTCAGTCATTGTTGTTTATAGATCATCTTTAAGAAGGCTGGTAGTAATCGCGTGGGAAATTTCCGCAACGCCATGCAATCTCATTTATATATATGGTCAAGTATATAACTACCCGTCTATTGTGACATTCGTCTCTAATCTTCGACATTTACCGGAAAATCGTTACATGTCTCATAATTTAGATAGTGATCGTAATTATTCGTTAATTGATTTGAATTAACAATTTTGCATAATTTTTTATTCGTAATTAGTTATTTCAATGAAGGCACACCGTGTGTACATTGTATGAGTATAAGCATCCCATTAATTAAATTTATTAGAATAAATAGTGAAATCGTGACATATAACAATTAATCTATTATAAATGAACATATACAAGACAAGAACAATCAATTAATTTAATTCCTCTCAGTCATGATTTAACTGATTATCGATCAATGATGATCTTCAATTATTTACATATTTTCTGATTTACGTACACAGGTATGCGTCTACGATTACATGTATATTTCATTCGTTACGGAATTTCGAGGAAATCGATTTTATGACGTATATACAAGATCATTGAGTCATTCGTTGAGGTATTCAACAAAAACAAGATATAGTTGTGAGGTTAAAAGATCATCTTTATGATCGGTACAATCAAAAATATTTATTTGGGGTTGGCTTTTTTTTTCTCGAAGCTGAACATTGTACAGAAACGTGACTGGTATATGGTTTACCTATAGCCAAAATATTTAATGAAAAACTCGTTAAAATATGATTGGTCCGATCATCACGTATCGATCCGTGTATACCTACCCATCTTCAGCTAAAAATAAATGATTATCGAATTGGTTGGCTTACGATCTTAAGACAAAACAAAATCTAAATTGATGAGAAGATTAAAAAATAATTAAGATGAATCGAAGCATAGACCAACCTAAAACAAACAGCTGATGATGAATCAATGATCTTGAAATCGCCAACTTATGCATGTATGTATGTGATTTTTTTTTCGCGATCTTCGATCATCTCGTCGAGAAATAGGATTTTTTTGGTAACAATTTGATTGAAACATTAAGAATAAATTTTATAAAGAAAGAAAATTGGTTCGTAATAATAGCAATACGAACAATAATTATCGTGTTGGTTACTAATAATAGTAATAAAGAATAAATGTGTGTATGTACAAGAATGGTAATAGCTTTGGTCAGAATTTAATGAGGTGAGATCATCGATTTTATTACACCAATCTGTGCTTTAATATAAAAGATGTAAAACGTTTTGACATTTTTGACCGACAGATGGTTCAAATATCAAGACTATAATTTCTTCAGTATTTTGAACAATATTTTGATAATTAAGTTAAGATAATGTTTTTTTTATAAAATCTATTACATTAAAACGCTCCGAACCGAATGATACAGGGATCTTTAAAGGGGGAGCACGGCATAGAGAGCGATCTGGCATCTTCTTGTTTTTTTACAATAATATGAAGAGCTGGCTCCTCATCTAAATCCATAGTCAGATTTTTGAAACGGTATGATCCAACAATTGACTGTAAAAATTGGCAGTCTGTTTGAAAATGTCAAATAATACGTTATTAGTTGGAAAAGGATTTTTTAGCTTCATTCGAGCCATTTAAGTATCTTTAACAGAATTAATCTGTTCATAATTCTTATCTTAAACCAATTCTTGTGACATTCACTATATAGTCGAAAGTTAATTATTTCACAAATTATATTTATAAAATAGTAAGAAATTATTTAAACAGATGGTGCTTTATTTACTTTATTCGATTTGATAATAGATGGTGCGTCAGTTATTTTCATATGAAATCATTTTTTACATTTATGAGTAGAATATAAAAAATAACGTTATGTAAATTACACGTTTTTTACATGTAAAATCCCGTGTAAAGTACATCGAGTCATGAAGCACCATTTGAAAGTTATGTGTGACAGCATGATCGCTGTATCGTCATCAATTGATGATAGTAGCCGCTAGTGAACCACTAGAAGTTTGGTTCTTATCTTTGCTAAGGAAAATCCATAGTATATTTAGCAAAGACAAGAACCGAACCACTAGCGGTTTACTAGCGGGTACTAGCGGTTGTTCGATGTAACAATATAATAAGCATATGAGCCATACAAACCAGTGGTTGAGTTATTTTGTTTGATATATTGCCTTTGAAAAAAAGAGTTTCTCAGTACTAAGAGAAAATCCTTTGAGTGAAATTGCTTCATTTTATATTTAATCCGTCATGCGAAGCATTGTCATAAATGCTTGTGACATATCCAGAAAGACAGCAGGCTTTTCTTTAATTCTATTTATAGTCCATGACTCTTGCTATGATCTCGTATCGACCTCGAAAATTGACGATCCATTCTAACTGTGCTTCTTAAGCTTAGTTAAGCGGAGTTTCAGGTAGACTATTCAATAAATATGCCATCCGATTGTATGGCAACTAAGCTGGAGTACGATCAACCCTTCCAAGCACTGATGACTCAAATGAGGTGGAATGGCAATAGGAATTTACTTTCCCTATCCAAGTCACTGAGTACCTATACAACCACATTCGTGCCATAGACCTAGTGCTATATAAACAGAGGTTTAAACGGCACAAACACTTTTTTTAATGCTTAAAGTTGGCTGGAACCCTATAAGGTTCCGCACTCAATGCCACAAAGGACCCATGTTGCAAACCTAGGATTTCATTTAACCGCACAGATGCGCTCAGCAACCTTAGCAAACTGGAACAGTTTGAACCAGGGTAGAAAAGACAATAGTTTTACAGGAATATTCCTGGAACACAAGAGACCTCTTACGATTGAAAGCCATGTCCAGTAAGCATAGTAACTAATATTCTAAAGTTGTCCTTTTTCTATGAAAGAACGTAATTGGTCAGGTTCGGATTAATCTCTCTGACTAGGTATATTGCACAGTCAACGTTTTTCATACATTTCTGTTTACCAATTGAAGATTTTACTTTAACCACTAGCCACCAAACAACAGATTCATAAGTTGGTATTGCGAAAACCAACTGTAGATAAAATTGTTGATTTGTAGATAAAATATAGCAGTAAACGGAAAATTCCCAAGAATTACCAAAAGATCTGCGGCATTGCCAAAATAGTGGCTTTTTGTATTTTTAAATCCAGTTGATACTTCCAAGAAAGTTATTATCCAGGAGAACACCAAGATGTTTGACGTAGACTGAGCTATTTAACTTGCAACCAAAAAGTGATGGTACTGAAAACGATGCAGTGTTCCTACGCCTTGTAAATATAACCATGTCGGTCTTAGATGGATTAAAATGTTATCCTTGTCAGACTCCACCGTTCTATAGTTACAATGCTTGCCCGGAATTGTCAGAACCAGATCGTCAGCATAACTTTGTGCAATAAAACCGGACTCACGAAGAATAACAAGAAGTTCGTCAATGACCAGAAGCCACAATAGTGGTGAAGGTACACCTCCTTGCGGGCATCCTCTGGAAGCCTTGATCGAAATAAAGGTATCCTCAACCTCGCATATCACAAAGCGAGATTCAAGCATACATTTAATTCACCTGATGGGTTCAATACCAAATTTAGTAGTTGCATTCGTATTTGAGGTGAATGTAGCAAAGGCTCCTGTAATATCCAGAAAAATGCTAACAAGAAACTCGTTGTTGAGCATAGATCTCTCAATCCTAGTTACGAGTTCATGTAAGGCAGTCTTATAGGATTTGCTAACTCTGTAAGCATGTTGCCTGTTACTGAGCGGAGCGCTAACTGAATGTTGCTCTCTAATAAATCTATCAACAATTTTTTCTAAAGATTTCAGAAAAATTGATGACAGACATTAAGCCGAAACGATTTAGGGCTAGGTGTAGTCCGACTTGCCAATTTTTAGAATACAAATGACAACTTCTGCTGCAAGATTGTGGAACAAAACATAAAGTTATAGATGCCTTCTGCCACTCCTAAAAAGAGGATATCCATGCTGTAATGTAGCAGGATATATACCGCCAGGACCGGCCGATTTGAAGGGTTCGAAAGAGAACAAACTATAACGTAGGACCTCATAATTGATTAATCTGCAGGCCAAGTCCTAATTGGGACTTGTATACAAATCGTTAGTGACTTCACCAGAATTATCGGTGGCAATGACAAGAAGTAGATCGCCTACTTCCATGTTAGTCTAAAAAAGTATGAGATTATCTGGATACGATTAAACATAACGAACTATCACAAAAAGAGTAACATCCTTGTTGGGCAGCATGAAACACTGGCATCGGAAGGAATTAGGCTGCTTATTTTGTTGAACCTTTTTGTGAAGTCCTTAAGGAACACCTTAAACCAGTGGTACAAAGTTGTCAATACACGGCTATTTTACTCCAGCGACTTCAATGTCTAAACGAGAGACGTACCTCCCAGGATATTTTAAGATTTATTGGGACGCCATTTATTTTTATTATTTATTCAAGCCAAATGCTTGAAAGAAAATTTTTAAGATCTCTCGCTAAGGTTGGTTTTACATTTTGTTAATTGGTCTATACCTTTTCCGGTAAAGGATACATTCCCTAAACCCAAGAAACTTAATTTCACATTTAGCAGACTCGCATTTTGCCACATTTATCGCATCCATATCGATGTAATCTTTCGAAAATTATACAGAGATGTTATTGATGTTCAGTTATATCTGTTGAGGCGATGAATAAATCATCGAGTCATGGGAAGACGAACTCGAGGTTTCCTAACACTTCATGTATCAACCGTTTGAACGACTGTGGAGCTTACATAGGCCGAACGTCATGGTGGTGACCTCAAAGAGACCGAAAGGTGTTGTAATAGCTGTTTTGGGGATGTCATCTGGATTTATACGTACTTGATGACCATGTGAAATGGACTAACCCAGTTGATTGAAGATGGACGACATATGCCTTGCTTAATCAAGTAGCCAATTTTACGGAATCTAGGTGTCTTAGACGTGCGAATACTGATTGGCCAGTTGTTTCAATATGATGATAGAATTTTAAGTTGACTTTATACTTACGCTGGAAGTGTTAGATCGTTGAATTCGTGTAATAGTTCTGCAAATATATTGCTTCTGTCAAAAGCTTTTAGTGACGAAATATTGAGCTGTGGATTTATGCACTTCACTTCTAATTTTGTTTCGCGATCTATCAGCTTTTCCCGTTTTAAGTCTATGCGTAAATCATAATATGAGATGAAGATTGATGCTATAGGCGTCTAAGTCTTAAGTCTAGCTGGAGCGTAATTGTACCATATAGGTATTTATTGAAGAGCCGTTTGCAGCATATAGCTTCATTGAGCTAGTCGTTAAATTTTTATACCGCGGTAAAACTGATACATCGGCACCGGTGTCGATAAGAAAAGATCGCTCAGATTATCAATAATGGTAAGGCATTTCATTTGTTTGAAATCGGATCATCCGACCGTTTGATTTATGGTAACGGCATGGACTTCGACATTTTTCCGTGAGTTTTTTCCAAACTTAATATGATACCAACAAAAACGTGGAGCTAAACTGCGACTTCGAGCTCTACTGCTTGGTATTTGGCTTCGACTCCTTTTCTATTTTTATCGTGCTGTTATGTGGCAGCACTTACTCCGTATTTAGTTTATTGTTTTCTAATCAGATTTGGTCTCGTCTAGCCCATCTAATGAATTATTAGATGGTAACGTGTTTGGAGTCGATTCGATGTAACAACCGCGGCTTGCGTATGTTCTGGTAAACGTTGAGTAATCGGATTATGCGATACGGTGCTATTGAAGCTAAAATCGTGTTCAACTTTTAAGCATCAACAACAATACTTGGATGCGGGCAACCAGAATTCTAACTAAAAAACCATGCTTCAATATCGATTACAAAACAATCGTGGCATCGGCATTTTAGCGAAAGGACTAAATTCCACCCGTTCTTCTTGTACAGCCAAATTTTTGGTCCCTTACATATTTCTTGACGGTATTTGGGTTTTATCCAAATAATTTTTTTTGTTGTTATTTTAAGACGGTCACCATTTATGGTATCTATAGAGGCCCAAGAAAATAAATGCGAACTGGCTAGTTTGGAGTTATATAGTCGAATAATTTATTTTCCACGTGTATATTCTAAGGTAAGACAATCAACAAACACACAGATCATTTTACCACTGTTATAATTATTATTGGTTCCCAAACCAAAAGTATTATATTTCCTTCCTGGTTCATAAAACTTTTGTTAATCTGACCGCGCGTCTATATACTTCAATGCCATCTCGTACAAGTAGATCATATAGGTATATACACAGGTACTTAAGTTCGGATGAATGCTCCCATTAATTATAATGTAATAAAACATAAAAGCAAAACTCATGTAAATCGAACTTGATTCTAACACGTGATAAAATCGTTGTACCTGTCAAATTAATTCTGAGAATCCGATATAAGTAAATGAACTAAACGTGGGCTAACCGAATATGTCTCATTATCATCATTCACTCGTTCGGATAAGTCCATTAAAGTGTACAAAAAAAAATTTGCGGTAAATCTTAGACAAGATCTACGAGTGAGTAATTATGTGTGTGAAGTAAAAAATTATATAATCGAGACGTCAATTAGCAAGTTTGTTGACTTTTATCTCTTGTACATGGTAATTATTTGTGTAAAACTATGAATTTAACAAGATTAAGACACCGGAGGGTTATGCCATTTTAAGACAACTCAAGGTGATTTGGGTTCTCGTATCGGAGATTTTTAATCAAACCAAATGTTCCTTGTCATCTTTCATTTAGTAAGTGTGTTACAATTATGATTGTGTGTGCCAAAGAGTGATAGAACTGGGAGCGGTTTTTGTATTTTTGAAAGATAGGTAAGTCGAATCCAATATTTTTGAGAATACTATATTAATAGTTTGGCGGGAATCAAGTCGCTGGACTGTGTTTTTTGACGTCTAGAGTCACGTTGGGTTGCTGTTCTTCTCTAAATGAGATGAGTGAGCATTTCAAAATTCAGGTGGTCTGGGTCCCCGGCCACTCAAAGTCTGAGTTTGCCCGCCCTGCTATTTCCCATGACGTCTGAATCTCAGACGTCATGGGAAATTGCAGGGCGGGCGAACTAGCGATGCATGGTACAACTCTCCAACTGCTACCGGAAAGAGCAAAGTTGCGGAGACCTATTAACGCACTCAAGTCTGTGCTTAAAAAGGAAGTGTAGCCTCAGCGAACGATAGATGGACGAACACTCGCTCATATACAGTTGCAAGGCAAGTCTGGCCAAAGCTGGACTTGACACGCTCAAAGACACTTATCTTCCTACGAAGACGTGAACTTAAAACGTTCGGGGGATACTCACAGGATACTGTTTACTTACAGAACATGCGACAAGGCTGGGTCTTGAATCTAAAGACTTTTGCAAAAGCTATGCAAGGTATTTAGGTAGAATATGTGGGTATATAATATAATCTTAGCGGCCTTTCTGATCTCGAAAACTGTAAGGTGCGAGACTTATCACGCTTTGTAAATAGCTCAAACTGGTTCTCAAAATGGTAAAATGGGAGTAAGGTCCTGTGGTATCATAACGAACCGTCACTGGTTTAAGTGTGCTATGGCAGCTACTCAACCTAACCTAACCTATATATCTATAGTACTACAACTACAAGAACCGATCGTACGAAATTCAACATAGATAGATTGAGAAATACAAACACGAGAAATATCTTACGCCAACTTAAAACACAACTAGCTAATACAATGCGGCGGAAATTCGAAGACAATATGAAGATACAGCTCGACAAGCAAAGAAAATGGCAAGGAGTCTCTCTAGGAAATACACAGAAGACATTCTCGCGACTGCCGAGTCAGCGGCAGCAAATAGTAATATACGCACATTACATCAATGTGTAAAAAGGTCACCGGAAAATTAACGAATGCACCACCAATAAAGGATCACATAGACAAGTCTTAACTACATATGACTATCAACTAAATAGATGGAAAGAGTTCTTCGAGGACAACTGCATAGAAAGCGAACTAATTGAGGAGGTTCCCAATGGAAGCTATAACGAAACCATAAATACACATCCCCCAACGGAACGGGATTAGTAGAAGTGTGGATTTCAAAAAAGGCGACTTAATAGAATGCAAAAACCGTGCTTTACAGTAAATGGTCTTCTTAGAAAGAATTTCACCAACTGTGAACCAATACATAAGAAACGAACAAGCTGGTCTCAGACCAGGAAAAATATGTTCGGATCACATCAATACAGTCCGAACTATCATCGAACAATCCAACGAATGGAACTCACCATTATATCTTCTCTTCGTACGCGCATTCGATTACTTCAATAGAAGCTCAATTTGGAAATCACTTTTTAAATAGGCATCCCGACGAAAAAACCGAACTTATTCAAGAAATGTACCGGGATGATGATAATAAAGTTGAACACAAAGGCTGCTTTCTTCATACTACAACGTGACTCATACTTCAATGCACGAAGAGTTAGAAGAAGGATGTGTACTTTCTCTACTAATGTTCCTCATGGTACTGGAAAGTGTTATGCGCCAACTAGACATCACATCACCAAACGGAATTCAGTAGGACCCAATTAGAAAACTCAATGATTTGACTACGCAGATTATAAATACCTGCTAATACATAAATACACAGCCATGCAGCAAAAGCTTCAAAAGCTACAGAAATAACTCAAGATGTCGGGCTCAAGATTAACATGAGAAAGACAAAGGCCCTGAATACACAATAGAAGTTGTCGAAAAATTCGTATATCTTGGGTGTATCGTATCAAGAACAGGCGGAACGGAAGAAGACATTAACCAGCGCATCGACGAAGCGAGAAACACTATAAAAATGCTCCATAAGATGTGGAAAACATCCGTCCTGTCAAGAAACAGCAAGATTCGAATGTTCAATGCCTGTATAAAATCAGTACTGCTGTATGGATGTGAAAAGTGGAAACATACGCAGAAAATCACAAGACGACTCCAAGTATTTGTGAATTAATGCCATAGGCGATTGATCAAATTCTTCTGACCCAATAAGATCACAAATGAAGAATTTCTGCGACAAACAAACCAAGTGGACATTGCGAAGGAGATCATGAAACGGAAATGGAAATGAATAGGACACATGTTGGGACACCAAATGACATAATCAGGATGTCATAAGAATGGAATCCGCCAATTTTTTACCATCAATTGAGTTTTACACATACCAAAAGAAATGGAAGTCAGAGAGTGCAGGGTCAAGGTTATAAGGTAAATGCATCAAAACACCCCAAACAAGTTCCGTCAATTTCTTCCGAGTCATCAAAGATGTGTGTGGCCGGGCATTGTTTTGATGGAACACATCACCCTTTCTGTTGGCCAATTCTGGTCGCTCTTTCTGGATTTCTTCGTTCAAACGGTCGCGTTGAGCACATTACAAGACCAAATTGATGTTTCACCACGTTGCAGCAGCTCGTAATAGATCATTCCCTTCCAACTCCACCAAATTCTTTGCGTTAAGTCACTCAAACATCGAGCTTCGTTTTATAGCCAGCTCTCTTCAAATGATTCCAAACTGTCATGTGGTTGATGTTTAATGCCTCGTTATTTTCGGATAGCTTGCCTAATTGTTTTGTTCCACCAATTGCAAAATTTAATCGACTTTGTCAGTGACTGACCGACCACAGCAATGTGCATCTTTGACATTCTCATTTTCGGCAAAGAATCGAGTAAACCATTCCTTGTGTCATTTTTTAAGTACATACATTTGAGACTATCGACTGAGTATTGCCCTTTATAGTTAACACACCATCTATCGACAAAAACCGCGAAGACTTTTTATACGACTAATATTTTGTAATCACTTCTAAAAACAGAGTCTAAGTGTAGGTGAAAACTGAACCTAAAAACTAAACTATTGATTGGTTTGATGAATACAAGGTAACACACCTTGTTTAAGTTTTTGCATATGTACGTGATGGTATTTTCTGTTTTAATTCTGCAGAACATTCACCTTTATGAATCTATAGAACACGCAGAGTTCTGCAACATCTCTGCGGTGTTGTAGGCTGTCTAGATCTTTCTTAAGTTTGAAGTTTCGTATTATTCGGATGGCAGGCCGCTGAACTGTATCCAGCTACTGTAGAACAATGCCATATGCTCCTCTCCAAACTTGACAGCAATATTCTATACACGGTCTAATAAAGGTTTTACATATCTGGAGAACCTGATGCGATCTAAATTACCGTCTGCATCTATTGAGGAACCCAAGTTTACGTGAAGTTGCTTTGGCTAATGCTTTAATGTGTTCATTATTTTAAGTTGTAGCTAATTTGAACACCTAGCAGACGAATTGAGTCACAACCCACGAGAACGTGACCTTTTACCACAAAAGGGTATTCGTTGCGACTTCTTTTACGCGAGAACGTGCATTTTTACTCGCACCTCAAATATTGTACTCAAATCGGAATTAACAACTTCCAGCTTTTTATCGTTTAACTCTGAAGGAGTAGGCTCGATCTCGAATGAAATAGAAGAGTGCAATGCTTCATCGAACAAACTGTGAATAGGCTTCATAGTGCTATGCAACAACCAACAAGTCATTAATGTATAACAAATCCAAACTTGGTGACAAAATTGATCCCTGAGAGACTCTGGCGTTTGGAGAGTGTGTCGTTTATGCGATCTCCCATTCAGCACAACGTTGATCTTTCAGCCTTTCAGAAAGCTTTTAATCCATTTATGATGGTCATCGAATCGAAGCCGTATGCCACAAGTTAACAAATGAGATTCTTATGCCAAACCATTTGTTTGGAACATACGTCAAGAGATCCGTTGAGGACCGGCTTTCGCGGAAGCCATATTGTTTATCTGAAATTATTTTATTAATATCAAGATAATGCACAACCGCCCAGGTGGCGCAGTGGTTAAAGCTGCGGCAGTTGGAGCGGGAGGTACCGGGTTCGAATCCGATTCGAGGCAGGATGCAAAATGCGTTTTTCACCTTAGATCGTTTGGGCGGTGCGATCGGTGGTGAAAAATAAACATTATCTGGATCCTCTGTCGTGTTTAGAATCCTTGGGCCGACCCATCTTCCATGTCAGTACTATAAGACTGACATGGAGCTATGCAATGCGCAGATGGCTCTACGGAAAGACTCGGACCTATGGCCGTATAGAGTGGTATCACAACGGATCAAATTTGGTCTAAGTGTGCGATAGCAGCCACATCAACTTAACTTTTAAGATAATGCACCAGTTGTTGGTTTGCGCATTTCCAGGTGTTA
Source organism: Tipula lateralis (assembly GCA_963932295.1). Taxonomy (NCBI): domain Eukaryota; kingdom Metazoa; phylum Arthropoda; class Insecta; order Diptera; family Tipulidae; genus Tipula; species Tipula lateralis. Next base: position 87,730,657 of record OZ010738.1, on the reverse strand, counting down.
GTTGGCCGGTAGTTTGAGGGTTCATTAATATTGGAACCTAGTCACTGACAAACTTCTTTAATATTCATACAGGAATCCCGTTGCCTTATTTACATCCATTACCTCCAGGTTCCTGAAGATAATTTCCTCCGAGATGTTGACCACAATACGGAATTGATGGAGGCGTAACTCCATCGGGGACAACTAAGATCGCGTTCGAAGTGAAGACGTTTGCCAGTAAGTCGGTCTGTAAATATGGATCCACCACCAAAGCACCATCTGCACATTTCAATGCTGAAATAGATGTTTTAGAAATATTGGAAACCGATGCGACCATTTGGTAAAAGTTGCGATTGGAGGCTTTCTTGCTGTCGGATCTTTTCACTTCCTTGCCACACAGTTTGTTTTACAAAGATTACGTATGGCCTTAGCTTTGACATGATAGGAAGTAGGAATATCGGATGATACGATTTAGCCTCATTGGGCGGTTAACCTGGTTTCGGTAACCTAATGACTTCCGCAACTTTCTAGGCAGAAGGAACATACGGCATGTTAACAGCATTAAGCAAATGAGTTAGTTTAACGATAACTTTTTAGGTAGTGTAATTGGTTTCATAATTATCTAAAAATGACCGATGGAAATAGGATAATTAAATATCCATTTCTTATTTAAAACATACACAGCCAACAAATCGTATATATTGAATTGACTCTGCTTAACCCTATGCCCTAAACGAAAATTAAAGATTCTCCACATTTCGTTTTCATCATATAATTTTGTAATTAAATAGGCATCATCGAATACCAGAGTATATTAACCTTTGAGGTAACTTCACGCTGTTAATGTAATACCGACAGTGTAGGTTTTACATGTATACAGCATGAGGTTACCATAAAGGTTAATAAACTCGAATTATCGTAAAGTCATTGATCGATTTCTTAATAGCAATATCATTCGGAATCCATCTATTATGTAGAGACACGACCAGATAGTTATATAAACTCCCCGCGATAAATCAAGAAATATTTACTGTATAGAGAGCGAGACCCTTTCCAGAAACTTCAAAACCATAATCGTGATTACATTTTCTAATGTTTACCGACTACAGCGTGTATAATAGTTAGATATACCGCTTAAGGAAATTCCAAATTATAATTAAAATTGTACATAAATCTTATTTAAATATTCAACTTTAACTTAAGCGTATTCCAATCACAATAATAGAAAACGAAAGAATCGTACACAAACCTAAGTAGATTCTCATAATTGAAATTGTTTTTGTAATTTGTATCAGACAATTATTATTGTTAACATGAAATCTTATATTGAGATAAATGTTGACCGGTAGTTGTTGTCTGTTTGGCATAAAATTGATTGGTTAATTGGGATTGTATTACCGTGCGATGTGAATTTATTGCGGTTATACGACGATGATATAAGAAAATAGAGTTTCCGCCTTAATTCGAGACAAACGATCATTAAATTGTGCTGTACCTCAATCGTGGTTATTGAAGTATTTGCACACTTTCTCTTTGATCATTTTATTGTTGATCTTTGTTATCTTCATTATAGTATAAGTGCATTTGGGTTTCGAAATAATGAACGATGTATGACGGAGGTAATAAATCGACGAGAGTCGGATTGGCCTCGGTAATCTTAGCGTTGGATTTCTCATTGGGCCACAGATAAAAAGGCTGAACCAACACAAATAAGAGGAAGCATGTGAAGTTATCCCAGTATTTCATCCCAGAAAAAATAAAATGTTGCATCAGGCAACATTTTTCTATTTCATCCCAGTTTTTTCGTTCTATCTGAAATTCGCGACATAAATAATAATAAAAAGAAACTTAATCATCCCATCCCAGTTTTTTTTCAGTTTCATGTATTTTATACTACAAATTGTGCACCAATTGATAATAGAACTATAGAAATTTAAGATATTTCGGCACCTGGCTCCTGAGAACCTATTGGGCCGGAAATGATTCTTGATGCTTTGAGTTGGTCATGGTATGGGCCAACTCTAGTAAATATAACAGAACCATTCGGTGGTTGGAATTGGCACAATCGAGCTGCGTTTAGAAACTTCCATATAAAATTCTATAATTTGAGACATTTTGGTACTTCGCTCTGACAAATCCGGGTACAGTACTCCGACCAATTTCCTGTAGAGGGTAGGCTCGATTCGATCTTCTTGAAGCACAACACCGTCTAACTAGGTTCCTATATTGCTCATATTCAATTACAACGTCCGCTTCCACCTCCTGCAGGTCCTGGGCAGCCTCACAGTGGTTTAGATTGACTTGAATGACTTTGATTTCCCACGCTCTGTTTGCAGCGCTTTCTGGTAAACTGGACATCTAAAGCTACCAGTTACGTGTATGCTTCAGCCTTTAGCCGTTTCGTCGCATAGCATGCATTTTGGATTTTTTTGGCATGTCTTAGCAAAGTGCCCTTCTTCACCACATCTCCTGCAGAGTTTTGATCTATCTGCTTCACTTCTACAGTTCCCTGACCGATGCCCATAACCGAGACATCTAAAGCATCTAGTCACCTCTATTTTTTCCCGGATTCGACAGGAAATCCAGCCGATTCGAACTTTACCCTCTTCTAACACTTTCCCAACCATAGTGTTAGGGAGGCTAACAGCCGCTGTCTGCGTTTTTCGGTAAGCCTTTGTAAGTGATTAAACAATACAGGCACCTTTCACACCTTCAAACTGAGCTTCCTGAGCCTTTCTCACCTCTTCAGATGTGGTAACCTCGTCCATATCTTTGATCACTAGTAGCGCCTCCTGGGACAAAGTTTTAACTGACGCATTGCCCCCGATCGCTTTCGCTAACTGTTCTCCAAGCATGACGGTCTTCGACTGGTCTCCTGTAGTTTGTAGCTGCAATAGGTCTCCACCATGAGTTTGATGTATGTTTGATACCCTTTTACCAAGAGTATTTAGCGTCGGGTCCACCTTAACTTTCCGCAGCAGATCGGCAAATGAGATTTCGTCACTCTTCTTTATAAGCAGCGCATCCGGGCGAGCCCGTTTCCTTCGCGGACGTGTTCGTTTTTTTGTCACTCTTTTCCCCTTTACTTTCTGTCATTCTTGTTCTGAAGCAACTTTCGCATCCTCCGCTTGATTTGATCTCGTGGTGTTTATTTCTCCATAATGCGACCTAGAGGTCGTAGTATTTTGCTTCTTATTTCCGTCCTCCTTGTTAATAAGGGCCTCTAACATATGTTTTGAGTTGGTCCATACCATGACCAACTCAAAACATCAAGAATCATTTCCGGCCCAATTATCTTAAGAGTACATCAATCCATCATTGAGCGTTATTCGTTTTTTCATTATTTTACACCGAATTGCACTATATCTTATAGCATCAGTCAACAGCCTTTCGGGATCAGGAGCGAAACCTCTGTGTTAACATCACTAGTGTAATCGATACATGGGGTAAATATTTTTTAAACCTTCTTGATGTTCTACATGTGTCACAAGCTGTAATCTTTAAATACAGACACATGTGTTCATTGACGATCTTGGCTATATAAGAGATTCACTAGAGTCATAAAAATCGTTCACTTTGATTGCATTAACTCAGAGAACTTGATATGCGAAGGGATTTTGTGAAACTGTCTTTTTGACCTTATCCGATTCGTATAATGAAATGAAGCTATGCCCGAAGAATGTAAAGATGTTGCATTATGCCAAATGTGTCCTTCAAAAGGAATGATCGCTTAAAATTCGGGAATAAACAATGTATTTAGCATTTCTTTACAAAGCATAAAAGTTACTGTACCACACTCTTTGTTGAAGAATCATTCCATTAGTGGATGAAAATACGAGGGCGGAGTAAGATGTCTGGTAAAATTTAAATAGATGGCGGCACAATCGTAAATCCCAGATGTCATCTGTCAAAATCGTTTGTCACTAGAACAAATTCAAATTTTTTGAAAGATCTCTCATTAAGTTCAGTTTGACAGTTATGGATGTCAAACCTGAAGTTAATGAAAGATTAAACACATACCAAAACAAAGCTTATTAATAAATATATTATGAGAACTCTTCAACATCGATTAAAATGATTCACAAGTAGTTTACTGATTTTCGTTGTGGTCGTAGAATCATAACTGATGTTGAACTTTCAGGGCACCCAAATAAGGTCACCACACCAAAAATGATTGACAAACTTCATGAAATGGTATTGCCAGACCGCACACTGAAAGTGTGTGAGACAGTAGAAGTAGAATGCATCTCAGATGAACGTGTGCACAATATATTAAACGAATATGTGTGACAACTTCAGAGGAAGTGGATAAAACATGGATGAAACTTGGATCAATCACTATACATCGGACACCAAAAAACAGTCGAAACAGTGGATATCTACTGGATAATCTGCCCCCAAGAAGACTATAAGGCCGTTGTATCGGCATTCAAGGTCATAACCACAATGTTTTGGGACGCACACGGCATATCCACATCTATTATCTTCAAAAGGGGAGAACACAAAACGGCGAATATTACTGCAACTTATTGCGGACCATTTCAAGTACGTTTTGAAAGAAAAACAACCGCATTTGGCAAAGAAAGAATTCTCTTACATCAAGGCAATACATGGTTGCCCACGTGTGTATATTAGCCATTGCCAAACCCCTAGAATTGCTTTTGCATCCACCATATTCTCCAGTTTTAGCCTTCTGTGACTATTTCCTGTTTCAGAACTTGAAGAATTCGGCGGAAAGAGATTCGGCTCTAATGAGGAGATCATCAATACAACAACCGCCTATTGTGAAGGGTTGGAGAGATCGTATTATTCGGAAGAGATAAAAAAATTTGAAAAACGTCGACCAAGCGTGTTGAGCTATTATTTCTTGTTTCATTTTTAAAAGACTTCTCACTAAACCCTTGACTACCAGGCGGATTCCATTGATACAAATGACAGCACTAAACCTGTGCTAAAGTTGAGAACAGTAGACTTTTGCAAATAATTCTGGAGACAAGGAGATGCACTGCCCTCTCTACTTTTAAATCTCTTGTTGGATTTTGTCACCCTTAAAGTAAGAGTGCTTGCTCTATTAGAACAGTATTCAGGTTCTGATTAAGGCCAACAGATCAACGTATTCAAAACCAAATCTCTGCGATCTCTATTTATAGAATAGAAACCAAGATCCAATTGATTTCAGTAGTGGAAATCATTACTCATGATAATAGTTGGCGAGAGGCTTCTTAAACGTTAAAACACTTAAACGGCTAATAATAGGTTAGGTTAGTTTGAGTGGCTGCTACAGCACACTTAGACGCGGCAACGGTCCGTTGTGATACCACAGGATCTTACTCCCTTTTTACCCCTATGAGAACCAGTTAGAGCTGCTTACGTAGCGTAATAAGTCTCGCACATTACAATTTTCGAGATCGGAAAGGCAGTCCATTAAAAACATACTCAAATATTCATGTCTTTTGTGTGCCAAAGCCGGGCATGAGCATAGGAGGTGGACTAACGTCTCTTCCTCCTCCTCGTCCCTACAGCTTCTGCAAAAGTCATTTACTTCCAGACCCAGCTTTCTCGCATGTTCTCCCAGAAGGCAGTGTCCTGTGAGTATCCCCACGATCGTTTTAAGTTCACGTCTTCGTAGGAAGATAAGTGCCTTTAAGCGTTTCAAGTTCAGCTTTGGCCAGACTTGTCTTGCCACTCTACATGAGAGGGTGTTCGTTCACCTATTGTTCGCAGAGGCTTCCGCCTCTTTTTTAAGCACAGTTCTAAGTGCGTAATGGGTCTCCCAACTTCGCCCTTTCCTGTAGCAGTTGGAGAGTTGTACCGTGCCTCGCTAGTTCGTCCGCCCTGCAGTTTCCCATGACGTCTGAACGGCTAATAATGCAAACACACCAATCAAATAGGATGATACTGCATGAGCGTAAAATTCTAAACATAGCAAACTTATTGGTTGAATACCTTAAAGCTATATATTTCGCTCAGATCGACCTTCGGTAAAGTATGACCTCATGAGCTTGATGCAATAATTTATCGACGGCTGGTCATTATAATCTGATGTCGTCGATCGATACTTCCATGTCAAATACGAATACGAATGAATTCTTAAAAAAAGATAATTTCAGCAGCGATACATGATGCACGATTGCCTGTTCAGCTCAATCAGTCCCATTATCTACAAGTTACAATAGTAGACAGGGGAATCCGAAAAACTACAAACCTTTGTAAGGCAAAGATACCCCGACAATTTTATTAAAGCCAGAGCTTATTGTCTCAGATAAGTAAAACAAACCAGGACATACCTTCAAGCGTGAAGTAATGTAATACACTTCTGGTCAATGATTTGATCATAAAAAATCTCACCGCAATCGGATGCCTTTATCATTAAAATGTCTAACCAATATCTAACAAATAAAATGTCTAACCAATATCTAATGTCTAACCAATATTCCTATACTTATTGGCCAGGGCCGGTTAAGAAGTCATCTTAATCTCGGCGTACATGACGAATACCTTAATGATTTTGTAATCCGATCGTTTGTGTAGAATACAGCTTCTCACATCGTAGACAAGAAGTTAAAAGTTATCTGCTGGACCAATGTACTGACCTAATGGTTATATTCGAGCATATACCTTAAAGTTTTTTGAAAATAGCGAGATACACTGTGTACAACACATTCCCAGTTGGGGTCCCAGGCAACGCCATGTTTTGTCCTATCATCAAACCTGTCTTAATATTTCTTAGAACTTTTTTCTAACTAAAGGTGGAGAAGTCCATGTACAAAAAAAATGGAAGAGGAAGAAAAGAATGAATAACACGCAACTAAATCTTTAAAGAATAACCTCTGGACCAGAAATGATGAGGAAAAAGCAAGTATTTGTGATGTCTCGTCAAAAGGATCATTACTGGAGAAGAGACGTGGGTTTATGAGTACGACATGCAATCCAGACATCAGGCAAGTGAATGGCGTTCACCACATGACCCGATACCAAAAAACCACATCGTTTTCAGCCAAAAAAGAAGGCAATGCTCACGGTTTTCATGGATTACAACGGTCGCATCATGAATTTTTGCTAGAAGGAAACAAAGAGTATTGGGCGTTATGAGACGTTAGGGTGAAGAAATTCGCTGAAAAAGACCAGAATTGTGGGTAGAAAACACGTGGATTTTGCACCATTTTTTTGTGTAGTGTTATTTGTTATTTGCTGTAGTCACTCAGCTATATTGGCCCAATGTGCCTTCCCCCTGTATAACTTAACGCTCCGACTATAGGTCCGATTTACGTATAACCATCTGCACATTGTATAGCTCCATGCTTGCCTATAGTACTGACATAGAAGCTGGGACGGCACACGGATTGTAACCTCAACTGGGTCCCAGATGAGTTCATTCGCACCACCGATCGTACTGCCCAAACGATCGATGGTGAAAAACCCTTTTCGCATCCTGCCCCTATTGGGATTCGAACCCGGTACCCCTCTGAAAAAAATGCACCTGATTTGGCTCCCCAATGATTTCTTTCTGTTCAATCGAGCCAAAAAACTATTACGGAGAACGCGTTTCAGCAGCCAACAGGAAATAATGGAAAAATCGCAGGAAGCACGGATGGACATACCGAAAACCAAATATAAAAAATGTTTCGATGATTGGATTAAGCGCTGGCCTAAGTGTGTTGTAATCGATGGGGATTACTTTGAAGGGACAATATAGATTTAGATTAATAAACTTGTTTTTTTAATTTTATGAATAGATTCCGGGAATTTTTTGATCAAGGGGTATGATCTGAGAATTTGGGAGCTTATTCATCAAGCGGAATTTATTGCGCTTATCTGTCGTTGTAGCTCCAAATTGGTAGGAGATTGTAAGAAATTTTTGGGCCATCACAGTTGCAACATCAAGGTAACGGTAATATGGGTGCCTATCCACCGTAACGTTGAGAACAACGATATTGCAAATTGTTTGATTTAAACTTGTTATAGCTTATGTTTTATAGGGCCTGAACAATAGCTGTTCCTCTGCCTCTTCGCATCGCTAAAAAAACCAATTGACAACGTTGTACTAATGAATCCGGCCTGGTCAACTATAGCCCTGTTTATCGTAAGGCGAAATACTTTTTCAGAGGGCTTACCTCGAATTGAACCAATTACGATTTTTTATTGGGAAAAGGACAACTTGAGAATATTGGTTCCTAAACTTACTGGCCACGATCGGTTCAAAAGTCATCTTAAGCGCAAGGGACTTGTCAGTGATGGCGTACGTGACAAATGTCTTTAGGATTTTGTGATCCCATCCCTAAAGTTTAATTCCAGGATAATTCCTGTGGATCTAATGCCGTATCTCCCTTGGTTCAAACTACTTAAGTTTGCTAAGGACGCAGATCGCGTCTGTGCGCTTTTATGAAAGCTTAGATTTGTACCATGGGCCCTTTGTGGCATTGAGTGCAAAGCCTTGATGGGTTCTATCCAACTTTAATAATATAAAAATGTCTTTAATTATTGCTGTCTGGTGGTTATAAAGTTTTCGCCTATATACAAACGAGTTGTTCCAACATCACGTTTTCATTCATTAGCATATACATAAAAACGCGATATTTTCGACTCATTAAACTTCACAAAAATATTGACGTTTCGTTTTTAATTGCCTAAATTAACAATTTTTTGGCGGAACATAAATTAGAAGGACATTCTAATTTGCAAAAAATTCTATATTTATGTCTTCTTAGAGACGAACTATTAAACATTTAAATGGTCCGAAGACATGAACATACACACACTCACACAGAAGCCTAATGTCTTCCTGGTGGATTTGCACCAATCACAGGTGAACCATTGTTCGAATTTATATTCATCATGCCATATAATGACTTTAATGATAGCCAGCACGGTTACCTGCTACTAACTTAATTGTCTCGTACATTTACACACAGAATCCAACATAATCGCGCGATTTAAAAAGTTTTTGCGAATAACTTATACTTCTCAAGGCAAAATATAAATTCGCGATCGTAAAATTAACTATTTCACGTATAATAATATAGTTTGGTAGAACAAAAAACAATTACATAAATCGTTAATTTAATAAAGTTTAACAACGGCGATTCTTACATTTGATAAGAATATATTATAAAGGGTTTTACAATAAGAGGTTTCATTATGATATTTGCCATTTGAAACCGATATCAGCCAAATTTCTCATTAACTTGTGCAAATTGGCCATGGACAATTTGCAGCTGTATGTCCTCGATAACCTCACGAATTCCATTTTAAGGCCAATTGTGATCACCTCTTAGACGATTTCGTTGCTTGTGTGACACGTAGCGCCACCTTGCTGAAAATAAACGTCGTCCGCATCACTATATTCCAATTTCGGCCATACAAAATTATTAATCATGGCTCGATAGTGCAATCCATCCTCCGTAACAGTTGCACCAGCCTCATTTTCAAAAAAGTAAGGTCTAACCACACTGCCAACCCAAACACTAACTGAACATTACAAGCAGCACAAACTGAACATTTTAAAAGATTTAAGTTTGTGGAATGTCTAATTTCAAAGTTCGACATAAGGAATCGACAAACCTGGGTTTCCTACAACACCACAGGCAACAGTGACAATACTCTCAGTTGTTCTTGAGCGACGAACATGGATTCGGTACTTTACATCACTAACTTGTACAACAGCTGATATACTATTCAAAATGAAACCTCGTTTTGGAAAACCCTTTATAAGACAACACTTGAATGTTGGTCGAGTTTGAATTCGTTGGGTGCTAATCGGTGATTTTATCGTTCTTGGTGAAATACATAAAGTGTAAAATTAGATTTATTCCGGTTCAGTAATGAACTTTTAACTTTCGAAAAATATACTCACACTATATCTGTGTGACGTAACATAAAGCCTAGAGCTTTATGGGTCAATTTGAAAGTTGATGTTCGTGTGAATTATGTGGTATGATTTTACATCAATCTATATAAAAATAAAGAAGGTCGGCACAAAAGTTGAAACACAAAAAGTATAATGTATATCACCTCACCACCCTGTTGTACAAATGAACTTTAAAGTTCGATTGCGATGAAGTGGCGAAATAATTATATTTTGCGTGCACACATCAAAAGTTATACCACCCGCCTACATCTACAAATTATAAATGAATAATAGAGATTTGATACGAATCTGGAACACAAAACATCTAATTATATTTATAAAAAATATTGTTGCTCACCGTTGATCAAAATTCGCGATTCATAAACAAGATAATTAACGAAATCTTTGATTAGAATATCTAATTCATCAATCAAATTTTGTTGTTGTAATCAATCAATAAAATGAAACGTTTTTTTCAGCAAAGTTCAAATCAAGATCTTAAAACACCTTGAAAAGGTGTTCCCACCAAGAAAAAGACGTTTCCATACAAAAATTTACATATGAAAGGAAGATCGGTAGCCTGACAACAGCCGAAGATAGAACGTTTAAAGTGAAATGTTATAGTTAACACCAAACTCTTGTAAACATTGATAAAAGACGGTAAAGTTGTAACATCGAACCATGTCCAAATCTCCCAGTCACAAAGGATGCAATTGATTCGAATTTGACAGGTTTATCACTAAGAGTAAATCTGGCGAGAAATTCCGCCAGATTACGATCAAAAAATGATGGATCATGATGCCAATAGTTAGTTGTTAGTAAGAAATAAAAGAACAAGACTCCCATGGACCAAACGAAGACATTCTAAAATAAGTAAAGCAACTTAACCCAATCATTAAATGTAAAGGCTTCCAATATATATAAACTTTAGATTATCCAACTTTTCACAAGTCTCACTCTCAACACGATGTTAGATCTAATCAAGCGTGTAACGTGCTTCAATGATCTGGTGGTTTCGGTAGACGAAAATTAAGAATCTACTATACCAATTGGGCGCCAGTTTACCAGAACACGGGTAAACACGGGCGGGGTTACGCAGACGATTTCATGGAAACCACCACCACGAAACACAAATCCAATACTGAGAAGGGAATGCGGTACAGAAGCGAAGAACCAAGAAAGATGGAGATAATGTTGGGGAAGGAATGACTCACCGTTAGTATGCTGGACCTCCTCGATGTTACTCCGTTGCACCGGTTGTTGTGCTTAGACTACTCGATCCGCCGCTCAGGTTTTTGATGTACGCACTGTCCTCGTTCTTTCTTCTATTTAATTTCGTTCTCTTCTAAGTTCATTCTCGGTTTTATAACGGAAAGGCATATTCTATCTTTGCCTTTGTTGTAGTAAATCCAAACAAGATGAACACAAATCATATTTATTTTAACATGTGCTTCACACTTAAATGTACATCCATTGTCCACACATATAGCAGTACTCGCTGTCCATCTATCACCCCAACCAGTCGGTTTGCCATTTTGTTGTTGTGCTTTTCTTACAACAAGAAACCAAAACTATGTCCCAACATCAACTTCAGGCCAATAATCACTCACAGGGCTTTGGTTACAATCTTTATATCATGTGCCTTTCACCCACGATTCACAATTTTCCACATTTTTACGATCTTGATGTTATTTTCGCAGCTCCTCACTTAACCTGTCCCTCATCGCCTCGTGTATTTTTTTTGAGCCTCTATCTCTTCTAAAAAAAACACTTTGTTCAATGTCGTTGTCTTGTTTTTTTTTCCACCGTCATCTCCCGCAGTAATAAAATGCATTTTTGATGACCCTCGTGCGACTATTTCGTGGTCAGCATGGAAACAAACAAAAATTATTATCATACTGATTATTTTTGAAGATCTTTCGGTGGTTTAAACTAACCAGTGAGTCTTGAATAGGAAATTGTATTGTTGGTCATAAGAAAAAGTCTTGGATGGGCTTAGAACCGAGATAAGAGACGGGAATCTCATATATTCGAAATGTGTTTTTGCTAATGGCGATCTCTCTGATGTAGCCCAATTGTCCTACTCACCATACCAAACGTTACAAGTGTCAAAACGAAATATTAAACGCAAGAAAGGGTTGAGAATGCTTCGGCCAGTATCAACTGGCCGAAGCATTCTCAACCCTTTCTTGCCCTACCTAACAGAAGTCAAATTAATTCACGTACGGCTTTATCCTCTATTCACACCTGGTTAGAAAATTATCATTCCAGGCGTGGTAACCTTTTTCTTTTATTCAAAGAAAATTCATGAAAATCTTTGTATATAAGTTAATTATCTGAAAATTGCCAACATTTCGGCAAATTGAATTCGGCAAAGTAAATCTCATATTTCATCGTCATTGCTATATTGAAATATGAGTTTTTCCTAATACTGTCCTTAATATAGTTGTTGGAATTTAGGACAAATTAGAAAAAACTGCCCGCGAAATTCTGCACTCCAACAAAAGATCATAGATATATGTTCATCCAAATCATTGATTGATGAAAACCACCTTTTTCATCCAGGACTTATGAAGATTCGAAACATGTACGTTCCGGTTCACCTATCGGAGCTTGATCCAGTGTGACATTTGGTCGGTAAAAATTCAACCCACTAAGTTCGGAAACATATATATATATATATATATATATATATATATATATATATATATATATATATATATATATATATATATATATATATATATATATATATATAAATAAATATATACACATATATATATATATATATATATATATATATATATATATATATATATATATATATATATATATATATATATATTTGAGTGATAGATATAGTAAATTGGGCTTAGCCCTAAACACATCCTGGATGAATTTATCTCTGTCTGTCTTTAACATCAAGGAATTATTGGAACGTGCTACCATATCTTTCTAAAACAACTTTACCTGCCCATTCAATATGCAAGCTGCTACCATTTCGTAGAGAACACCCTCTATTATGTAATATTCTCTAAATGATGCCTAAATAATTTCGTTTCATCCAGAAGTGCATAGATAAATTATATATCACATATTCTTAAAGAAAGGGGAGGGCTAGGCATATGGCTAATTGTTTTACAAGTTTTGATCAAACTCACATCAAGACTTCGCCATTGTCCTTAGCAAGAGTAGTTGCCTTGAAGACGTTATAGTCAATTGGACCAGTGCAACATATCTTCTAACGACAGTATTACTATCGGCGTTAGATAAGGGCTGAATGAAGGTTATGCATGCCTTAGGCGGACATAGTTGTGTTAGTGAGATGAAAATTGAATAAAGATTCCAAATAAACTAACAATTGATCCATATTCGTATATATTAAACTTTATTGATAAGCAATTTGCGCTGTGAATGAGGCGTGCATGTTTCAGAAATATTTTGTATGAAACTTGGAACCCGTAACATACTATAGCAGTAACCAGGGCTTGTCGTAGAAATCGACTAATTTTGTTACACATCCCCAAATCGGATACTGCTAATATAACATAGAATCTCCGCTTAAATACACGGATACACGATTAAAGATCGGTACGTTGAAGTTACTGTTTAGAAAAGAGGCGTTTCGTGGTCTTTTACCACATATGAAAGAGTGTCGACTGGAAGAAACTAGATAGACTTAAAGTGGAGACTATTTGTTCCATGTTTACGGATTGCTTCAAATAGTGAAGACCATACTCCAGAACTTTTGGAATTGAATTTTTTATTAGATTACAGGTAAAAAAGCTTGGGTTTGACTTCGAAACAGTCGATAATCGAAAGCGTAACCTCCGCCTGCGCAAGAATTTTAGTTTTTTGTTTTTGATTAAGCTTTGATTGGATGCAGGGCGGACTTTTAGACTGCCCTATCTCCTGTAACTATCAGAGCTTCTGCACCCAACGCGCGGTCCTTAAAGTAAAGGTAGATAGCTGTCTTAAACTTGTACATTTTATACTCCAACGGATACTAAAAAGGCCGGATAACGAATTCCACTTCCTGGATGTTCGATAAATGAATTCGCGCTTTGCACCTTTAGTTCGAGGTTTCGGCAGCTTCGCCGTAAACCTATGTGCATTAATCGTTCCTCGTGTTACCCATCCTGGCGTAATAAATGGTGGTATTATCTCCTTTAGTTCTGCAGAACATTTACCATTTATTAATCTATAGAACACGCAGAGTTCTGTAACATCTCTACGGTGTTCTAGGCTGTCTAGATCTTTCGCAAGTCTGGAGTTTCGTATTATTGCACGCCGCTATTCTCATTCCAGCAACTGGAGAGCAATGCCATATGCTTCACCTCAAACCTGACAGGAATATTTCATACACGGTCTAATAAAGGTTTTATATATCTGGAGAACATGATGCGATCTAAAAACCCGTCTGCATCTATTGAGGAAACCGAGTTTACATGAAGATGATTTGCCACCCAGTGAAAGTGATACTTGATCCACTGGCACTGTTTTCTAGCTTTCGTTGGTTTCAAAATAAACCTGTTAAACTTATTTTTGATTTTGAGGAGCAAGGCGCAATTACTTCAGTAGTGGTAATCACATTCACTACTGAAGTAATTGCGCCTTGGATCTATCATTACTCACGATAACAGTGTGGGAAAAGATACCAAAGTTCGCCGTGCCGCTGGCATTTGGATCTTCTACGCCCACTTCTGAATTCAAAATATTTTGAAAATACGGATAAGTTGTAACTGTACAGAGTGTTGATCAGACCCGTTGTCATGTATGGATGTAAGTGTTTATCCTTGACGGATGAGTACGAAAGATGGCTTCTTCGAGAGAAGAATCATGCGTGTGATATATGGACCAAATTTAATGCAAATTTCTGTTATCGTGTATAATGTCGTATTGCGTACTAATCTGAAGCGAACAGTATGCTTCGATCTTTTGAGTCGCCGCGTTCAACATTCGAAAAGGTTTTCGACGACAATGACTCCACGATAGATGTAGAGAGCGATCTGGCCTTGTTACTATGATTCGTAGTTAACATTTTTAATGCTTACTTTAAAGACCTACCGTTGGAGGTCTGATCAGTATTGGTATCGATAAGCCTATAATCCAGTATGTCAAATTATAGCAAATATGAGTTATTGGCCAGTGTCTGTCAAAATCTCCTGACGAAGCGAATATTGGATTTAGTGATTAAATTGGTGTTAAAATTGCCAGATGAATATATGTCATATAGTTGGTGATTATGTATATGTACAACACAAATCTCTGGTAACGATGTACTGGGGTATTCTGTTAAGCTGTCACAAACTGAATGTATGGAGGGATCGGAAGATAAACCTTAACTTATAATCGTTGTTTTGGACTTAAACAGTAATTACTTGCCGAAATAGGGCATATTTTACCTTATTTCTTGATCATGGATCGAATCCCGCTACAGGCTGGAAGCCAAATTGATCATTCGATTTTGATCGATGTTGTAGATGAACATCTGTCATGACAGGCATTAAGCAATTTGATCAGCAGATGATCTAATGTAAATCATGCTTGAAAAGTCATAAGAGTTTATTGTCATGAAAGTTTATTGAGGATTCCTCACCGATTTTTGGAATTAGACATTCCACAAACGACATTAAACCATATTTTACATAAAGGCTTAGGTCTTACGGTTTTTAAAGTTCAGTTAACACAAGAACTCAAGCCAGTCAATCATCATAAACGGCGTATCTTCGCTGAATGAGTCCAATGAAACATTCGCATTTTTGTAAGAAAAGTTTCCTGACCGTGTTGTTTCTCGAAAAGGTGATCACAATTGCTCACCGAGATCTTGGGATTTAACATCTTTAGACTAGTTTTATGGGGCCACGTGAAAGATAAAGTCTATAAGCCAATGATCCACAATCGATTCAAGACGTAGCTCCATGGGAATGATATCTCACCCCTCCTTGGTGATGTTTACTATGGACGACATCAGGAGCGAGATGTGGCTATTGGTTATATAACTCTTAAGTCATCATCTTAGTCAACGCCAGACAACAACTTCGTATTTGTGACTAATCGAGGCCATCGGTTCATTAACTCCAAGTACTTATTTTACAAAATGACTGTTCTCACTAATTTGTGAATCAGTATCTCCATTGTCGATGGAAATCTTTGTATTAGAGATAAATCATCAATCGTTACTATTGATTCGAACATAACTTTGAATGCCCTATAGCACAAGGAAGAGTGACGATCATCGTTTTCATAAAATATTTCAATACCATCTTAATCTTGTTGTTGTTATTGTCAACTTTGTACAAACAATCGCGTAATCTTAATTTCATGTCTTATGAAATTTATTCGCGTCATGTGACAATTATTGTATTCTTACGGAAAGCGACTTTTGTCCATAATCAACCTTGTTTATGTTATGTGTGTTTGTTTATCCGTAGATAATACATTTGCATCACATAATTAGGTGTATAGTAGACATATGTGATGTACTTATATACGAATGCACGTACTCGTATATATATAAACGGTTTCCGCATTTTTTGACATTTTCACAATTTGGATGATTTGTTGAAACTTTGAGAATACTTAAGCCAGTAGCGCGATAGTAGCACCTGGTACACAATTTAAGCGTTTTTATGTCCATTATATGTGAGATACGTGATATGATTAAATCTTTTCGTAACAGACTTTTTCTAGTATACATATTGTCTGAGGCGGATTATGAAGGTTAAACGATGTATGGGAATTCCATTAAATCCCAAACTACTGTGTGTTAACATTTATTAGATAACACATTAACCCTATCTACACGTTCCGGTTTGACTAATAAAATTATAATTTTATTGCGATACCTCTATAAACACATACATATAGAATATTTAAGGTCATGTGACACATTATAAAATTCCGCGATGTAATTAAGAAACGACAAGTAGATAAATTCCATTATAATGAATTGCATTGATAAATCGATGTGGTTGAGGTCAAGTTTTGGTCATCAAAATAACAATTACATGACTTTGGGTAAGCGTGTGTTCGATATTTGCGATTCGGATGTTTTTTGGTATAGATTTTACGTGAAAGGTGAAAAAGAAAGTTCTAAAGCTCATTCGAGAGTAATAACGACCATGTATTAGAAAACACGCCACACAGATGTTATACAGATCTAGTACAATAACTAAGTTGAAAGCTTTCGATCCTGATTTTCTGTTGTGCTTTCAGATTTCTCTATGCGTGTTTTACACCAGAAGTGTCTCTTTTATAAACGAGGTGGCCGCAAAGAGATCAATGAATGACGTACATTGCTCAATGCCAACTAGTGTATAATAGTAGAAATTTTCAGTTGTCTGTCTGTTTCTATCTTCGCAATCTGTTGCGAGGCTCAACGCTGTCCCTACTCGCTAAATCGAGGACGCACGGCTATAGATCCGATGTACGTAGAACCATCTGCACAATGCATCCATGCCAGCATATAGTACTGACCATTCACACAATCAATCGTAATCTATTGGGATTTGAACCCGGTACGTTCCGGTACGTTTGTCTTCTTCAGTTCTCAACAGCTGCTATTGAATTGATGACAAATATGTGTCGTCGTGCGGGTTCACAAAGAAACATTAATCTACTTGTTGTGCACCTGTCCTCGCTATATTAAAAATAATGAAATATCTTGGAACTAGTTCCTTAAATGATCTGTCGAATTGTGAAAACAATGCATGCAGACAGATTCGGAATATTTCTTATACATAGTTACTGTCTGGGGTCAAGCGAACTGACTGAAAATTCAGTTATCAGGAGGATTAACGTATTGATGAAAGATTGTAATACTGGCAATGCAATGTATAACATAACCTACTAGTGATCGTATGGATTATTTATTACGGGATGTCATTATACTTTCCGGATGGGTAAACTGAAGTCTTCATTATAGGTTGATCGTGTAGACTGAAGAAAGAAAACTTACATCGTTCTTGAAGTATTGACCAGGTCTGTTGATCGCAACTGAATAATACGGTACACTGAACTTTGTCTAGATAGAAGAAGCAAGAGGAGTGGCCGGAAGCCTTTAGGGCTGCCCGTGAAACGTAAGTGACTTTGAAGTGAGAAATGTGTAAAATCTCGGCCAGAGTTATCAGCTTCTTTAATTTATATTAAAAGTGATCTTGATAAACCAATAGAAAACATTTACATATGCTATAACCAAATGATTAATGGTTAAAGCTGTGATTAGAGCAGAAGATATCGGCTTCGAATTACATGCAATGTTTCAAGTGAAATATTCTCAATACCACCAGTTGTTACGCAAGGCTGGGTAACACGAGGAACGGTTAATGCGCATAGGTTTACGGTGAAACTACCGAAACCTCGAACTGAAGATGCAAAGCGTGAATTTATTTATCGAACATCTAAGAAGTGGAATTCGTTGACGGGTTTTCAATTTCCGTTGAAGTATTAAATGCACAAGTTTAAGGCAGCTATCAACCTTTACTTGAAGGATCGCGCGTTGGGTGCAGGAGCTCTGACAGTTACAAGGAGCTAGGTCCATCTAAAAGTCCGCCCTGCACCCAATTGAAACAAAACATAAGAAAAAAATAAAACAAAAAATATCATTGGCAAGCTGGAATTGAGGCCATTGCTTTTCCTGGCATGTGCTGAAGAAGCACAGCTACTTAATAGAACAACGAACATTGTAAAGAGGTCGTGGAGTTTTGGATGGTACTCCTAGCACACAACAAAACCTCGACGAAGCACGTTTCATATATCCTAGCATATCAACCTTAAAAAGAGGTTGGAATGCGCGTCTGAAAGTTTTTTTTTGTTTAGAAGAGACATCTTCAGAACAGAATCTTTTCATGTGGAACTCCGCAGCTTTGGTTCGCTTACGAGTATACACGATATTGCAGGCACAACAAAAGTCTAAATCGATTCAAGTCAGTGCAGAACCATAGGCCGATCTACATTTACTTAGTGAACCGTGTTGGTAATTTCTACCACCGTTTACGCGTCATTTCGGTTGCTTGTGAGAAGTAGAATAAAGGTATGTACAGTTTCCATACAAATCCAAAATCGAAAATTGGAAATCCAGGCAAGAGGTCACAAAAAGAAGGCTGATTTGTTTGCGGAGTATCTCCAGGAAACCTTCCAACCGCTACCAAGACAAACTGCTAATGAAAATATAATGCCAATTCACAAGCTGGATGAGTTTGACATACCGCCAGTAACTCTAAAATAACTAAAAGAAGAAGAGAAAAGTAACATGAATATTAAGAAAGCCCCAGGGTATGACTTGATTACTTGCCAAATTATCAAAGCTCTACCAGACAAAGGAATTCGTAAGTTACACATAATCAATGCGACCCTTCGGTTAAAATATATTCCGCATCAATGGAAAGTAGCAGAAGTAATCATGATACCAAAAGCTGATAAACCACCTAACGATAAAAAATCATACAGGCCAATTATGTCAAAACTTTTTGAAAAATTATTAGTAAAGAGACTTAAACCAATAATTGAGGACCGACAACTGATTCCTCCACATCAATTTGGATTCAGAGAAAAGCATTCTACAATTGAACAGGTGCATAGAATAACAAATATAATTGAAAGAACGGTAGAGCATAAAAAAATATGCTCAAGCATATTCCTGGACGTCTCGCAAGCATTCGATAGAGTTTGGCACAGTGGTCTGGAATACAAGCTGCATAGAGATCTGCCGAGGTAATTCTACGCCACTCTAAGATCTCATTTATCCCATAGACATTTTCGAGTGAAATATGAGGATGAATACTCTGAGCTAAAGAATCTCTGACGGTGTCCCGCAGGGGAGTGTATTAGGGCCAATCCTGTATTTACTATATACAAGAGACATACCAACTACAAATGAAGGAACCATAGCCACCTTTGCAAATGACACAGCAATTATGGTAATTGGAAGTAATGTCGCCGATGCAACGAGCAAACTCCAGAGGATGACCAATGCGGTTCATAACTGGACCAAGCGTTGGCGAATCAAGCTTAATGGGACAAAATTCACGCATATTAACTTTACATATCAAAAGTGACACGGGCCATCTGCAAATACAGCTAAATATCTTGGCATGACCCTCGACACCAAGCTCAAGTGGAGAGAGCATGTAAAAAAGAAAAAAGAAGAACTTAATATAAAGTTCAGAAAAATGTTTTGGCTCATAGGTAGAAGCTCAGAGCTTACAATTCATAATTTGCTGCTGCTATATCGGCAAATTCTGAAACCGATATGGACCTACGTGTATACCGTACTCTGGGAATGTAGCAAGCTGATACAGATGTTTCAAAACAAGTTTTTTCGTAGCATCGTCAATGCTCCGTGGTACATAAGAAATGAAGACCTTCACAGGGACCTTCGGATGGAATATAAATGATGAAATAAAAATGCATGCCAAAAAACATGAAATAAGGCTCCAGGGACATGGAAGCCCTTATATTCGCCATAATATGATAGATTATTAAATTAGTAAATAGGTTTAATTAATTATGGGACTAACCAGTGGATTACATCCTAGATGAGCGCAGTCTCAGTCGTAATAAAAATAAAGCAAAAAAAAATCGAAAATCCAAAATCAAAAATCGAAAACCGAGAAAATCGAAAATCAAAAAGAGTTATATCACCCTCAAAGACAAATCACTCTCACATTCGAAAAATTTAACATCGTGTCACTTAGATAAAAGCTTTAATAGTTTCGCGACCACCCAGAATATTACTGTTAATGGTGAGCGATATAGGGACACGATAAGATTTTCATCTTGCTGACATGTGAAAGAATAATTTCACGTAATGGTCCAATTGCGGCCACCACGATCGTGTGAATTCCAATGGGATTTATTTTCTAGAAGGTTATGTAAAGTCAGTTGTCTACATCGATAAACCAGAGACAATTAAACACCTGGAAATCAACATTAGAAGAGTTATTGGCGAAATATGGTCGAAAATGCTGCGAAAAGTTTGTGATAATTGGTGTTCGAGATTGTGCATTGTACGAGCCAGCCGTGGCAGCCACAATAAAGCCCGTTTCATTGCTATTAAATATAAATTTCTTTGGTTTATTATGAACACCCTTTAGCTCGCATTGATCAGTAATATACTGATTACTCGTTATACGTATTTAGTTGAGGACCGAAACGAACTCACTTCTTGTATATAAACCAAAGTGGCGCTTTTCATCAATTTGGCTGCGGGATGCTTCACATCAATGCGTCTTATATGTAAAAAGAATGTGGTTTGATGCTGGTTGGAGATCACTAACGATCGCAAACTACATCGTTCGAGTTATTCACAATAACGATTATTCTGAGACCATTCCATTCGCCATTAATCTTAATATTTGACTATATATGGTTTGTACATATATTCCCAGAAGAAAGGTCAACAATTTATTTATTTCTTGTCGCCACAAACAACCACAAAGATTAGCACTTAAATTGCGGATTTGTGGTTATAATCCAATAAAAAAAATTTTAAGATCTGTGGCGACATACAAACTTTTTTTGAAGTTGTTTATCGATATGTGCAGCACATTGGTCTCAGATATACGTCGTGCGTTGCACTATATAATACGCCAGACAGTCAAAGAAGTTTGCATTTTGCTTTAAGAACTGGTTTGATGCAAATTTCACACTTACCCCATAACAATTTGCCATATATCACCAAGTGTACATAAATACTCGTGTATGTACGATTGCAGTCAATAATCAATATCGCGCATCAACCTTGCGGTTGTAAATCGATTTGCGAGTGATATAAATATAAACTATAAACATTTGTTGTAAATTACCAATAATTTAAATATTTATGCGATTATTTTCATTGATCATCAAAATAATTACGCCTCGCCTTCTTCTTCTTCTTCTACGTCTTTTGATCGTCATATCACAAAAAAACATCGTCTTATTGATTTTCTAATAAAACCGCGTGCATCGCGACCTTTTATTATTATTAACAATATCGATTATACCTATATCGAAATGATTAAATAACGAATAAAATTGTTTCAAGGCCACAGTTAATATTTACGGTTGATAGCTACATAAGAAGATTAATGAAGAAATTTAAATTATATCATGTGATCGGTGCTAATTGGATACCATTGTTTTTGTATCGTGTAGACGTGTTGAGAAAGGTCATAATTAAATTAACAAAAATGCTATATTTTTGACAGGTGCGATTATCAAGATGTGCGATTATCGCGAGATGTGCGATTTTAAGTTCGTTTACCTGAATGGTATTTTGAATGATTTGTCTTTTTATTTTGTTTTGCGCGTCCTTAAGCAACTAATGGACATGTTTCGTGCTATAGAATAAATTACTACCTTTGTATATAGAGATGGTCATCATATAGTATGTATATATGCGCGATTGATTGTATCGCGATATTTATCGCGAATATTTGATTACCGTTTGCATGTTTGCTGGTAGGTAGATTCGTGCTATGATCTGCAATTTTATATATAAATGTCAGTGCGATATACATACACCTGCGCGATCACGTTCTTTAGATTTGATTAAGATCTTGATCTGACCTTAAAGTTAAATGGTACATAATGCACACAATATATTTCAAATTAGGTAACCCGAACAAGGTGAAGCTTATGGGTATGAAGCTTGACTGGTTAAGACTATTCTGTATCTCGAATGCAAAACGTTTTATTTTGAACTACGCCATGTATTTTTTTTTTTAATTTCTTTGCAATCTGTTTTGGGGCTCAAGGCACTCCCCACTCTTTCGCGGTTCTCTTATTTACGTTCTTACTTTTACGCCATTATAACCAACTCGAGGACGTACGGCTATAGGTCTGATTTTCCTAACCATCTGCACATTGCATAGCTCCATGCCATCCTATAGCGCCGGCATGGAAGATGGGTCGGCCCTTGAATTCTGCACTCCAATAGAGGGTCATAGATGTGTTCATTTTAATTCATTTCAATCGAAACCGTGAGCGTTGCTCCAGAACTACAGATAATATTGCCCGTAGTGTTGAAGAAAACCCAGATTTGTCGATTCCTCGTTGATCTTTTGGAAATCGACATTCCACAAACGATATTACACCGTATTTTCCATAAAGAACTACGTCTTAAGGCCTTAAAGTTTAGTTAACACAAGAACTTAAGCCGATCGATCACCATAAATATTGTATCTTTACTGATTGAGTCAAATGCATCAAAATGATCCGGATTTTCATCGAAAAATCATCTTCAATGATGAGGCTAATTTTCACCTCGGAGGCTACATAAATAAGCAGAATTCTACATAAATAAGCAGAAATTCTCAACGTGTCTCTGTTTGGTGCAGTTTCCGGACTGGCGGTGTGATTCAACCATAATTTTTCGAAAATGAGGCTGGTGCAACTGTTACGGTGAATGGAGTGCGACACCGAGCTATGATTAATGAGTTTTTATGGTTGGAATTGGAAGATATTGTTGTGGACGAGGTTTATTTTCAGCAAAATGGTGCTACGAGCCACACAAGCAACGAAACAATCGCAATTTTGCAAGAAAAGTTTCCTGACCTCGAAGAGATGATCGCAATTAGCCACCTAGCTAGATCTGGTGATTTAACACCATTAGACGTTTATCTTTGGATCGACGTAAAATATAAGGTCTACTTGTATAACTCGTTCAATCGACAATATCACTACAGTATAGGTTGTTGACATTTGACCGATAGCAGTAGGTCATCATTTTCTCAACTTATAACACCAATAAGTAAACAAACACCATTTTTTTCATTTCTAACCAAACTGGTAATAACAGATCCAGACATTACAGTAGAGAGAACTCTTGAAGTCATAAAACAGTATAAACAAAATAGTTGGCATCATCCACACTGATTGGTGCCCCATAATCTTATTTTTATTATTAGTTTTCCTTCTCATAATTAATTCATAATGACATCAAAATAATCGGCCGAATGATACAGCAGTTGAAGAGGAAGTTATACCGGACTCGAATTATCATAGAGCTGGATGGAAGCGATTTTTCATCATTCGATTATACGATTGGTGATAGGAATCATGAACGCATTATCCTACTACTGTTGAAGTGCCGACACATAGGCCATCCCATTTTAAAAGTCAGTGGTGCTATATATAGCACAATTCAATCTGTACTTGGTCTATATATTCACACATTTTATTTTTCTTCTCGATTAAGGTAGAAAAAGTGAATTTGTTGATCTATTCATCTTATCAGGATGTTGATTTTTAATATTTTGAAGGAATCCTTCATCCAACAGGCATTTTATTTACTCCAATCTTTTACATAATGAAAAATTTTAGCATGTGTCATTCAATGTTGAAGTTCCTGTCAAATATGAGATCCAATGCAAGTGTGTCCCAAATTTATTTTCGATAAGTGTAGTTGTGGCAATATTTATATGAAACGAACGTACTTGGGATTAGTTATTTGGGATTTTAAGGTCAGTATCAAAATCACCATACAGAGTACGATAGGAATATCGAAGTTCACGGCATGTGATGTATTTAAAATTCGATAGGGTGGAGTACAAGAAATTTACCATCATCTGATTATTAATGATAATGTAAATGAACATATACAAGCTGTGTGAGTGCCAAGCAATAGGTGCATTTCTTTGATTTCGTTTCAGTGAAAGGTATAGAATGTCAACAGAGAATTGCAAAAGAATTAGGGTTGCTTAGGCCTCAAGATCCATTAAAAAGATTAAAAACAGACAACAATCGGATATAAGGGTCAAATTTTCTATAAAGACGAATAGTATTGAATGAAACTTTGGATTGTAATGTGTAAGGCACTGATCATTTCTTTGTTGACTGTTATCACACTGAACAGGATGAGAAATCGAAATATTTACAAAGTATTGTACAGGACTACAAAATTTGAAGATGAGATAGTCGTACATCTCATCTTCAAATTTGTGAGTAAAGTTTGTAACGCTTTTTTTGAAATTGGATCATTATTTACATTTTACTGGACCTAAAGGAGAAGGTGTGATTCTTAGGTACACAAATCCATCATCAGCCGAACAGAATCATCAGCTCAAAGTCATTTCATTCTACACTGGTAGGGTAAAGATATATTTTATACCACAGGGCTATGTACTTGCTATCATGACTGTAATCCTGCTACCATATTTTTTGGTTATATTTCTGACTAGCATATAGTCTCCCTAGATGTTTAAGTGATATAGTTATGCACCCTGAAGCATTGAACTCCTTAACTAATATTTTTAAAATAATTCAGAGAGTCGAATATGCTATTTTATATTACTCCAGTGTTTTTTTGCTTTATCTCCAATTTTAGGAGCATAGGGCGTTAACTAAGCTGACCCATCTAATTCTATTTGGAGCAATTGGTTTTAGTTCCCTCTATGATTTGCGGACTTGTTCCGCCTCGGTTAGCACCGTTCTACTCCAGGTCTTTGCTAGTCATTTATCTCTTCCCTTTCGGGTTCCACTCCAATGACTTTCTTGTTATGTCATACTGGACCTTTTCCTTATAGTGTGTGTCCTTCTTAATTTTGCGCTCTATCTCGATTTGTCTCGTTATTTGTGATGATGTTTGCTCAAAAGCATTTGATTAACCGTCAGAAGCTTTTATTCAAAAATATCTGAAGACTTTTGATTATCTTCTCCGCATGTTAACATGTGCCTCAGCAACACAGCAGTACTGATTAAAACGCCTGTGTAAAATTAATTGAACATTCGTAGGAATATATGCGTTTTGAAAGAATGTAGCCCAGATTTGTTGACAGACTTCTATCATGGATGGGTGCCAGACCAAATAAGTATGGCGGAAATAAAAATGACCGCAAATTTTTCTCGTCTTAACACAACACGCCGTCTTGTGAAGATTGTGAACATTACGGGACATTTGAATTGGCTCACATGTGTAATATCTGGATCTGATATAACCAGTTTACATACAGTCGACGAGTTGACGAGTTTTGAAGTGACAAAAAGGTATGTAAATAGGTAGCACGACCTGGCTAACCTCAGTAAGATGGACGTATGAGATATTTATTAGGTAAAAAGTCTAATCTGATCTAACTAACTGACCTCTGAAGCAAAGTTTCCGATCACTCTTCACACCAAGAAAACCCATACTAATAAAAGTCACGGCCAACTCTTTCACGAATCACGGCCAAATCTTTCACGACTTCATACGATTTTACATCAGATGACTGGTAAACTATGTATTTGTTCCATAATTACCAATCGTTCCAATAATATAAAATTGCGAAACATTTGTTACTAACCGCAGTCATTATGTCTGACAACAGCCACTTAACCACTCGATTGTCTCAGCTGTATTTTCTTCAATTAAATCTAATTACACCTATTCTTACTTCTCATAAAGGTTAAGAACAAATCAAGATTCTTATAAAGACGTGAAGTTACTAATTTTCACTTAAAGACTGGCAATTATTTATATGTACATACATATGTGTTATTAAGTCATCTAGACTTTAGCCTTTAATTTAATTACTTAACACCTGGATAAAAAGGTATATTAAATCTGATATTTATAATCGATACACATTTTCTGAGAATCATCCAATCTTAGATGATTGCATATCCTGCGCGATTTAAACCGCGTATATATTATCTATTTATAGCGCGCTATACAATTAACGGTTAAACTATATAATAATGTAACACGTGCAAGTTAATTATAACACTACCGGTTGGCAATAAGCGTAAATTAAAAGTCAAACCAAAGTTTCTAATTATGTTACACTAACTAATAAGAATGATTGATCTCTCGATTAGATTTTCAAATTGTTGTGTTTCTTATAAGTTGGTTCACATTACGGATTGGCGTTAAGAAAGTTCTTTTTTTTTTGTTTATATGACGCGATCGAAAAATTAGAATGTCAATATATCGAAGATAATTAATCGGTGTCTGATCCAAAATCGTGGGCGTGTCTCAACAATGTTTAGAAATATTTGTAGCGAGTATGTGAAATATGTCACGTAACAGGTTGAAAACTAATCCGATCGCTATATAGTTATCATCTTGAAGTAACTTGATCATCATCGATCATTTGATCGATTAACATGCAAACGTAATGTCATTGGTTTGAATCTTGGCAATAGCAGTCTTTAGTTAAAGCTTTTGCAGGTACAAACGTTATACACAATAGGTTGTTTGGTTATTTGGGTTGAATGTCAATGATGGTTTATTCGCTTCAAATATCTACTTGATTATAAGATTACAAATTTAGTCATAATTGATGTTAAATGCTGTTGAAAAAATCGAGCTGGGTTTCTATGTCGAACCTAACATATGGTTCAAAAGGAATTTAATGATCTATGTTTGAACCAGGTGAAGTGTGGAAAAGACTGTGAAGTTTTTAAGTTAATGAGAAAATCTTTGAAATGAGGAAATGGGTAACACTAAATAATTTGTTCAATGTTCAAAGAGTCCTTCTTGAAAATTGAACCTGTTGGTATGTAAGCCAGTTGTATATTTTGTCAACAGTTATAAAAATGAATCCATATAATGCCATCTTTAATTCAAATCCTCACTTCAGTATCTTGACACGAGATGAACAGTTAATCCCTGAAAAATGCCTCTTCGGAGGCGGGGCGTGGCATAATCCTCGTAAAGATAAAATTGATAGCCTTACCATCCATTTTGCCAATGTTTTTGGACTCGTGATTAATAAAAATTGCGTACATCAACATCTCAGATCACACGCAGACCCGACATATTAGTGCGAACGGAGACAAAAGTATCTCGTAACGTCTGTACGAGAACGAATTCTACTTCAAGCGCTACCAGTTCGAACAAGCATTCAAGTTGCAATTTTCATTCAAGACCACATACCGTGCGCTCGATATCAGAAGTACGAAATTTTCTCAGACAAATGTGATGACAAATTTGCCAGACAAATGTGATGACAATCGCAATCAACATCCCTGCTGCGAAATAATTATGGTTGATGACTTTAATGCCCATCATAAAGAATGGTTGAATCACCAAAATACGAATTGTGCTGGGCGTCAGACGGATTGGCTTGCTGTTTCGCATGACCTTACGCAGATTGTTAGTGATTCCACATTTGAATGTCAAAATACTGCAAGCTGTCATATTCTCGATCTTTGTCTTACAACAATTCCGCATTCAATGGGAGTACGTGTCACGGTTGGAATGGAAATTCTGACCACAACCTGATAACAGTAAAAATATCTGTCGAAACACCACCAAGATTTAGACAGCAGCCAAGGCGCGTAAAGCATTTTAACGAAGCTGACAATGATGTTTTACGGTAATTTTTTCAACATTTTCCGTGAGGGAGCCATTGATTTTATAACAATCAAATAGGCGACGCCGTTTCCAATTTCACCGAAACCGTTCTACATGCAATGAGTAAATATATCAAATTATCTTTTTCCAATCCCAATCCTAATTTTAAAATCTTTTCAAAAGTAGCCGCCAAAGCAGCCAGACAAATAAATCTGCTCACGAGAAATATAAACTCAACGAAAATTCGTTTGAAGAAAAGAAGTCAAAGGAAGCGAAAAGAGCCGACAGCAAGAAAGCCGCTTAGGCTTCCGAGTTGAAAATTTCCGATCGCAACTTTTAGCAGATGGCCGCATCGGTTGCCAATATCACCAAAAGATCTATTTCAGCATTGAAATGTGCAGACGGTGCTTTGGTGGTTCTGACAAACGTCTTCACTTCGAACTCGACCTTAGTTGTCCCCGATGAGGTAACGTCAATTCTGTATTGTGGTTCAAAAATGGATCCTATCAACATCTCAGAGGTAATTGTCTTCAGGAATCTGAAGGGAATGAACATTTATAAGACCACTGAACCTGACGGAATTCCTGTTCGAATATTGAAGGATTTGCCAGTGACTTGGCTCCAATATTAACTGAAATCTCTTTTTGGGTTCAAGGCTCTAATAATGCTTTCGCAGTTCGCTATTTTAAGCCCTCTAGAGTAGTAGCGGTCCGTGGGTTTCCAACATGGGTGGGCAAAATTATATAAAATTTCATGAAAAATTAAATTAAAATTAGAAGTGTTATCTATACAGAACTCTGCCATTAAAATTGTCTATTTCATTGATCAGGCTTCTTTAATTGAATATACTGCTAATTTATTCAATCATTCGTCCCTCATTGTACTTCTTAAATATGATATTACACGTTTCAATGTTTAAAAAACATCGTTATGATACTGTGGTCGACATCGGTATGGTTATTATTACTATCGAAAGGCGAATAACTTCTTCGAGAATATTTTCTAAATTGTTATTATAAATCGTTTTGACTAGCTCACAAACAGTTTTGCGGACTGAAAAATCATTGTTTGCCGATAAACTGCCTGAAGTTTAGAGTTTTCAAGCGTTCTTTATCTAAAATTGGAAATAATTTGGCTATTGTATTTAGCAGCTGGTAAGAAGAGTTTAAAGCATAAAGCCTAACCTTTGCGAAATCTAAAAGTACTGATCACTAAATAGTCTGCGTTGCTAAACCTATCGTTAACAAGCTGTGGTATTACGCCATATGCTTCTTTTAAAATTCGTTTTAAATATTTTGTTTTATTGCGCGCGATCTATTACTCGTATCTTTATTCACATACAACACACAAAAGTAAAATAAATTTCATCTCGAATTTTTTTAATAAAATCATTTAATTGTTTAATGGCCTGAACGCGTGATACGAACACAAATCGAATCAGTCGTTCGTTTTTGCAGGATTATATATAAAGGTCAAATTGAGGTACAACACGAAAAAAAATCTTTAAAACTCACTCGCTTCGCGAATCGTTCTTATATCCGAAGTTGTGCCATTCTGAATGGCTGCCATGCATTTATTTATCTCTTCCACTTGTTCATACACTACGTTAATTGTACGACTGGATCTTTCATCTCGTGTAATTTGGTCGTGGTAGCTTTTTGTCACAGATTTACAATAACTTACTTATTTTTGAAGAGATACAGAAAAAAATGATGGTATCCCATATTGGGACGGTGGTATCCCATTGGCAAAAAATACGCAGTTCTGATATTTGCTTGGCGCACACGGCTTGAAGTACTAAATTTGAGGCATAGTAGTAGACAAAATATACGTTAATATATTCTGTTTTAATTTGATTTGCACTCCACCTTTATTTCCAATCATAACTGTAACACCATCGTAAGTTTGAACAGTTATTTTGTCACTGGTAATATTCTATTTTTACAGCTTATCCATTAGCTGAATGATCTTGGATTTCTACAAAAGAAATAAATCTTTCGACGACTTCTTCTGTTTTAATACGATATTTAGAAACTAATCAAAATATGAACACAAATTAACTTTTGCTTGAGACATCAGTAGTTTCTGCTTGGATGGAAATGTAAAGAACATCTTGAATTTCTGCATAAACGATGTCATTAAAAACGGCATTGATACATTTGAGAACATCATTTTGAATGTGGTTGAAAGTTCCGTTAAAAATTGGAGTAGTAGCATAAAATGCTTTTAAGGTAACCTAATTTTTGCAAAATGATTCGAATTTGGCTCTAAACACTCCCGGTCGTTCTGAATCAGTTTTTGCATTATGGCCATATAAGTTCAATTCGCAACTACCACAAATTTTAACTACTAACCGATATCATATTTAAAATCTATAATTATATAAAATCACATTTGATGATAGAATCTAGTATTATTTAAAAACAGCAAAAGTCAACTACAAAAACCAAATCAAAAAACATTTTTTCCATTTCATCTCACCTTAAAATTAGTTCCTATATTATAATAGTATATTAATTATTATTAATTAATAATATTATAATTATTAGTTCCTATATTATAAGTGATTTTCGTCATTTGCCTACTATTCTTCTATAAAACCAAAATGAGAGAGGATATTACCATGGTATTTAGTTTAATAAAATCGTAAAGCTGAGAGAGAAATAATGCATACTAATACTCAAATATGTAGCACTTTGCGATTTGCCCAATGAGAGTTTTATACAAAATCAAAATATAAAATGCAACTAGAAGAGGAAATGCATATGTATGTATTGTTTTTAGAAAGCAATAAGAGATGAAACGAATCATTTTACTTTATGCACTCGTATATGTGTGTATTAGATATATATGCATGTATTACGAATATTTTACTCTAGAACGTTTTAACATGATTTTTTGAACAGGTTACACACAATATGCGCGTAAATTTAGAACGAATCTTGTGAATCTATGATAAACGATACTTAAACTATCATTTGTCAGATCTTGATAGAAGTCTAGTAAATGGTAGAGGTGGGCACTGTCCACCTTGCCCATAATGACGGACCGCGCCTGCGTAAGGAGTAAATAGCTTATATTCGAAGTCCATTCGAATATGGTTCATATATTAATGGTTTCGACACAGTTGGTGATACTGCAACGCTATTTCAACTCTTCTACTATTTCCAACCATGTTGATTTAGTTGGCACGGATCATCTCTTTTCTTAAAATGAGCCAAACTACACACAATAGTTCTCTAATTGCTACAGCTGATATACGCTTGACTATCTCGATCAAGACATTTTTTAAAACAAAAACCAGTTTTGGGCCAAACAAATGTAACAATTTATCAAAACGTTTTGTAGTTATTCGAAGGTAATTAAAAAATGGCACGACATCATATCGGATGACTTTCATTAATTTATTCTTAATTATTTTAATGGGACCGGACTTATATAAACCGGACTCATCGTAAATGGTGGGTACGCCTAATATTATTAAGATAATATTAGGCATACCCACGATCTACAACCTTTTCTATTTGTTTTTTAAAAACACTCTGGAGAACTATTATGAAATAATCCGATATCGGTTTAAGCCGATATCGAAACCGTTCCTACGCGAATTTACCTATAGTGTAATTGGTTACGTAGTATTTGTCAAATATAAGCATGAAGTAGGCAATAATGCGTTTTGAATAAATATAAAGAGGAACATCTTATATGAATCGCGGTTGCATATAAACTAAATATTTTAAAATATTTCTGAGTTATTTGGTGATGGCAAACGAAATAGGATAAACATATATTTTTTATTTCGTTTTCTCTTTCAAACATCAGCAAAATATATTTGATTATTTTAAAACATCGCTTGCTATTTCATATTATGATTCGATTGTAGGTAAGGTTAGGTTAGGTTGAGTGGCTGCTACAGTACACTTAGACCGACGAGGGTCGGTTTGATACCATAGGATTTTACTCCCCTTTTACCCCTATGAGAACCAGTTTGAGCTGCTTACGTAGCGTAATAAGTCTCGCACATTACAGTTTTCGAGATCAGAAAGGCAGTCCATTATAAACTTACCCAAATATTCATGTCTTTTGTGTGCCAAAGCCGGGCACGATCATAGCAGGTGGACTACCGTATCTTCCTCCTCCTCGTCCCCACAGCTTCTGCAAAAGTCATTTACTTCCAGACTCAGCCTTCTCGCATGTTCTCCAAGAAGGCCGTGTCCTGTGAGTATCCCCACGATCGTTTTAAGTTCACGTCTTCGTAGGGAGATAAGTGCTTTTGAGCGTTTCAAGTTCTGCTTTGGCCAGACTTGTCTTGCAACTCTACATGAGAGGATGTTCGTCCACCTATTGTTCGTTGAGGCTTCCGCCTCTTTTTTAAGAACAGTCTTGAGTGCGTTAATGGGTCTTCCCAACAGCCAGTGTACCAGCTCTGGCGTCAGGCCCCATCTTTTTCCGATGGCGTTCCTACTCGAGTACAATGCTTTATTGGCCTTGTTTACTCTTTCTAGAATGTTGGGCTTCCAGCTAAGCTTACTGTCCAAGATTACGCCTAGAAATCTTGCCTTGTCCGTAAAAGCTAGTCTGTTGCCATTTAGGAGAGGTGGAAGTAATACAGGGATTTTATATTTCCTAGTGAATAGTACCAGTTCAGTTTTGGACGCGCTAATTGCCAGTCCACATCTGATGGCCCACTTCGTAATGATTAGGTGGGCATTTTGGATTACCTCCGCCACCGTGCTTATGTATCTCCCAGAGACAGCTATCGCTACATCATCTGCATAAGCAATCACTCCGATCCCTTCTCTCTCCAGCTTTAATAGCAGCTCATTGATTGCTATGTTCTAGAGGAGAGGAGACAGGACACCTCCCTGCGGGGTTCCCCTAGTCGCGCGTCTCCTGATGGTGGATTCCCCCAGCTCTGAGTTAATCATCCTGCACCGAAGCATGTGATTGATTAACCCACTTATAAGGTAATCCACACCTAGTAGCGACAATCCCTCCAGAATTGCCTCCTTCCTTTGTTATAGGCGCCCTCAATGTTAAGAAACGCCACCATACAAAACTCTTGCGAGAATAATGATTTTTCAATTGTACTTACCAGGGCATGCAGAACTGTGTGCACAGACTTCCCTTTACAGTAAGCGTGCTGAGTCTGAGCCCAGTCACTAGGTCTTATTTTATAGCGTATGTAGATATCCATCAGCCTTTCCAAGGTTTTCAATAGAAAGGATGATAGAGTTATTGGTCTTAAGTCTTTTGGGTAGCCCTGTGAGCCTTTACCCGCTTTCGGAATAAAAACCACTCTGACCTCAATCCACTCCCGTGGAGTACAGACTAGTTTTAAACACCCTTTGAAGATTACCTCCAACCAGGGGAGCATAATCCTCGAGTTGTTCTGAAGTTCCGCGGGAATAATTCGGTCAGGAACAGCCGATTTATAGGGTTTGAACCCTTCAATTGCCCATAGGATTCGTTCTTTGGTTACGATATCTTCTATGCGCAGTGAGTGTTCTTCTTGATGAGTAATAGTCCCTATCGATTCATCGAAGCTTCCTGGAAAGTGGATTTTGATGAGAAGTTCCAAGGATTCCTCACTAGAAGCAGTCCAGGAGCCATCCGGTTTAATTAAATAACTGGAACTGGTAGGATTGGAAGACAGAATCTTCCTAAGACGAGAGGTCTCGGAGACTTTTTCCATTTTGTCGCAGAAGAGTCTCCATGATTTCCTCTGTGCATTCCTTAATTCTTTTTTGTATACTTTGGGGTCCTCCTTGTAGGAGTCCCAGTCCTGAGCCTCTCTCGTACTTTTGGCTCTATTAAATGCTCCTTGGATTTGCATTCCGAAAGTTCCTTGGACCACCATGCCGGTTTTTGCTTACCCCTGGGCTTAACTATTGGGCAAGCAGCGTTGAAGGTTCGATTGCAGGCATTTGTGAAAGTGTCCACTATGCCGTTCAGTTCCTCAACTGTCGCTGTTGGCTCAGGGGTCTCTGGTAATAGTAGTCTTGTAAGCGTTTCCCCAGACTTGTTCCAGTTTGTCTTTCTGGGATTCCTGAAAGGTTTCCGGGGTGCAGGGGAAACGTTTAGACTAAATGTTATGTAACGATGGTCAGAGAAGGAGTGTTCTTTCGCCACTCTCCATTTCCTGACCATAGAGTACAGTTTTTCTGAGGCGAAGGTTACGTCTAGAACCTCCTGCCGATTTTTAGTAATAAAAGTGGGTTATTTCCCAATATTACACACCATGAGGTTGTTATTTAAAATGTAATGAAAAAGTAACTCACCTCTCTCATTGATATCAGTGCTTCCCCAGATTGCGTGGTGCGCATTTGCATCATATGCGCACCATGCGCAGGTCCCCCAGGTTATCCGGCGAACCTGTTTGTCCCGGTTCAAATAGGCTGAGACCAGCCAAATTATACTGCCACCAACCTCTAGGCTGACCGCAGTTACGTCACCATTGCTGTATTGCGGAAGAAGGAACATATTTAAATAATTTTTTTCCAAGAATGCAGGATCTGATATTCCCTGAATTTCTTGAGTATAATAAGTTATACCCCTTCATTTTAAGGCCACAGATCCTGTTGGTGTTTATCCAAGGTTCTTGAATAAGGACCACGTCCTCCTCTGATCTAGTCAGTCTGAGGAGTAAGGCGGCCGACGTCGCCTTTGAATGGTGTAG
The DNA here is from genome assembly GCA_963932295.1 of Tipula lateralis. Classification (NCBI taxonomy): domain Eukaryota; kingdom Metazoa; phylum Arthropoda; class Insecta; order Diptera; family Tipulidae; genus Tipula; species Tipula lateralis. The sequence continues at coordinate 87,695,893 of OZ010738.1, read as the reverse complement.
GTTAATTTGTATTAAATTTAGCATAAATCAAGTTGAGCCTACTTACCTATTTCAATCCCCGCTACCGTAGGCTAGTGTCTTTCGTTTCCATTGGAGTCGCTGGTGTCTCCCGTCTCTCCCCCCATGGAACTGGTTTCTCCGATGTTTGCAGTCCTCCCGTCCCTTGAGTCCGACAGGTCTTCTTCGTCTGACACCAGGGACAGTCGGCTGCCTATCTCCTCTCCAAGTGCGGTCACCTCGGAGAGCTCCATTGGTTGGCCGTCTCTCCTTCAAGTGCAACTGCATCAGTTGTGGACGGGCTGTCGTCCCCTCGTGTTTCAGCCTCGTCTTTTTTGTAGACTTTGAGAGTAATCGACCCGAAACCGAACTCGATTACTCCCTTAGGCGCGGCAAGCGGCGCCAGGGACTCCGTATTGATTATCATAGTTGATAATCCGGAGCCCTCCTTTGCATCCTCTTGCCTTACGATGTTCCAGTTTCCTGTCGAAAGATTAGGGTTGCTAATTCTAATTCGATTGTAAAATGGAATAGAATATTATTTGAAAATATATCTATTCCATTTTACAATCGAATTATAATATGAAATACTAAACGAAGTTTTGAAATAGTCAAAAAAATGTTGTTGTTCGAAAGAGGAAATGAAATAAAAAATATATGTTTATCCTGTTTCGTTTGCCATCACCAAAAAACACAGTAACATTTTTAGTTAATATGCAATCGAGGTTCATATAAGATGTTCCTCTTTATATTTATTCTCTTTGGTTTCATAATAGGGGATTTTTCAATATCGGTATTCATAATAGTAAAACCCACTTTAGGATCCGATATCGAATTTTCCAAACTAGCCCCGCTGGTCAGCATATTGCGATATTTCTGAAGAGACTATTATGGTAAATTTACTATTATGAATCTAAAAAGTCAAACGAACTCGCATTTTCCGAAAATCGAATGTCAAAATCCGACTTTTATTTAGTGGACTAATTTCATTTTCTGTTTTCGAATGCTAGTGGATGCAAGGGCTGCTAGTGGATAGATAGGCCTTTCCCTAGAATTTTTTTAGTTCTCAGATTGCATAAGAAGCTGCCTCGTTGAACTTTATTAAGTAACAAGTAGGCATAATGGTTAAATATGACAGATCATCTTTGGTGTAAACCTCACGTACCATCATACAATTATTGATAGACCCAGAAAGGCACCTGAAGAAAATATAAACCTTGGTGATATGTTGATACAAAGTGAGTTTTGGACCTAGAAGCACTCCTAGGTATTCTACCCGTTTGGAAAATTAAACAGTTGTGTTATTTATTATTAAGGTTCTAAGCAACTGCTTTTCTCTTCTAGTGAACAACACTAGCACAGTTTTACCTGTGTTGATGTTAAGTCGCAAGATAGCTTAATAGGAGACATCAAATTCATATATGGCTGCTCAGTCTATCTAACTTGACTATATAACCTGGAATGTCTTGAACTTGTCACCCCTCCAAATTTTCCTAAAATTATCTCCGATGGAGTCGTAAGAGGTCTTAACTAAATCTCTTTCAATGTCTATAAATGTCCAGAGAGCGATTCATTTCTCAATCCTAAAACGAGAATCCACTCATCATACCCCATTTACCAGCTTGATAAGCGAATAAAAAGAAGAAAGGTTTGTACGGAGAAGATTTAGAAAGGGAAACTCACTGCTAATATGCTTATCTTCCATCCCTTAAAAAAAACAAGATAAGGCTTATTATTGGTGTAAAGCAAATCTGCCTAGGAGATTTGCTCAGCAGAGACAGACCGTTTATCGTAGTATGCGGTTCGTAACTCACCTCATGAAGTAGATCATTGTAGTCTAATTGACTCGATGTTACTGAAGAGGTTTGAATAAGTATCACTGTTGCCCTATATTAATATACTTTCTCCTAACTGCAGTAGACTCTTATCACCGGGGGTACTGTCTCCTATTAACACGGAAACATGTAAGTTTATCTGTATGCGTTTAATGTCTGGCCAGACTCTTTACGATCCCGACCACTCTTATTTCGAACAATCTTATTGAGAAATTTATATGCACCTTCACAAGCTAATCTGCAGGAGTACCATTAAGGGAATGCCCCGTTCCATCAGTAGGATTATTTTTTATAGAGCCAGCTGCCTCCTCTTTCTCAACTTTTCTGCGGATGAAACGTCTTTAGTCGAACAGCCAGGACCACTACCATCAGAGAGATCACAACAATTAAATAAATTATTGCTTATATTTGAAAAATCCGACGAAACAATTTCATAATAGAAAAATTCGCGGTGGATTGGATTTTTCGATATTGGAATAAAATCCGATATCGATTTTTTTTTTAAAACAGACCCCCTGTATCAAATGTTGCCTGCTTCTTAGGCAATATTAAAATTAACTTATCACTCTATTCAATATTAATTCAATTTTCACACTGATTTCAGTTTGACAATTTTAAACACCTACAGTTATATTTTTGTTGTTGTACCACGATATTGTAAAATAATATCGGAACTAACCATGTAAATGGGGACTATGAACTGTTGATTAAGAACTCCAATCATAAGCGAGTGATACATTTATTAAGTATAGTAACGGGTGATTTTTTTGTGGTTAGGATTTTCATGCATTAGTATTTGACAGATCACGCGGGATTTCAGACAAGGTGTCAAAGAGAAAGATGCTCAGTATGCTTTGACATTTCATAATGAATAGACTTACTAACGAGCAACGCTTGCAAATAATTGAATTATATTACAATAATCAGTGTTCGGTTCGAAAAGTGTTTCGCGATTTACGTCCGATTTATGGTCTACATAATCGACCAAGTGAGCAAACAATTAATGCGATTGTGACCAAGTTTCGCACTCAGTTTACTTTATTGGACATTAAACCAACCACACGAATGCGTACAGTGCGTACAGAAGAGAATATTGCGTCTGTTTCTGAGAGTGTTGCTGAAGACCGTGAAATGTCGATTCGTCGCCGTTCGCAGCAATTGGGTTAGTGTTATTCGACGACATGGAAGATTTTACGCAAAGATCTTGGTGTAAAACCGTATAAAATACAGCTCCTGCAAGAACTGAAGCCGAACGATCTGCCACAACGTCGAATTTTCAGTGAATGGGCCCTAGAAAAGTTGGCAGAAAATCCGCTTTTTTATCGACAAATTTTGTTCAGCGATGAGGCTCATTTCTGGTTGAATGGCTACGTAAATAAGCAAAATTGCCGCATTTGGAGTGAAGAGCAACCAGAAGCCGTTCAAGAACTGCCCATGCATCCCGAAAAATGCACTGTTTGGTGTGGTTTGTACGCTGGTGGAATCATTGGACCGTATTTTTTCAAAGATGCTGTTGGACGCAACGTTACGGTGAATGGCGATCGCTATCGTTCGATGCTAACAAACTTTTTGTTGCCAAAAATGGAAGAACTGAACTTAGTTGACATGTGGTTTCAACAAGATGGCGCTACATGCCACACAGCTCGCGATTCTATGGCCATTTTGAGGGAAAACTTCGGAGAACAATTCATCTCAAGAAATGGCCCGGTAAGTTGGCCACCAAGATCATGCGATTTGACGCCTTTAGACTATTTTTTGTGGGGCTACGTCAAGTCTAAAGTCTACAGAAATAAGCCAGCAACTATTCCAGTTTTGGAAGACAACATTTCCGAAGAAATTCGGGCTATTCCGGCCGAAATGCTCGAAAAAGTTGCCCAAAATTGGACTTTCCGAATGGACCACCTAAGACGCAGCCGCGGTCAACATTTAAATGAAATTATCTTCAAAAAGTAAATGTCATGGACCAATCTAACGTTTCAAATAAAGAACCGATGAGATTTTGCAAATTTTATGCGTTTTTTTTTAAAAAAAAGTTCTCAAGCTCTTAAAAAATCACCCGTTAGTATTTATATTGGCTCGATGAAGGAGGATTTGAACTCATCTGACCAAAAGTAGCTGGCTTTTAAAACTTGAGCTCACGATCATCTGAGCATTGTGAACATGAAGAACCCATGCAATCTCACACGAATTTGTTATTTTGAAATAATTTTCATTATGTAATCGGTCTTCTTCTTAACAAAAGTAATGCTACTCTTTTGACAAATACCGAAACGGCGCCTATGGTAGCGTATATAGACAATTAAACAGTAACAAAAGAACTTCAATTAACCAGATGAATTAATTAACCAGCAAACGAGGGATTTCATAACAGCTTAATAAATTATTCAAGTCATCTATCGAAGAAATATATGGTTGTAGGTTCAAAGTAACAAAACAATCGAAAGATCAGATCATTCAACTATATACATACGAACAATAATGGCTAACAACAATTGCATGACGGAATGATAATCTAAAATCCAAAACAACAACAAACCGAATAAATAAATTTTATAATGTGGGCTACTAGACATCCGACAACAATAATAGCCAGGTAATAATACAAATAAGATTGCTTAGTAATGGTCATGCTGTATAACATTAATTTCCCACCTATTTAAGTCCAACAACAATACAAATATATTCAGTTGTCCAATTTCATCATCATCATCATCACCATCCAAGAGTTAAAATCTCAATTAATTGCAATAACCGCGGAATATACTCGTATACCACCATGATCCATAACCTACCGTCATATAAAATGATTTCACTAGTCGGATAGTTTGTGTTGCACTCGAAATGTCTGTCACCTCTCTTATATAAAACTGCACCCTTTACACCATTCGAACAGAAATGAAATTAAAATTTAATTAATTTTCCACATCGCGGGCAAGATTTATTACCTTTGATATGCGATTTCGAATACAGATTACATCTCAATTGGGAAATAAGCGAGTTAAGTAATAAATACGTTCGAAGACAGTCTTAATTGAAATTTAATTAAAATTTTGATCGACACACTTAACCACCACCAACTATATAATTAATGCACCCACTGCTATCTAATTAGTAAATCATACAGGTAACTTTACTGTATATACTTATGTAAAGCACGACCTTGTCGCCAAAAGAACACATTCCATACTTGAAAATGATTTAATTTTTTGAAATTATAATTAATTACACCTTTGAGCCCGCAGATAGTCGAGCTAGCCAATATATATATACAATGGAGTCGTATAACACAATCACTTTCGATGCAAAACAATAAGAAAAAATCTCCATCTTATTATCAAAAGCCATTCATTAATTTAAAAACTGAATTTAAAAAAAATTAATTATATTTTCTGTTCGCAAACTAAAATTTATAATTAAATTAAATTATAAATCGCCTTTCAACATCAACAGTATATAACAAGATATATATATATAGAACACTTATTGTAAACTATGACCCTGGCTTCATAACGATATAGGTGTCGCGATGACATTATTGAATTGAATATTTTTAATGAATGAGGAATTTTTCAATTAAAATTTAATTTATGTGGTTAACAACAAAATACGTTACAATCGTTACGGTCAGTGATTATCAAGTTTATCGCGAAATAGTTGTCTTATTTATAAAACAATTCGATCTTTGTATAAATCAAAACGATATCTCAACATACATTGTATCATACTCGACTCATTGGTATAATTGAATATAAATTATTGGTCTTTGTTACGTGTTGTGGGGCTCGCTTTTAACGTCTTACCTTAGGCCGTTGTCAGTTTAACCAATGACGTTGGATTGATTTATATCGGGTGTTTCTTTTAAACTGAGACGATCAAATATCTCGAAAAATAGCCACTCTACGGAAAAATGTCCATCATCAAAATTTAATCATACCGCGGGGGAAATACAGTAGTGCATAAAAAATAGTCCCCCGCCCCCGCTTTGTAGGTGGGGTGGGGGTAACTTTTAAACTAAAATAGGAAGCCATATTTTTTATTGCAGATACGGATTCTATGCATGAAATATTTTGTTCGGTTCATGATAGATGGCGTTGGAATCGACAAAATTCAATATTTTCAATTTCTTCTTCTGATAACACACGCATGCATTCGATTCTGCAAGACGTTTGAAATAAAATTCGCCATCAAAACAATTTATTCGGTTTTGTCAATAACTTTTAACGTTTGTGTTATTTCTTATATCTTCATGTTTTTCGTAATTGCAAAATAAACGATAAAATACTTTGGAATGGAGCGTTTAACTGTGGCAAAGAAAATTGAAATGGTTCTGGTTTATGGAGAAGCTGACAGAAATCTGGAAAATGCTGTTGCTATTTACGCTCAACTTCGTTCACGCGCTTCATTTGGCCGCACTATCAAACAATTTATTACTGATTGAAGTGTTCAACCGAAAAAGAGGACCAGTAAAGCAACAGTCGCTGGAGAAAATAATAAAATTGCTGTATTGGCAGCAGTGGCTCATAATCCTCATGTTAGTACACGAGAAATAGTTCACGATTCCGGATTGTCCCTCACCAGTGTTTGGAGAATTTTAAAACGACACAAGAATCATCCATATCATGTGTCTTTACACCAAGATCTTCATGGCGCTGATTTCCAAAATCGGGTAGTTTTTTGTTAATGAGCACGTGAACAAATACAACAAAACCCCAATTTTTCGTTGCGTATTGTTCTCTGACGAATCGTCTTTTACAAACCATGGAACGGTTAATCGACATAACATGCATTATTGGAGTGTTACAAATCCGCACTGGCTTCGTCAAGTTGAACATCAGCGTCCTTGAAATGTCAACGAGTGGTGTGGAATAATTGGCAACAAACTCATATAGGTTCCCACATTATTGTAGGCAACTTGAATGGTCAAATGTACCGAAACCTTTTGGATAATAAACTGCCAATATTGCTTGATAATTTGAGCTTAGAAGTGTGGTTTCAACATGATGGTTGTCCTGCACACTATTCGGTGGTGGCACGTGAAATACTTGATCGTGATTTCAATGGTCGCTGGATCGGTAGCGCTGGTCCGATAAATTGGCCCACCAGATCACCAGATCTTACTGTGCCAGATTTTTGTTTGTGGGGCTATCCCAAAGACAACGTTTACAAACAAGAAACAACAACACGTGAGAACATGATTGAGCAAAGCAGAAATGCGTGTGCTGAAATTCAACCAAACACACTTCTCAGTTCATTTGAAGTCGCAGGCCATCATTTTGAACACTTATTGTAAGCTAAAAATATTTTATTCACCTGTCATTGTTTTGATGACGAATTTCGAGTATTTCCAACGAAAACGTGATGTTTTTTATTTCAAACGTATTGCAGAATCGAATGCGTGTGTTCTAAGAAGAAGAAATTGAAAAAATTGAATTTTGTCGATTACAACGCCATCTATGATGTACCGAACAAAATATTTCATTCAAATCATACATACTTTTAGTTGTAGAATCCGTATCTGCAATAAAAAATATGGCTTTCAATGTTAGTTTGCCCCACCTTATTTACAAAGCGGGGAGTGGGGACTATTTTTTATGCACTAATGTATTTCCCCCGCGGTTTGATTAAATTTTGATGATGGACATTTTTTCCGTAGGGTGGCTATTTTTCAAATATTTGACCGTCTCAGTTTAAAAAAAACACCCGGTATATACGCACACGACATAATATCGTGAAACGGAACTGTCCACTAGCTACAAACGAAACATGACGTACTTTTTGTGCACATGAGCTCATACTTTTGTGGCTGTTCCAGTTTCCTAGTTTGGCTCTTTTAGTCTGCAAACAGGCTGAGAGGCTGCCAACGAATAGATGGTCTTGAAATTTTACCGCCGAATTTATCGATAACTTACTAAATTGCGTATTTTTAGTTCGCCCTCTTCAAGGTGGCGTAATTTGAATTTAAATATTTAATATTCTCCTCATTTTGACATTTGCAGCCATTTTGGCCATTTGCAGACTGGAACGTCATCTTATTTTAGGAGAACTATATCACCAACTTCAATGTTTGCAGAGATGCTTTTTGCCTTAATCCGCTGTTAATGGTTATTTAAGTAGTCTATACTGTATTTGATCCAAAAGTTTTGCGTCCTGGCTTGGAACCTCTGCTATCTATAGTTAATAAAAAGTTTGATGCCACACGGGTGGCTCCAGTCGAAGTTCCAATCACAAAACTGGGCTGCTGTAAGAACCTCATATTCATCATCAGTGGATGTGATATATAACGGACGAGAGTTGAGGATATTCTCAATCTGACATAAAAGCGTTCCCATTTCTTCAAAAGTCTGAAGAAGGATGAAGATGGATGAAAATGCCATATTATTCCTTGTCTGCTTAAAAATTCGGAAACAAGATACAGGGTGTCCGCCGGGAAGGTATATTATTTTGTTTTGCCACCATTTTGGTAAACATTAGTCTTGACAGTTCATATTTGGCAGTCGTGAAGTAGACACGTGGCGAATTTATTATGGAAAAATATTCGATAAGACAACGTGTTTCAATCGTTAAAACATGTTATCAAAATCAATCATCGATTACTGTGACGATGAGAAAGTTACGTGAAATTTTTGGGAGAAACAACTGGCCAACAAAACTCACTATTATCGTGTATACTGAATGATTTTGAAGAAAGATGGTCTGTAGATGATAGGCCCAAGCATGGGCCACAACGTACTGCAACATCGGCTGAAAACATTACTGCTGCTCAAGAAAGTGTTCAAAACAATTCATCAACCTCAATTCGACGCCGTGCTAAGAAGCTTGGTCTTTGTATTTGTTTCCATTTAAGATTCAGATGACACAAGAGCTTTTTCCACAAGACCATTTACGCCGCCGTACATATGCCAATAGGATGTTACAGCTTGAGGGGATCTGAAATAAAAATTAAAACATTAAAATTACGCATAAATGGGTAAAACAAAATCTACATACCAGTTGTCCGGTTGGTCGGAGATACCTCGATCCCTGTATCTAATCCTTTCTTTGGGCACTGACCTGTCCAATATGAAATGATCACAAACGGAAAGGACAAGGCGAAGGAAATTGCGGCATTGCCCGCTTCAAACAGATGAAACGAAACAAACAGAAAACAGACTGGATACGAAACACTGGCGACACACACGGATACAAAATCCTTACCGGCGAATATAAGCTTTAACACTCAAATCCGTTTGTTTTAATCACTACAATCTGTTTCGGTGCTCGAGGCACGTCCAACTCTTTCGCGGTTCGTTTATTTACGTCCTTACCTTACGCCATTACAGCCAAATCAAGGATGTACGACTATAGGTTCGATTTACGTAAAACCATCTGCACATTGCATAGCTCCATGACAGCCTATAGTACTGACATGGAAGATGGGTTGGGTCATGAATTATGCACTCAAACAGGGGGTCATAGATGTTCATTTACACCACCGATCGAAATTGTATGGTGAAAAATCTCTTTTGCATCCTGCCCCTATCGGGATTCGAACCCGGTACCTTCCCGCTCCAACTGCCGCAGCCTTAACCACTGCGCCACCTGGGCGGTCAATGTCAAACATATTGCCAAGTCGGTAACAGAATGATAATCAACATGATAATCAATAACAAGCTGAATATTGTGCTGAAATATAGATGGCGGAAAGATCAGAAGGGAAATTATTGCCCGATGGACAGTGCGATACGAAAAAGTGATATAAGGTGATGTTTGTGGTGGAACGAGGCTTTTTTGGCTTTGTGTTTGAGGTGTAAAGTGAATATGGAAGATCAAACAAGTGTTAAAGAAAAAGAAGAAAGTAAAACTGAGTTTTAGTGCAAACAAAGAAAAAGAAAGAAGGAGACGTCGTCCGAGTGGTCGACATAAAACCAGATAAGCAAGTGAAGGGACTCGCGCCAAGCCACGTGGATCAATCGATTATCGAGTGGAACGTGAGTGATCACTGTGCAGAGTCGACATCGAGAGGTATAAGTTGTACACGTGGAGGAACAGGTTAGTGCCATTTTCATTTTCCCCTAATTCCAAATACTTTGTGTAACAAACTCTATATCTCAACAGAATAACCTCCCAATTGTTATACCCAGCCCGAGGGTCTCAAGCCAACCAAACTGAGCTGGCTACATTCGTGCGCGCAGACTGGCGCCCAAAATCAAAATAAATTTGTCTGCTCATTGGGAAGGTGGAGGAAGAGCAAGGGGAGAGGACGGCCCAAGATCAGCTTACGTCGGTGTTGAAAGCTGATTTGTATTAGTTTCGCGAAATGTAGTGTTTAAATATAATTAATTTGTTTAATTGAATGCATGCATGCATTGAAACAATTTTCGGCGAAACGAGGCATTCCGAAAAACATTTACACTCACAAGGTCACTCACAGGTTCTACATGTACTGTTTTAATTGAAAGACGGACGAACATACAAAGATAGCGTTTTGCCGGCTTTGGTCAATCTCTCCCATTATCTTTTCCCATTAACTGACTGCTGGTCCTCCGTGCATATTTGGTGCACGTGACACAATTTTTAACTGTGGATCTTATTTTCGTGCGACCTTTGACAATCCAATAGTTTTGCCTTATTAGATTGTTTGTTATTGTAGGTCCTCATGTAAGTTTGATAAGTGCGATTCCCATATCAGTATTCCCATACAATTGCTCTGTAAAAATTTGGTTTGAAGGTAGTTTAATTTCGAGTTTCTGTCATAATCTGAATCTGCATTGAATAATCTCCCTCCAACTCTTAATACATCACCCTAATCGACGAATGGTGCTAGAGACAATAGATTTGAACTACTATTCACGCGGTTTTATTTTTTGACGGTAAGTAATGTCGACTCTAAATTCATCTCTCTGCACCCATAAAATGCATGAAGTTTGAGCGTGTTCAATCTCTTCGGCCAGAAATTCACCGTTAACCATCTGAATCGGATTCTTTTGCTTCAAATTTGATAAATAGCGCCTTACGTAACTTGAATTATTTTGTGTAATCTGGATTTTTGTTCAAATATATTTCTCATCCAATCGGTTTGCACAATCACTGAGGTACATCTAGTTTCAATCGCGGTTATATCTACAGAAGATTTTCGATGAGTCGAAGTCGTAGCCCAAACATTTTCAGATGAATGTAGCCAATCTGGTCCATGCCACATTGTGCAGTTTTGACTTGTCCCCAATGATGTCGCGGGAATTTTTCCAATATTTGACTGGTGCGACTTGCAACGAATGTTTTCCATCGTGCTGGATACGTCGATTAACAAGCTAACACAATGGCAGAGTCTGTCCATGCGTATGTACGTTGCATTGGGTTTTATCAAGCTTATTTTATTTAGCTAATAAATGTGCTGCGCATAATTCCAGCCTGGTAGAGAAATCCTTTTTACAGGTGATACTTTAGTTTTCGATGTAAGTAAACTGATATTAATTTTGCCATCGGGGGGACATTATTTTTTTGACGGTATCCGATTTTTTTTGTTGTTGACATTTTTAACAGATTTGGTTTTTTACGGATTCGGGTCGTCAGCCCAGCGATCCAACCAGATTTAGTCACCTCCTACGACCAGCTCTGGGTTTTATGTTTTCTTCATAATATTTACGTAAAATTTCGTACGTAATATTTATTATAAACATGAATGGCCCCACCCACGGCGAGCTTATCTATTATAAGCTGATAAAATATTATGTGTATGCATTAAAAACTGGAATTGGTGCTAGATATCATTACTGGTTTATGTGTTATAGTACATCATGGTCATATATGTCTTTTGAAACCCCAATTCAATACCTGTCAAAACCAGCTAAAAGTTGTTGTTTTGATTGTGCACATCCAACCGATTTCAACGATGGAAAATTTATCAAATTTGCGAAAAAACAGCATGTGCGGAAAATTTTATTGAGTCACTTCTTCGTAAACAAAACTGCAGCTGAAAGTCATCGTTTGCTCGTGGATTTGTATGGTAAACATGCTCTTGTAAAAACACAGTAAATTAATCGCTTCAAAAGTAGTAATTTTGACATCAAGGACAAAAAGCGTTCTGGTCAACCGTAAAAGTTTGAGGATGATGAATTGGAGGCATTACCCGATCAAGATTCATTTCAAAAGCAAAACAAAATAAAGAATCATTGGGAGTTGATCAAGCAACAATTTCCAACGTTTGACAGCCTTGGAAGTCGTCCAAAAGATGGGAAATTGAGTGCCATACGTGTTGAAGCCAAGGGACGTGGAAAGACGACTTTGCGTGTGCGAAATGCTGCTCGAGTGCCACAAAAAGAAGTGGTTTTTGCATCGTATTATTACTGGTGATGAAAAATGAATTCTTAATGATAATCCTATCCGCAAAAAAAACAAATATTCACGGGACCAAGGTCATACTGTGCATTTGGTGGAACCAACTAGGTGTTATCCACTATGAGCTGTTGCCAAGTGGCCAAACCATCAATGCCCAACTCTCGTCAACAATTAATCCGATTGAAGCAGAAAATCTAGGAAGAGCGGCCAAGATATGCGAACAGACACGAGTCAATCATTTTCCACCGTAATAACGCTCGGCAACACATTGAGGTGCCGTTCAAAAATTACCTGTAAAATAACGGATGGGAAATTCTGCCTCACCCATCTTATAGCCCAGACCATGTTCCTTCCGTCCGACTACCACCTATTTCGATCCATGCGGAGTGCCGTATTACGAATACGCTTCACTTCAGTTCAAGGTATCGAAAATTGGCTCGATTCGTTTGTGGCCGCCAAGCCGTCGTAGTTTTTCTGGCATGGAATCCATAAATTGTCATAAAGGTGGAAATAAGTAGTGGGTAGGAATGAACAATACTTTGAATAAAAATTCTTGTAACATTTTACAATAAATGCTCAAATTTCATAAAAAAATTCCGGTTTTTAATGCATACACCTAATATTTTAAGGAACAAAATCAGGATTTGCTGATACGATCTTTTTGCGAACGCATAAAAAAAGCTCGTAGTGTAACATTGTTTCGACTTGTATAGACTTATTAGTGCTCTACACCATCTAGTGTATGCTTTTTTGTAAGCTCATATTTTTAAAAAAAAAAAAAAATGGAACATCCGTTATTTATTGAAGGGACTAGTCAACATTGACTCCACCAAAACTCACTTTTCTTTTCGAATTCCAAAAAGGCATGATCATGAACTAAAAAATTTATATTTGTTATGTATTTTGAAGACAATTTGTTTGCTGTCTTGGATAACAATGAACTTCAAAAAGAAATTTAACAAAGAAATTAGTGGTTGGTGGTCCTGCTGTATACTACAGTGCAATAAGCTGCCTCACTCGAAGTATGATTGACGGAGCCAAAAATCCCAAAAGATCAAAAATTGCGATGTTGAGGATGTTACTTTATGTTTTGTTATTTTATCATCTTCCTCAGGTATCACAATTCTCATGTATCATAATTTCTATCATATATTCGTTGTCTTCAGGTGAAAGGGTTGTGCTATTCGGAAGCTCATCAATTTCTATATTAATGTCAAGTTGAATATTTAGTGACATGTAGCTGTATGAATCGTCATTTTCTGTTGATCTCGCGTTACCTGATAGTATCCAACCAAACACCGTCTTTTGCAAGACTACTGAGTTCAATCGTTTCTTGCCACTATCGAAAACCTCAAAGAATGTATCTGCCCCAGTAAGTATATCTAAATGTCATGTTTTGTCAAATTCAGGATTAGCTAGTTCCATATTCTCAAATGGTACTCTATCCGCCACATTAAGATGGTAACGTGGAATTTTAGATAGTAGTTGGCTGATTATTAATGTATTCACCCTTATATGGAATGAAAAATCGTATAATGATCCTATTAGTATGCTGATTTTTCCTCTTGAAAGCAACGAACCAGCTGCTATATCAGTTACTCTAATACTTTGATCTCTGCCGTTGTATTTTGTAAACGTTGCATACACCTTTTTGATATAAATGAACACTGTGCTCCCGAATCAGGAAGTGCTCGACATTTATGTTGTTATCCAAATTTATCTGTGACTGAGACGCATGCCGTTGATAAAATTGCTTGCCAGTGCTCAATCTGTGGAGATTTTTCATTTAATGTAGCATTACAAAAAGTAGCTGATTAAATATCGTTGGTCGAGTTGACTGATTCAGTTTTATTTTCCTTTTCATTCGAGTTGGAGTCTACATGAAGTAAGAAATAATGTCTTCTTCTGCATATTTGTCTTCTTTCTGTGCATGGTAAATTTAAAAATTATTTACATCTTCGTACATAATGCGCATCTGAACAGAAAAAACATATAGTTCCAATCTCTTGAGATACCAACGAATTAATTCGCTTAGATGTACTTGGTTTTGGTCTCTGGAATGAATCAAAACTTTCCAGTGGATCACTCCGTTGATTCAGGAATTTAAAAAATTGTGAAATGGTTGGAAAATCGTTGTTTGATGACTCATGAGCCCATGCTTCTTTTGAATCTGTGTCTAATTTCTTTATTCACATATAAATAAGCCATGGATCTTGAGTCTTAACTAGTTCACCCAGTACCTTTAATCCGCTAGTAACTTCATCGGATACGTCAGTTAAATGTCGAATTGACTTTACACAATTTTGCACTATTGATGGCTGCTCCATAAACTGTTTCAATAAATCATTTACCACATGTTTTCTCTCGTCGTATCTATTTTTAATCTTCGAATTTTCCTTTCAAAGATTTCTCTAGCATTTGGAATTCTTTTCATTCACCCGCTAAAACCTCCATGCTTGTTTTAATTACACTTATGGGAGTATTTGTGGAGTAAAGCTTCCGACCTCGTTTTATAGATGGCTTATTCCATTTGTTTGATTTATTGAGAGTACTTTTTGAAATCTAGATGCCATGTGCAGTTCATAGAGTCACTCACGTAAGGTTCTCAATGTAGCTCTCTTAATTCGTCTGAATTCAAAGGTGGATGCCATTAGGACTCCATATACAATCAGTCCACTTCAAATCTGATATGCACGTGATCAGTGATGCCTCATCAGATAAAATCAGCGGGTCCATACGTGGTGAGCTAAGGTTAGGTTAAGACCCTTTCACTGCTAGCATTGACAAAATTTGGAGTATAGTCCATGTATATTTGATGCGGTAAGTAAGCAGAGATCATAATAGCCTGAGGCTTGTTCTACTTTGTTCTGGAATCCATACCATGACAGTGTCTAAATCCCTTTGGGAAAACAGTTAAGCTTCCTGCATGTTACAGTATGTAATTATATTGTTTATGACTCGTGTATGATGGCTACTCCTGTATGATATATTGTATGCAGGTTTGTATGCATTTAATGTTTTCGAACGTTTGGCTGGGCTTACTACCGACCTAATTCTATCGCTTCTTACATATTTTTTGTACATAATCCTTCTGCAGAGCGTTTACTCTTACATAATGATTATGTGCATCACGTGAGACGCCGTAAAGTGGGCACTGAAGAAGCTGTAGCCGCCGTACAGGAAAGCATTGAAGAAGATTCAAATCAATCAATTCGTCGCCGTTTTCAGCAACTGGGATTGTGTTTTTTGAATTAAAGCCCAACGACCATCGTATGCGCCGCCAATTCGGCGAATGGGCTGAAGCACAAATTGATATTGATGTTGAATTTCCATTCAAAATTTTGTTCTCCGATGAAGCCGTACGTAAATAATCAGAATTGTTGCATTTGGAGTGAAGATATTTCACAAGCTTTTGTCGAAACACCATTACATCCACAGAAAATTACTATTTGGTGCGCTTTATGGTTTGGTGGAGCCATTGGTCCACATGTCTTTTCAAAAACGATGATGGTCAGAATGTTACTGTCATTGGTGAGCGGTATAGGGACATGATTAGAAATTTGTTCGTACCTCGATTAGCTGGCATACATCTTGCTGACATGTGGTTCCAACAGGACGGAGCCACATGCGCGCTACAATTGATTTACTCAAAGACACTTTTAATGAAACAATAATTTCGTGTAATGGTCCAATTAATTGGCCACCAAGATCGTGTGATTCAACTTTATTGGATTATTTTCTTTGGGGCTAGGTAACGTTGTCGATAAACAATTGAATACCTGGAAATTAGCATTCGAAGAGTTATTGGCAAAATACTGCGAAAAGTTTGTGAAAAATGTTCCAGATTGAGCCTTGTGTGCCCAATCGTGGCGACAAGATGGCCGAAATCATATATCATGTATCATAAAATTTTCTATTCAATAAAGCCCGTTTCTTTCATATTAAAAATATATAAATAGATTAGATTCACGTAAATCATCTGCTAAGCTATTTGCCAGTCTATTTCTATTACATGGAAGCTAGGTCATCCTATATGGTTTATACGTACCGTATAGTCTAAGTCGGCTTTGCTGAGATTGATGATAAATGCCTTGAAGTTGGTTCTAGTTAACTTGTCATCTATTGTGAGACTGCAGCACTTTCAACTCAACCTTTATTTTTAATTTTCTATCTTACGCCGTTACCCAGCTTAATAGAAGACGCACGGCTATATGTGATATGCTTTGAGTAAGGAAACTCAAAACCAGCTTGTTGTTTATATATAGTGACATGCAAGAGAGTCTGCCAATAAACTAGAGACTCAATAATATTTTTTAAATCTGCGGCACTCTGGTTCATTATTAATTCATTATGAAATCCTTTTTTAACTAAAGATTTTCGGATTGTTACATCAATCTGTAGTGACTAGATGATGGTTCGATCCATTACTTCCACATGGCTGTCTGCGTTCTAGCTTTATCACGGATTTTATCCCCATTGTATCCTGATTGTATCCCCAATTCAGTGAAATGTGAATGACTAAGCCATACTTGCTCTATAGATATCACGTGAAGAAACTTTCGTCAATCTAACAAACGGCTACTTCAAATTTATGCTCGAACATCCATTTAAGATTGGACTTGAAAATTTTTTAACAAATTTTGTAATCACTAGATTAATATTTTTTATGTGTACATAAAATTATTAAAAATAAATTGAGATAATTAATTGTACAAATAATGTGTGAGGGAGTGTCGCCATTATCTGTTAAATATGAAACGAATGACATAACAATTGTGCGAGTTATTTTGAACTTTCTTTAAATATATCATATATGTTATCCTTGAGTTACTTCCAGATTGTGTATATCCGACGTCGAAGCAATTTGTTATACATAGCGCTAGGTTAAAACTCGATAGCCTTCTAAGATAAATCAATTCTATTATCAATGCAGTTTAGCTTTCCGTTTACATAAATAGAAACTTGATTTGTTGCGGTCAACAAACTTCTGTCTGTCTGTGATCTTTGCAATCTGTTATGGAGCTCAGCTCAAGGCTCACATAACTCTTTCGCGTTTTGGTTATTAACGTTCTACTTTGCGCCATAACAGCCAAATCGTACGGCAATAGGTCCGGCACATTGCATATAGCTGCATGCCAGCCTTATACTATTGAGATGGAAGTTGGATTAGCCCATTGGATTCTGCACTCTAGCAGAGATGTGTTCATTAACACAACCGAACGTAACCAGATGGTGAAAAATTCTTATTGCATTCTGCCCATATCGGGATTCGAGTCCGGTACCTCCGGCTCGAGTTGTCGAATTTATGTATATAAGTGCAGTAATCGGCAAGGCCTTACCATGCAATTTAAGAGTAAACTTATGGTAGAGAACTGTTATAAATTGACAGCCGTCGTGCTTAATGTGCAGTTTTGCCTATCGTAAATTTATTGTTCTAAATTATCCCGACATTTGTCAATATTCAAATTCTTTGTCTAGTGTGACTCGTCTTAATGAAAGTAAAGGTATTTTGTCAAAATGTAGTGAAATATATCCAAGGTTCAAGGTCCAAGATTGTTAAAGTAAATCCAAGAGATAAACCTAAAACAGCATTTAGCGTTGAATTCGGACATTACGAATATGTTCGCATGCCATTCGTCCTAAAGAATGCTCGCAGCACGATTTGGGTGCAGGGCGGAATTAGCTTAAATAAAGTTTTTACTAAACTTAGAAACGCCAATTTAAAAGTACAACTCGACAAAAGCGAGTTTCTTCATAATGAAATTGCGTTCCAAGGTCAAATTGTCACCTCAGAGGGAGTGAAGCCTAATCCCAATAAAATAAGGCAATACAAAATGTTCCTATCCTGAAAAATGAGAAGCAAATCAAAAGCTTTCTCGGATTACTCGGTTACTATAGAAAGTTTATCAAGAATTTCGCTTTTCTTACTAAACCTTTCGTTATTGATCTTAACGCAAACTATGCGAAATATTTCAAAAATTGCAAGAAATTACTATGTGAAAATCCAATACATATTACAATATCCAGATTTGGAACAATCATTTTTAGTGACAACCGATGCAAGAAATGTTGCTATAGGTGCTATTTTGTCCCAAGGAACAATAGGACAAGATTCGCCAATATGTTGCGCATCTCGGACGCTCACAAAAACCGAGCAAAATTACTCAATCGTCGAGAAAGAGATGCTAGCAATAGTTTGGGCAGCAAAATACTTTAGACCATATCTATTCGGTCGAAAATCCACCATCACAAACCTCCTACGTGGTTATTTTCATTCAAAGAACCCAACTCCAAACTCGTGAGATGGAGATTGAAACTAGAAGAGTTCGACTATAATATAATCTACAAAAATGGTATTCAGAATGTCAATGCAGATGCCTTATCTCGAATTCAGATAGATTCTAACCATATTGAAGTTAATCATAGTGAAAGTTCATCCTCAATAGAAGATACAGCGAGTTTCTTATCAACACCACATGACTTGATTCCGACAGCAAAAAATTCCACTTATCTAATATCAAAACCGAAATGCTCTTTAAAACTCAAAAAAGAATATGTGCCATTTTTTGAGCGATTGACAAACTGTGTGGGATCCAACGCTAACAAATTTTTTTGACAGTTAAATGTTCATGCAATATTGAGTGTATGCTGGTCCCACTAATGACTAAGGTTGTCTCTATCTCACGATAGGTCACATGACGATCTTGCAATATCAGTTCGCGCACAGCATCAATATTTTTCGGAACAACAACTGATTTTGGACGACCTTCACGAAATTCGTCTTGGAGTGAACTCCGACCACGATTGAATTCACCATACCATCGATAAACACTGGTCCTTGATGGAGCTTCATCGCCAAATGTTGAATTAAGTTCATTCATGTACTGCTGCTGAGTTAATCCACGTCGAAAGCTGTAAAAAATAATCGCACGAAAATGTTCACGATTTAATTCCATTCTTGGGGGCAGATGAATCTTTTAATTAACTGTAAAGAACACAAATAGTGCTCGTATGTCAAAACGTTCTGAGTACGTATAACCTCAAAAACTTCTAACTTTACGATAGAGCTGTTAGTTGACAGATTGCAACACCAGGATTGCCAAATCCCGAAATATAAAAGGCAACCCTTAACGTTAGAAGAGTGTTTCCAATATGTCTTAGAGGCATATAGAACAATGATTACTTCTAAACCAAGAGTAAACACCCCTAACGTTAATGCTGTACGATCTATATCACTTCTAATTGATATTGAAGATAAGAAAAGGCAAAACGAACTCATTAAAGTCAACCATGAACAAAATGAACATCGTGGCCATCATAGAAAATTATGAACACATCAAAATGGAATACTATTTCCCCAGGATGAAAGAAATGATACGAAATTACATGAATCAAAGTGACGTTTGGCAAGTACGATCGACAACCGCCACAACTATAATACAATTATCGCTAAATGAAACTCCATTGAAACCTATGGAAATTGTACACACTGATATATTCCAATTAGAGGCAATAAAATTGCTAACGGTCATAGACAAGTTCAGTAAATTCGGAGCTACCTATCTGTTAGAAGAAAAAACCACTAAAAGGATTTTCGAAGCACTAATACAATATTTCAGTCAAAACGGAATACCAAGAAAAATCGTAGCCGATCATGAAATAGGAAACGGAAGAGAAGTTAAAGCATTAACAGAAAAATATCAAATTCAATTGCACGTCACTACACCATATAATTCTTCAAGTAATTCTCTAGTCGAAAGACTACACTCCACATTAAAAGAAATTTATAGTATTATACATCTTAAAGATAAAGATACAAATTTACGAGAAGTTATGAATCTTGCAATACTCCCCTATAACAATTGACTTCATTCAACGACTAAACTTACACCATTTAATCTTTTAAAAGGTCACTATGTTTTAAAAGAAGTAGACTTTATAAATGAAATCGATAAATGAAGCCCTTTTGTCATATACCCTCAACATTATTCATCTATACAAAACGAAAGAAAACAGGAAAATAAAGAGCTTATTATAAAAATAGAAAAGTACTAAAAGATAACGGAATAGGTATAGAAACTCCAGAAGGAAAATTACATAAAAATAAAATTAAACGACTATTCCAGGTCTCTACAGATCGCGTGCCAAGAAATCAAGCTGACGTCACTTAAGAACAACAAAGATGAAATACCCATAAAAATCCGAGATGCTAAAATCTACAACGGATGATGGTATGATAGAAGTACAAGCCAACCAGTGACGGTGATTCTAGGTATGTTATCATAATCCTCGAGTATATTCAGCAGAGTTCCAAATAGATATCTCAGAATTCTTATTCCAAAATTATGTGCCCAGGCCCTGCTTGCATCTCAACATATAAGGTTTAGGAAAATTATAAACCCTATTCCTCATAACCAAATTATCCTAAATACCCAATTGTATCAATTTGTGACGAATCAATTTAAAAAAAATAGACGAAACATTATATTGCAAAGAAGAGGAACTAAGACCAACATTAGGTTCATACATACCAGCGTTAGTAAACCAACAGCAACCCGAATGCAGAACACAACACTTTACCTGTCTAAAGATATCGATTATCTATCTCAAGGAATACTATACGTACAACCTGCAAATAAGCCAATAGTATACACATCTATCGCTGTTACCAACAAACACATAAAATCGTAGAACAAACACTAATTGAATTCGAAAACTGTAACATAAATATCCAGGGTCAGAAATTCACGACAGAAGATATAGAATTTTCCGGCAAACATTTAAATTCAAATACTCTACAACGAAGTAAACATATAATAGTAGATATCAAACCAGAAATAACAATTGACGTACTTCATAACAAACCTATTTACAACCATAATCAAGTCAAGTTAGACCATAAAGCAGCAACACTACAACTCCACAGGTCATATATCATTGGTCTTCATTATAATTTGCATCATATTATTCATTATTTACAACTTCATCTGGCCAAATAAACGATGTACCGCTTCAGGACTACTCAAACAGCCTGCCGCTCATCTTAGAAATATATCCCGAACCACCTAACATCAATAGATAACATAAATTCAATATCGTCATCGGTAATTTAACCTCGGTATATAATACTTCCAGACAGACAACAAATGGAACAACGGAAGTGATGTTCTCACATTTATTTGCTTTCGAATGAACTAGAACGGATGCAAAGAAATAAGTACTCTTCAAACTATAATAAGCATTTTTATAATTTATCATTTTTTACATTATGACTAACATTAGTTATTAAGTTGAATTAGTATTTTGTATCTTAAAAGTAAAACATTGTAACTCCCAATTAAATAAATAAGCTGTGGAATTTCCACAGCAAAATAAAAAATTAAAGTTTTTCCAAAAGGAATCGTCAATGTATCGTATAAAAATATTTCCAATTTAATAAAAAAATGTGTTATTGTTCGATGTAGCCACGTTTTTCGCGGATACTACAAAGCATCGAGTCCGACAAGACTTCACATGCTGCACTAACGTGGTGTGATGGTATTTTGACCGATTCTCGACAATATTCCGATTCTCGACCGATTCTCGACAGTCTAATTAGCTTAATTATGCAACCAGCACTTTGAGAGTTATTTTGAGGTAAAATACAAGACTGACATAACCCTTAGACAAAATTTAAAGATTTTTGGAGCTTTTTTTTACGAAAAAACGTGAAATCAACAGTTTTGCTCCATATATAACATTCAATGAAGAGAAACCATCGGACGCACAAGTCATACCCAATATGTTTGCTGATTTGTTTCAATTTGTTTCTATACCTGAAGTCGTTGATAAATACGGAAATCCACACCACGCTACGTTACGCAACCTGTCTATTGAAGTACATATGACAAAAGAAGCATTAACAAGTCTCTAAACATATTCGGTCCAAACCTGCTTCATTTTTGATAGATTACACCAGTTTGAAACTTCCTCCTTGCATATTTCATTAGTCGCTAAAAGAAAGGGAATTTTCTAAAATATTAATCAGAATAACCCCATTATTCAAAACTGCGGATACAAGTGATGTATCATGTAATAGATACATAGATTAAATCCACTAAACCCATTCTTTGAAGGTAGTGCATATAACAAGTTCATTATTTGAACTTGTAATATGCAATACCTTCAAAGAAATAGTGCCCCGACATGTTGCACCGTAACATGGATTCATTCCAAAGAGATCAACATCTACAAACCTTTTATGATGCAAAGATCTGTAAACTACAATAGAAGAAATTCAGAAAAAGATTATCCATTGCTTAACTTGGAGAGGTGGTTGGGGGTTGTACCACCATATCTTGATGGCTGTAAAACATACAATATAGAATCTTTGGAAAACGGACACGAGCTTTTTTACAGGCAGTTCTTGCAAGTTGATGTACATAGAACCAACCATTAACCTATAAACATGATCTATAAAGCATGTTGTTTACATATTGCACCATTCAAAAATTTTGTTCTTATTAGACGAACTGCATTTTGTGCATGTTTCGAATCTGGCATACTGTTTTGATTTTGTAGGACTTCAATCGAAGACACATAGAAATTTTTTGCCAATTGAACTGCTCGTTGCCGTGGATTACTTAGAATTCTGGTATTTATCTTTTGTGGACCATTATGGTGATTTTGCACCGTCAGTGCTAAACTTCTTAGCGTTTTCTGCAGCGTAAAGTTGGTAACAATTCAAGTACCTACCCCTTAAATGTCTATAATTCGCTAGAACTGTTGTGACACATGACTCACACCATATACAAATTGCACAGTACAACTATGTGAGAGCACATTAACGTACGCCTGTTACGCCCTTTAATAATATATATATATATATATATATATATATATATATATATATATATATATATATATATATATATATATATATATATATATTATTAAATTCAAAGATACGCTACATCTTCGTATACGCTGGTTGATTGGTTGATGCAACATTGAAACTGCCAATCAATGCCACCATAGCCAGCAGTTCACCCAGTCACCGCTATTTTGACATATAACGTAACATGATGGATGTGCCATTGCATGTTATAGATTACAATAATATATCACATGTAAGTAGTTCAAAAGTCTCCATGCAATTGATGAATCGCAGTTGTTGACCCTAACGTCTTAAAGTATGTAACCACGAGAATCTCGTTTACTCCCGACAAAGTTTTGATATTTCAATTCCTAACTTATATAAAAAGTTCGATCGAAACTTTAGAAAGACTAAGGCCGTGGCACCTAATGGATTACAGCCTAATAAGATCACATGTATATTTGTCATGTTTGTCGAGTAAGTTGATTGAGCTTACTTGATTATTGCTTTTTATTGATGATTGTATTGATTATTGATTGTATCTTGATTCAAGATTGAACTGGAAATACCACGTAAGATAAAAATCAGAGCAAATTAAATTAAAACAACGTGAGATGTACTGGCTAATAGGAAAACATTCGAAGCTAAGCCTGTCCTGTAAACGCCTGGATCTACGAAATCGTTTAATTATTCAACGCAGCCAAAACCAATTTATACGTTCAATAACGAATGGTTATCGCTACGTAACCAACGAGGCATCAGGTCTAGACAGAATATTCCCGGATCTTCTACAGGAAGGACTGGAAATTATCCTAGACCACCTTGAACGCACCTTCAGAGCCAGTTTGGCCTTGGGATACATTACAAGATCATGGAGAAAAGTGGAGATAGTGTTTATCCCGAAGGATGGTAAGCCTAGATGTAACTCGGCAGAAAGTTTTCAACCTATCAGTCTGTCTTCTTTTGTACTTAAATGATTAGAGCGATTGATTGATAGGTATTTTAGTGATAATGCACTATTAGCAAATCCCATTTTTCCCAACAACACCCATACCAGAAAGGCAAATCTGTTGAAACAGCACTCCATGAATTAGTTGGACAATCACAGTGGACTTAGGTATTGATACGACGACGGTGACCGCCCGAAAGGGTATTGTAAGAACAATCTACATGACACCTATTGCAGCTCTTTATAGATAGCTGTGGATCTGCTACCGCTTGATCTTAAAGTCAGAAGGTGTGCAGCGCAACGCACAAAAAGCTTCCCTGGCTCCTATCAAATATGGAGGGAAGTAGGCCGGCACGCAACATGCCCTCGGGCACTATGGTGACGAATCACGTCTTCGGAAAATTATTTTGGGTAACTATTACCGAAAATTACATATGGGACTATAATAGCCGATGATTTTTACTGAAGGATCAGTATGCTGTAATCTAGCTGGTGCTGGGTTATACATAAAAAATTCTGAGGTCACATTTTCTATCCTTACTTGTTAGGTACGCCACAGTATTTCCGGCAGAAATTGCTGCAATTTTGATAGCATTACTTTTTGCAAAGGAGATGGATTGCAGAGATCGTTGTATCTGCTTCTTTTCTGATAGTCAGGCTGCTCTAAAGGTGATTGTTTCCAATACTGTTTCGTCGAAACTTGTTTTTGGGGCGATAATTGCCTTAAATCCACTAGGCAGTCTCAATAAATGGGTATCAAAGGAAATATATTGGCTGATAGATTGGCTCGCTTGAGTGTGGCTTCCGTTTTTGTGAGACCTGAGCCCGATTTTGGATAACCCCATCTCTTGTCAACTATCTAAATTATCTATGGATCAATAAACAGCAAAGATCCCCCTCCTTATAAAACTATGATAGACGCACTTTAAGGATCTTGCTGGCCATTTTCACGAGACATTGCTCCCTGAATAATCATGAAGTTTCGAATGAAAATTCAGAACAACGCAAACTAAGAACAGTGTGGGGAGGAGAAGAAGAACTTCTTGTGCTCTTGTTCTTCATACTCTTTTTATAGACTTTACAGCTTTGAACCACAATTCCTATTTGAAGGTCAACTAACGACCTTGATAATACAAGATATCTTGGACTTCATTAAAACAACAAATAGATTTCAGGACTGAGAGTGTACGTCTGAGAAGGATTGTCGCAGTGGGTCAATCGAAACTGAGTGGCTAGGAAGAAAAATAAGCTGTAATCAAAACTTCTTTGTGATAGATTGAGATTTCCAACAGGATAACCATTATGCAATCTTAATTATTTCCTTCCATCGAATCTTATATCATAATGTGTTGGGTATATGTTCGTCTATAGGTAATAAATAATTGATATACAAAACATGATTAATGGTTGTACATGTACATTGAGTACACAAAACCTTGTAATATCATATATATAATAATTGAAGATGTTTGGTAATAAAACTAAGCACACCGATCTAGAATGTAATTAAGTTTAAGATTTTACGTCAATGAACTAAATTAATCTTTAGGTATCGTAAAAAAAACCAAAAATTGTCGAAAAGTCTTAGCATATAATTGCTCTGAGTCAAATTAAAAACATCTCGAAATTAATCTTACACGACTGAAAATTAATATTGATGATCATCGTTAAAATATAGAACCTAACCTTGTCCGATTAACCAAAAACATTTAACAACAACAAATATTTAAAAATTGAATGATCACAATTAATCAACAATCTTATTATGTATCTACATGTGTACCTGGCGAGTGTATTAAATTTGGGTATATACATATCGTGTTCGCAAATTAATTATATAGAGACACTTTGTCTAGGACGCCGCGTGCTTGCAACATTGTTTTGATCATTGACTCATTCGATGTGTGCGACCACTATTGATCATGATCTCTTGTCTGTGCGAAACGATATATAATTAATGCGATCGATTAATGTATGTACGATTAATGTATGCTTGTTTGTTTGTTTATAACCATTTTTGGTGTAAAGGGTTAATAATCTCATTCCCATAACCTATCAGGCCACAATAATAATAATATGTATGTACATACATTCACTTTAAATTATAAATTATTTTTTTTGTGTTTTATGAAAAATAATAAAAACATTATTTATATATTGCATAAGAATTAGTTTTGAATTACTGCTAAAAGTTACTTCACACCAATTCTTCTTATATATAGTTTATATAGTGTTGCATATATGTACAAGATCACTTTGGTATTTATATACGTATACAACCTATAGATGATCTTGTTAGCTTTATAATTTTTTCAAGGATATCCAGAGTCGATCTAATTACACACTTTCTATTACTATTCCATTTGGATTGCACTATGCTGAATAATCAGTAACTATAAGCACAAATGAAGTTATAGGGGCAATTAAAAGCACAATCAAGATGAGTACTGAAGTGATTAAAATTTACCAATTTCTTATTGTGAACCCGTTCGTTAAATAAAGACGAAAATAGACGGATTGGAAAAGCTCATATTTTGAACAAATATTTAACTCAGTTGATTGGTCGTATGACATTAGACAGCGATATTACATATATGCAACCAAGAAACGAAGTGTCCTAAAAGTGAAACTTCATGTGTCTTCATGTTTGCGTATGGGAAAGATGTCCACGATAATTTTGAATCTGAGTTCTTCATTGAGACACAACTAAAAAGCTCTGTTAGTGTTCTAATCAGTTAATAATTAAATCTCGATTGATGATCATCTTGTTAATAAAAGCACTTCAACTGTTTTTTTGAATAAAACACAAACTGTTCGACTTTTGAACTAACTTTTTTTTTATTAACGAATTTGATACATTTAATATGAAACTCGATTTCTTTTGCAAGACCACCGCGTGCTCTTTCGCATAAATCGGCCGAAATTTCAGCAATTTCACGTTCAATCTTGACTCTGAGCTCTTGCAACGTCGCCGGCTTATTGGCATAGACCAATGACTTCACATAGCCCCAAAGAAAATAATCTAGAGGTGTTAAATCACACGAGCACGGTGGCCACTGGACGGGCCCATTTCGCGAAATAACACGATCATCGAACTTAGTCTTCAATAACGCAATTGTATCGTTTGCTGTGTAGCATGTGGCCCCGTCCTGTTGAAACCATATGTCGTCCAAGTCCATTCCACTCAATTGCGGCCAAAAAAAATCGTTTATCATATCGCGATATCGATTTCCATTAACAGTAACGTGGTGATCGTTATCGTCGATGAAAATATATGGCCCAATGACGCCGCTGGCATGTAATCCGCACCAAACAGTGACTTTTTCGGGATGCAACGGTGCCTCGTGAATCACGTGTGGGTTTCTTCCTGCCCAGTAACGCATATTTTGCTTGTTGACAAATCCATTTAGCCAAAACTGAAGATGATTTTTTGGCTAAAATCTGCATCATTTTCGATTTGCTCTTGATTTGCTCTGATGTCACAGAAAGGCCCAATTGTTGCGAACGTCGTGTGAGCAACACGTTTCCGTCTTCTTGAACTGAGCCCTGGCGGCTTCGATGTTTTCAACACTTCGAGCACTTCTTGCTCTCGAGGGCACCGGAACATTATGTAGCGAAAACGTAGATTCAAATTTTGCCACTATACGTTCGATTGTCGAACAGCAAGCTTGTTAAATGAACCGTAAAATGGCCGTAATGCTCTTAAAGTAGCAGCAACAGTACGATTATTTTGATTAAAAATTTGCAGGATTTGCAATCGCTGTTCACGTGTGTAGCGTTCCATGATGAAATGTATACAAATGAAGTTTCCAAATGACAAAAAAAGTTCGCCGTCCTTATTGGGAAAAAGTTGAAGCGCACCTGTTGAAACACCTGTTATATGTATACGCTCACCTAAACGTATAGAATTAAGATACAGTTTACATAAATATTCAGAACCCACACGAAGCAGGAATCGAAAATGGGCAAAGAATCAAGTACATTCTATGAGCTTTTGTTTGTCTCTAAAGCAATTCGCCAGAGGTAATCGGCCAAGCAGCTCCAACCAGTTCGTTTATTATTACTTGTTGTGCAATCGTGATTTTTCGCAAAAACATCGTGTTCACGAGTATGAGTTGGTATAAAATTTACACAGACATATGCTCAAAACGAACTTGATAACATATTAACTATCTTGAAAGCTCTTGTCTTGCGAGTTATCATATCGAGTTTACTGTATACCGTTGAAAAGTTAAAACGTAAAGTTCAGATATTGAACAAGATTGGCCCTATGTTGAGGATACACTTCCTAAAGTTTCTCTATCATTAAAATGATTCGAGGAAATGGAGGCTTCAGCGATCTCCTTACAAGAATGTGGCAAATCAGTTACAGATCAAATGAATAAATACTTCTACATTGATCTCTTTGAATACTACATACACCATATTCATACCATTGATCAAAAAGCTTCCGGGATTTACTCAGAAAATTAAAAATACAAGTTTATTAATCTAAATCTATATTGTCCCCTTCGAAGTAATCCCCATCGATTACAACAAACTTATATGCCAGCGCTTGATCCAATCCCCGAAACATTTTTTATATTCAGTTTTTTGTATGTGCATCAGTGCTTCCCGTGATTTTTACATTATTTTCTCTCAGCTGTTGAAACGCGTTGCCCGAATTGGTTTTTAACTCGATTGAATAAAAAGAAGTCACAGGGAGCCAAATCAGGTGAATTCGGTGGCTCACAAGCCTTCATACTGCTGCAAGCAATCAGAAGATGCCAGATGGCTCTGTACGCTGTGGGGCCATTGTCGTGGACAGCGACCTCTTCGCATACTAAAAGGCGGCTCTCGTTTCAAAGATCGCTGTATCATTCTGACTCGTATCATTCTGACTTCATTTCGCCATACCAATCGAACAAGATAGAAAAGACAGTTCCACAGAGTTATAACCCTCCGTATATCAAGAGCTCTGAATTAATGCAATTAACTCCTGGTGAACGAGTTTTCTTTAATCTACATGGCCATGGTGAAATCCTCATAAAATAGAAACTCAATGTACATATCTGCGGTCTGTATTCGAGGATACTCAAATACGAGGATACTGTCCTAAATTAGTAAGAATGATTTCTATGGCCTACCGCCCAGGTGGCTCAGTGGTTAAAGCTGTGGAAGTTGGAGCGGGAGGTACCGAGTTCGAATCCCGATAGGGGCAGGATGAAAAAGGGATTTTTCACCATCTGATTACGATCGGTGGTGTTAATGAACACATCTATGACCCCCTGTTGGAGTGCAAAACTCATGGGCCGACCCATCTTCCATGTCAGTACTATAGGCTGGCATGGAGCTATGCAATTCGCAGATGGTTCTACGAAAATCGAACCTATAGCCGTACGTCCTCGATTTTGCCGTTGAGGCGTAAAGTAGGACGTAAATAAGCGAACCGCGAAAGAGCTGGGAGAGCCTTGAGCCCCAAAAGGATAGCATAGAATAAAATATAAAAAAAAAAAAAAAAAGATTTCTATGGCCTAAGAAATTCTAATTTGTTGATGTGAAGTGTGAGACCCTTCCCTTGTAAAGGTAAGAACATAAAGTGGTACTCCTACTAACTGGTTCAGACTTTTCGTGAGCTTACAATTATTAGTTATAAAAGTACCCGGTTTGTGTTATTCAGGGATGCTCGAAGTGTAACATTGTTTATCGGGAAGTTTATCGAAAAAGGGTGTGGGCACAGCATCTAGTGTAGGCGTTTCAGCAAGCTTATAGTTATGGACAAAAATAAATGTTTATCATATGTTTGGGGAAAAGAGAGTGTTGAGAGTCAGTGTTGCCTAGGTCTTCCAAACTTACACATATCTCCTACAAGTGTGACCTCATAAATTCTTATAATTTTATAAACTACTTTTTCACTTTTACAATCCTTGTTAAGTTTAAATTATACCCACTTAAATTATGTATCAAATTAAGATTACTGATGAGTCATGTATAAGAAGTTAGCCCGAAAAAACCTTTCATCCCGAAAAGTCTTTTTTTCTAAGACATGTGTCTTTGCTAAAATATATATAAATTCTAAAGAGAAAAAAAAATATCCCGATGAAAATGTTAACCGTCTCTATGAGGTGTCCTTACAGTTACAGTACCACGTTTTATCATTTACCTTATAGAAAACTCATTAATGTATGTAATATCATATCAAATAAATTTTAAAGCAGTCAAAACATTTTTTTTCAATCGACATTCATGTAACTTCAACAAATTATTAACAATGAATCTAAGCCCTGAACTCATGAAGAATTCACGGCGATCTATGATAAAAAATGACCATTCCGTAATACAATTTCCAATGTAAAAATCATTATTTTATGAATTTTACTGAAGGGATCTGAGAGATATCTCCTTCAAACGGCATATGGTTATGACTCACTTCATCGTTTAAAGGCTCTATTCCATGGGAAAAATTGACTGACAGTCAAAAAAGACGAAAAGAGAAAATAATTATAAAACTCCAACTAAAAGACAAAGATAACGGTGTTGTTGAATTATTTATTTATAGCAAATTATAGCAAAATTTGAAGCGTTATTTTTTTTTTTTTTTACGTGTTCTTTTAATTGGGTGTTTTAATATCAATGGTAAAGGAATGAAAGAGAAAATAAAACTCAAATATAGCCTTTTCCTCCAGGGTACAATTATTTCCCCTTATTTCAGTCTATATACATGATTTCCCCATATAGTTTGGCTATCTGTAGTAGTTATTTGTGCCTTGACTATAAAATAGGTTGTGTGCATTAATAATTTCTTATCTTACTAAAATTTTATGTAGAAGGCTGAGTGTGACTGCAATAAAACGTATTCAATTTTATACTTTTTATGGCAGTCACACTACCATTTTTTTTTTTTTATGGCAGTCACACTACCACAAACACAAATATTATTCCAGTCCAGTTTGACTGAGATGGCTTTTTGTTTCGTTTGCACTACTATTTTATATATATTTTTGTCTCATTTTAATTTTTACTGACAGTCAATATTTTTCATGGAATAGAACCTTAAGAACTTAAATCCAAAAGCTCATGAAGAAATCACGGCAAATTTTGAGCATTTTTTAAAACAGTTTTCATTTTCAATAGTTTAAAAAAATCAAATGAATAATTTTTTTTTGGAAATAGTTTTTTCTGTGTGGTATGTTTAATACCTTTTTAGACTTTGTGGTGATTGCATCGTACTCTCAGTGTGTTTTTCGTCTTATATCGTATCATTCCTTAATATTTGTATAGCTCGTGTTTTAAAAATTTGGTTTTGTCGTGTTGAAAGTATTGTCCTACAATTTTATTTAGAAATTAGTTTCTTTTCTCGATTTTCTTTTGTTTTCTATATTTTCCTCTTGGTTTGTTTGCAGTTCTTATGCTTATTCTTATTTAATTTATTACGGCGATAAATATTTTTTTTAATAGTTTTTTTTATTTTAAAACACTTTTGAAGTGTTTTCATTTTAAAATGTCAAAACGTAAAAATAATTGTTCAAAATACAATTATAGAGAAAAAAAGAGTTGTAAATAGTGAAGTATTAAAAAAATTTTAAACTTAAATTTAACATCGAACCTCAAAATAACTAAATATTTATATCTATAATATTTGGCGTCAAAGGATTAAAAAAAATCTTGGTCTCACAAAAGATTTACTATTTTTTGAAGAACCACGTTGCGATACTGACGCGGTTGAAATTTTTTCTAATAATTTATGTTACACTGAAAAACCAGATTTTAATTTCATTTCACACCCTGAATTGGAAATTGGAAATTAAGAAAATCTACCGATCAATTAAACTACTGATCTTGGCTTAGAAATTTTAAATGAAATCAGTTTAGTAAATAAAAATGTAAGAGAAACAATTGCGTTTTGGACGGAAGAATCAAGCAATCAAAATTCCAATGATTTTTTTTTTTTTCCGGTTTTTACAGGCCATTGTTGACCCGTACCGTGTCAACAATCTTACTCCATCGGTTTCGATCACGAGCCAGCTCTTCAAACCGTTGTAGGCAGTTTGAAGAAGCCAGATCGCGCTCTACGCCGTGGAGCCATCGTCGCCGACAGCGACCTCTTCGCCTACCGAAAGGCGGTTCACCCTTAAAGGTTCGATGTATCATTCGGTTCGGATCAGCACGCAGAACGTGTCCGAGCCAGCGTACTCGCTGTCCTTTAATTTCATGCACGATATCAGGAATTTGCATTAAATTCCTGATCTCGTGATTGAAAAGAACTCGGTAAGTGCCATCGACGTCGCGTTATGGACCATATATCACACGCATGATTCTTCACTCTGGTCTCTAAAACCCGAGATTAGATATTTGGTTTTTGACTCGTTGATTTTGAGACCAACGGAAGCTGAACACTGTTCCAGTGGATCAAGCATCTCTTTCACTCCGTTGCTATTTAATCCAATCACACAGATATCATCTGCATAAGCAAGAAGTTGATTGGATTGTCGGAATAAGATGTTGTCCTGAAGTATTTCACTTTTACGAAATATGTATTCCAACATGAGAAAAGTGTCGGGGACAGCGCATCTCCTTGTCGAACACCGGAATTGATTGCAAAAGTTCTCGATAGCCTGTTCTCAACTTTAACACAGCATTGTGACTGCGTTACTGTCATTTTACAGAGATGTACATATTTTTTCGGTATTCCTAAATATTCAAGCGCATACCATAGCCTCTCTCGATTGATCGAGTCATAGGCTTGCTTGAAATCTAGGAACACCTGGTGTACATCCCGAGATGTTTCGTAATACTTGGAAAGAATCATCCGTAGCGAAAAAACTTGATCAGTGACTGACCGATTTGGACGGAATCCTCCTTGGTAGTCACCGACAATTTCCTCCGCTAGAGGAGTATTTCTTCCCAAGAAAATGTATGACAGTAACTTATATGCTGTGCAAAGGAGAGCTATACCGCGATAATTCTCACATTTCAAGCGATCACCCTTCTTGAAAATTGGGCATAACGCGGCCACTTTCCATTCTTCGGGCATAACTTCATTTCGCCATACCAATCGAAGTTAGCCCTCCGAATATCAAGAGCTCTGAATTAATGCAATCAACTCCTGGTGAACGATTTTTCTTTAATTTCTGCATGGCCATTGTGAATTCCTCATAGGATGGATCCTCAATGAACATCTCCGCGGTCTGTATTTGAGGGTATTCAAACACAGCTTGTGATACATGTGGAACATTAAGTAAATCAGAGAAATGTTCACGCCATGTATCGAGTACCGCATCGACGTTAACACAGAGGTTTCCATCCTGGTCCCGAATGGCAGTTGACCGAAATCTTAAGGTATGGTGCAATTCTGTGATTCCTTTAAAGAAACCACGCGAATTGTGCTCATTGCTGAGTTGTTGTACTCTTAAGACCTTAGCCTTCCACCATTCTCGCTTCTTCAGTCTACAAATTCTTTTAGCTATCCTCCTAGCGAGAACTGCTTTGTTTTTCCTTGAGATTGTAAACCGAGTCTTCGCTTTATTGTGGGCTACATTGCGTTGCTCAATAGCAAGACGACACTCCTCATCAAACCAATCATTTTTGGGCTTAGTGTTCACTATACCGAGAGTGTGCTGGGCAGCATCGACAACCGAGGTTTTCAATACTTCCCAGACACTGTTCACATCATCAGATTGGTAATTGGATTGCATAATGCTATTGCTGACAAGATCTTGATATTTTCGTTGCGTTTATTTATCAGACCTTCACAGGAGAATCGCGTTGTATATTCTCCTGTCCTTCCTGACTTGTACGAAAATTTCCATCGTAGCTTTGCAGCAACCATAAAATGGTCACTGCCTACGAATTTGGTTGACGACCGATACGATCTCACGTCTTGGATAACTCGAGCCCGGTCTTTTGAAATCAACACATGGTCAATTTGAGTTCGGGATGTTTTACGTGGATGTGTCCATGTTTCTAAGTGGATGTTTTTATGAGGAAAGAATGTACTTGCTACTTTGAGATCATGAGCAATCGCAAAGTACATCATTCTTTCCCCATTCTCAGTCGCAGTTTCGTGTCGGGAGTACGGACCTATATTGTTACATAAGTCGGTCTGATTTCTGCCAGCTCTAGCATTAAAGTCACCAATCACCAAATTGACATCGTGCTCCGGTATAGAGCCCATCAGATTATCCAGATTATTGTAAAATGAGTCTTTATCTTGGGATTGGCTTACATCAGTGGGCGCATGTATACAGACAATTGACAGGTTGGCTAATCTCATGTGCAAGCGAAGCTTACACATTCGATTATCGACTGCTTGAAAGTCCAAGACAGCCTTTTTTACCTGTGGCCCAATGAGAAATCCAACCCCAAGATTTCCGAGGTCATCTCCACTGTGTAGCAACGTATAGCCTTGGGACACATGGTCTCCACTTTTAGGCCATCGAGTTTCTTGGAGAGCTACGAGTTCCAGCCGATACTCTTTCATGCATGTAATAAGGCCGTCCAACGCGCCAGGTTTTCTTAATGACTGCACGTTTCACGTGCCGATCCTCAATCTCGTGTCCGGGTACTTAAGCGGGGGTTCGTTTTCTTTGTTGTTTTGGCGGTATCCGATTTTTTTATTTTTGTTGACATTTTTAACAGTTTTATTTTTTTTTACGGATGCGGGTCGTCAGCCCAGCAATCCAACCAGATTTAGTCGCCTCCTACGACAAGCTCTGGATACTGTGGTGGTATTCTATGGGTCTCATGTTTCGTTCGTAATATTTACGAAACACGAATGCCCCCAACCACAGGGCGTGCAATTCCAATGATATAGTATTGAAAATATAGTCGACTTAGGAGATATGTTTAATTTAAACAGCGAGTTACTGTAATAAGTTAAATGAAAATAATTTGGATTCCCATAAAACATTATTGCAAAATTCAAATCAT
This sequence comes from Tipula lateralis, assembly GCA_963932295.1. Taxonomy (NCBI): domain Eukaryota; kingdom Metazoa; phylum Arthropoda; class Insecta; order Diptera; family Tipulidae; genus Tipula; species Tipula lateralis. The sequence goes on along the minus strand of OZ010738.1, from coordinate 87,661,035 downwards.
TCAATGCAACAAAACAGAAAAAAATTTAAAATACATTTGCCAACTACTATTTGGAAGAAAATGTTTTCTATTAAAGACAGAAAATTGCATAATTATATTGTAATTATTTCTGAGAAATTAACCAAAATTACAAGGTGTCTCATCAATATAAAAGGCTATGACGTTTCAAAAAATCATTTAGTTATTCGAGTCTATTATGGTCAGACCAACAAACAAAATACCTGTCGTACTTTTAAACTAGTAAACAATAACTTGTCAATCGGCAGTTTTAACGTTATTAGTTCAGGAAAAACCATATGTCATCCTTTTCAAAAATTTCAGCGCGTCTCATCCACTAAAAGAATGCTACTTAAAAAAAATGTTACTTAGTAAATCTGTAGAGCAATTCGCTGAGTAGTTGATTGGAAATGAAGATGCGGCGTTTGTTAAAAATACGAATACTATTATAGAATCAAAGTCGCATACTGTTCTCCGAAGAATAAGAGCTGAGGTGTTAAAAGATGGCGACAAACATGCAAATGATTTTTGGGATATTGCATTAGAAATAAATAAAACTAACGCCGAAAATGCATTTATCCAAAAATTATATTACCATCCGTTTTGTATAATTACATTTAGCCAGATGCAAAATGACATTTTAAGAATGATGCGTGTGCAAAACAAAGGTCAGCTTACTACTTATCTAGATGCAACTGGTGGTATAGTTAGAGCTCCTTACAAACCGTGTAAAATTATTTTATACTATGCCCTAGTCATAGCAGTTAAGACTTATGAATTTGACACAACTTCTCCATTTCCAATAACAGATATGGTAAGTTCGAGCCATACAATTGACTGCATTGGAGGATGGTTGAGTTCGTATAGGTTATATACTGAACAGAATTTTAAAAAATGGCCCATATTTAATTCAGTCGTAATTGATTTGGTACTAGTTTATTTATGCTGTTCGCATTTGTCACATACCCTGGAAAATGATGTAACAACCATTTTCCTGAGACTCAACAAAAATTAGTTAAGGAAATTTTCTCTGCTATGTTTATGGTGCAAGATTACAATAAATTAAAAGAAATTTGGAAATATATAACTATTATGCTAACAAATAAATATATTACAATTTCTGTGCGTAAAGCAATGGAAAGTATTTCAACTGTAATTTTAGGAGCAGATGATAATATTAATTTATGGCCGAACGATAGCGGAGATACTAATTTAGATCGAACAAAGCATAACTCATTTCCTATGTATTTACAAAGCCCTTTCTATAAAGATTTCTTAAAAATTAGTAACGAATTCTTCTGAACAAGAATTATCAGGTGATAGTGTGGCTGGTGCAAATAGTTTACATCAACCAAAATTTTTAAGGTTAGCATTAAAAAAGTATATGACAATTGCCCCTTTATGGACGGGGTTAATAAATCAAGATGATCGGTACAGTAATAGTCACGTAGAAAATTATTTTGAAAAAATAAAACGTCGAATTAAAACTTCTTATAGTTAAGGAAATTTACCAGTGAAAGCTGGCAGATTTCTGAAGAAAATTCATTTGAGGAACAAGTCTATTTATAAACAAATATCCTGTAATATCCCAAAAAAATCAATTAAAGCAAAATTAAGCTTAAGTAACACACAATCGTCTGAAAGCTCGATTCTGGTTTACACAACAGTAAATCTACTTGGAAGCGAAAATGAGTTAGTTTAAATCAGACAACTCCGAAACAAAACTCTAGCTTTAAATTAGCTAAACTATCAGAGTTAAACCACACTGCAAAAAAATGCAATGTTTTTATAGCAAAATTGACATGTAAAATAATAATTGTAAATAAAACCAAGTTTTTGTAAAAGCTTCATATGCAAAGCGTGATTTTTTTAAGTAAAGTTGGCTATTGCAAGGTTAATACTTCAAAACTTGACATGTAAAATATAATGTTCTGAAAATTCTTTTATGTTTTAAAACTTTACTAAGCTGTTAGGCAAAGGTTACAATTGAGATGCATTAGTTACTTGTGCTAAGAAATAATCACTTAAATAGGTTTATAAATAGGTTTATTAATAATATGTTAGTTTAACCTTTTTATGTATAGAAATAAAAATATGATAAAAATGTGCAAAATATAAAATGCAAATTATTTTACATTGAAAACGATAATGTTGTAGCGCAATATTTAATATCTCTAGGTATCACTTGATTACAGCGATATAGATATTTGAATCTGATAAGCAGAACTTTTTTAACTCAACCGAATACATATAAATATGTATATATATATATATATATATATATATATATATATATATATATATATATATATATATATATATATATATATATATATATCCTTTACGTAGCTGAAATGCAAATTAGTCATATGCTTTTCAAAATTATAGCATATCCGTAAGACGATTTCACTACGAGCAAACCTATTGCTACTTAGCTGTAAAGTTGATTTATAACACACGTAATGTAAATTTTGAGTTAAGATTGTGTTAACTAAAACAAAAAATGTTAACAAAAAATATTGAATTAAACGGTATAAAGTGTCAAAATTCGTACAATGGAAGACTGCAGATTATCCTTATCTTAGTCTAGCTCCGAAAGAATTTGTACGAGTTATTGTGATTTAAGTTACCAATAAATTACAGATAGTAGTTACTGATTTTTAGATGTGTTAAATTCAAAAACGTTTAATTTAAATTAAGGTAAGTTCTGTGTTCTATGAATTATGTGTGAGTTTGTTTATATTGAATTAATATTTGATTTTCAAAAATTCCGATCTAAATATGCACAAACACGTGGTACACGTTTGAGTACATGTTTATTTTTTATTTTAATAAATGAATAGATGCTCAACATTTGGTTCCATGGCAACTCTAAACGGATTTTAAAAAGAACTAGACTGCTAATTAAGACTCCACCACCAGTAACCGGTAATCAAAACATATATATGGTAAAATAAAACGGTTTATTTAATTATAATTTGATTATTTTTTTCCAAATTCACTACTTTTTAAAATAGTAAACCAAAAGTTACGATTTGATGTATTCTCTCATTATAAGGAACTTTACAACATAAGTAAACAAATATACCAAACAACTAATCAATTACTGAAAGTTGAAATAATTCAATGTTTCCTGGGAGAAAATTTGGTACATTAAACTAGAATATTAGTTGAAATTTTTTATTAATCTCGATATTTGTTTGTATTCCAATATTTTCAGTCAAACTATTCAAGCTGCATTGTAAATTAAACTATAAAAAGTCCGTAAGTTATAACACGTGCTGGTTTAACTTACGGACTTGTACACACAAAAAAATAAGCGGTGTGATTTTAGTTTTTCTCCGAAAGTGTATATTATTTCTATCCAAACGACTATTTCTTTATAAATTTAACTCCGCATATTAGGATAAATATTTTGATTTATCCATATCGATAAATTGGCTTGCAAATTTCATTAATAATTATTTTTGCGGTGTAAAAGTGAGCTTTATTATATAGGATAAAAAAGTTTACTTTTTTTGGATTGATTGCTTTTGGTCGTATTAAGCAATCTCATTTTGGACTCAATAAAGTACTCCTTGCGGAGTAATATTATGAACATGAATGTTCTTGTTCAAATTTAGAAAAAAAATTTCGTTTTTTCCAAAATAAAAGAATGAAATATAATTATAAACCCCTTTCGGTGTATTTTTATTAGTTGAAATTACGTTTAGTATAGATTGTTGCTTGGAAAAAATCAGTTCAGTTGGTTATTTCAAGCAAGACGCATCCATATTGTTGGGAGAACCTAGTAGTGCGTTAATCGCAAGTTGAGTGGACTGCATTAACATAATATATATAATATATTTATAATATATTTTATTTTGTTATACAATTTAATTAAGATTGATTGCTCCACGACTAAAGTATGCATAAGCCAAAAAAATGGACTAGAATATGTTAATTTCTTGCCAAACTCAAGCAACATATCAAAATTATTTCGTAATATATAATTGTAATATATAAAGTGCGTTGTTTACAAAAATATGGAGAGCTATAAATAATTAATTATGAAATAGTAAACGTTAAAATTATATAAGATAAGTATTCATTTATATTTTTATATATATAGACTAATTTTAATAACTACCAAATTTTATGTTTTTCAGTTAAATGAGACTCTAAAAAGCTGATACAATTAATATACTTAAAATATGAACTAAAGAAATTAATTAATATATGGTAATTATTCTTAAATCAATGAATTATAGAGTTTATTATATTAAATTTTAATTCCAATTAAAATATAGTGATATCAAAGTTTAAGCAAGTTAGCTGAAAATTATTTTGGTTTAAACAAGTGGATTGTGTATCAGATTATTCGCATATCTCGACAGTTTTTCGAATAATGGGTACATTGACTACTATATGGACGGTTATGGGCGGGCGTTTCATACGAGAGGAAATAAAATCCATTTTGAAGAATTCAAAAAATAAAATCCACCAAAATTTGAAATTGAAATAGCTAGTATAAATACTTTTATTATTTAATGTAAGATTTATGTAAAAAATTAAAAAAAACTATAATGAAATAAATGCTTTATAATTATAACAAACATATTATTTTTAATTTGATAATTAAAACGGTGTTACTCAAGGATTCCAAAAACGTTAAAAAATTCAAAAATTTTGATCTAATTTTTATTTCCAAATATGAGTTTTTCAAATATCAAAATCGAGTAATCTTATTACACCAAAAAAATGTTTCAATCAACACAATGCAGTTATAATTATTTACACCGAATTGATTTTTTCCATATATAAAACCGGAGTGAATATTTAATAACTGGAAAAAGTCAAATTATACCTCATTGGGTGCTGATTTTTGTATCCAAAAGTACTTAAATTTATTAATTTAAAAGAATCCGAATGGATTTAATTTCCAAATATCCGATCGGTGGGACACTATTTAACACCAAATCGGAGTTGTGGTAACCTTTTATTTTTCTGTGTGTAGAAACCAAAAAACAAATGATAAGTATTGATTGTAAAAGGCCCAATAAACATTTTACTATGGAATGTTTTTCTAAATGCCAGCAATTATAATGCCAAGCAGCAAGAGTATCATTTTTAAAAATTAGTGCAAAGAAAGATGAAGTGAACTCAGGTACGTATACACTAAAAAAAAGTTTAGTTAAGTTGTTGTGGCTGCTATCGCACACTTAGACCAATTTTGATCCGTTGTGATACCACTCTATACGGCTATAGGTCCGAGTCTTTTCGTAGAACCATCTGCATATTGCATAGCTCCATGTCAGACCTATAGTACCGACATGGAAGATGGGTCGGCCCAAGGATTCTAAACACTACAGAGATATATCCAGATATGTTCATTTTTCACCTCTGATCGCACCGCCCAAACGATCGAAGGTGAAAACCCCATTTCCTTTCTCGAATCGGATTCGAACCCAGTACCTCCCGCTCCAACTACCGCAGCTTTAACCACTGCGCCACCTGGGCGGTTCATACACTAGCTATATGTACATAAATATATATATATATATATATATATATATATATATATATATATATATATATATATATATATATATATATATATATATATATATATATGTGTATATATATATATATATATTATATATATATATATATACACACAGAAAAATAAAAGGTTACCACAACTCCGATTTGGTGTTAAATAGTGTCCCACCGATCGGATATTTGGAAATTAAATCCATTCGGATTCTTTTAAATTAATAAATTTAAGTACTTTTGGATACAAAAATCAGCACCCAATGAGGTATAATTTGACTTTTTCCAGTTATTAAATATTCACTCCGGTTTTATATATGGAAAAAATCAATTCGGTGTAAATAATTATAACTGCATTGTGTTGATTGAAACATTTTTTTGGTGTAATAAGATTACTCGATTTTGATATTTGAAAAACTCATATTTGGAAATAAAAATTAGATCAAAATTTTTGAATTTTTTAACGTTTTTGGAATCCTTGAGTAACACCGTTTTAATTATCAAATTAAAAATAATATGTTTGTTATAATTATAAAGCATTTATTTCATAATAGTTTTGTTTTAATTTTTTACATAAATCGTACATTAAAAAATAAAAGTATTTATACTAGCTATTTCAAATTTTGGTTGATTTTATTTTTTGAATTCTTCTTATTTCCTCTCGTATGAAACGCATCGTCCATATAGTAGTCAATGTACCCATTATTCGAAAAACTGTCGAGATATGCGAATAATCTGATACACAATCCACTTGTTTAAACCAAAATAATTTTCAGCTAACTTGCTTAAACTTTGATATCACTATATTTTAATTGGAATTAAAATTTAATATAATAAACTCTATAATTCATTGATTTAAGAATAATTACCATATATTAATTAATTTCTTTAGTTCATATTTTAAGTATATTAATTGTATCAGCTTTTTAGAGTCTCATTCAACTGAAAGAAAAACATAAAATTTGGTAGTGATTAAAATTAGTCTATGTATATAAAAATATAAATGAATACTTATCTTATATAATTTTAACGTTTACTATTTCATAATTAATTATTTATAGCTCTTCATATTTTTGTAAACAACGCACTTTATATATTACAATTATATATAATATTATATATTACAATTATATATTACGATTTTGATATGTTGCTTGAGTTTGGCAAAATTTGTTTGACAAGAAATTAACATATTCTAGTCCATTTGTTTGGCTAACATATTCTAGTCGTGAAGCAATCAATCTTAATTAAATTGTATAACAAAATAAAATATATTATAAATATATGATATATATTATGTTAATGCAGTCCACTCAACTTGCGATTAACGCACTACTAAGTTCTCCCAACAATATGGATGCGTCTTGCTTGAAATAACCAACTGAACTGATTTTTTCCAAGCAACAATCTATACTAACCGTAATTTCAACTAATAAAAATACACCGAAAGGGGTTTATAATTATATTTCATTCTTTTATTTTGGAAAAAAACTAAATTTTTTTTTCTAAATTTGAACAAGAACATTCATGTTCATAATATAACTCCGCAAGGAGTGCTTTATTAAGTCCAAAATGAGATTGCTTAATACGACCAAAAGCAATCAATCCAAAAAAAAGTTAACTTTTTTATCCTATATAATAAAGCTCACTTTTACACCGCAAAAATAATTATTAATGAAATTTGCAAGCCAATTTATCGATATGGATAAATCAAAATATTTATCCTAATATGCGGAGTTAAATTTATAAAGAAATAGTCATTTGGATAGAAATAATATACACTTTCGGAGAAAAACTAAAATCACACCGCTTATTTTTTTGTGTATATATATATATATATATATATATATATATATATATATATATATATATATTATATATATATATATATATATATATATATATATATATATATATATATATATATATATATATATATATATATATATATATATATATATATATATATATATATATATATATATATATATATATATATATATATATATATATATTTATATATATATATATATATATATATATATATATATATATATATATATATATATATATATATATATTATATAAATATTAACTTGATTTGGTTAGTTAATATGACGTTAATATCAGGTTAAAACTTGATTCAGGCTAAGCTAAAAAAACAATAATTTTATTTAAAATTTACAGATGTAACAGATGTTACAATGTTAATCTAAACAGTCGTGCTTTATAAAATTTACTTGTTGCTTCGTTAAATTTAACAAAAAAAAGTTAGTTTAACTATACTATGTTTTAAGATTCTTTTGCTAAACTAACAATTAAATTGAATTAAATTAACAAAGTGCATAGATAAAGTCACAGAAAATGTGGTTATATTGACTACTCATAAATGGAACTTTATTAACTTTGCAATAAGTAACATTTACAATGTAAAATTTTAATAATTTACAAAGCGTTAAGTTGACTGTGTTTGAACTTATTTTTTTGTAAAGTTTTCTTATCTTTTTTGTCAATAACAACATACTTTTTCTTTCAGTGCAGATGTCAGAATTGGATCGAGCTGTTACAAGCATGGAAATTCTGAGCCAAGAATCAAAGGAACATAAGAATTAAACGATATGAGTACGTAAAACAGAATCTGTATTACGTTAAAGAATTACTTTTAAGGCGAATAGTTTACCAGTTCTCTTAAATGGTATGAACAGTTGCGATTATTTTATTAATACATGCGCTTTCGATGCATTAGCTCAATCTTAAGCGCGCAGCTTTACGAATAGGGCAGCTTAATATTAAAACCGAAAAACGGCCAGAACAACTACTTCATTATATTCTAGAAAATGAATTACAATTCAGATCTTGATTGATATATTTGGTGAACCGAAAGATTTTACCTGTAACATATTAGAAATTGCAAATAAACTACTCGAAAGTTTCTTAAGCCTTACTGTGAAATTAGAATGCACGGAATGCTTGACAGTGTGCTTTGAAACTCAAAAGTATATTTAGTTGATATGCTCAAGCTAATAGAGTTAGGGCATATCTCAACCAAAAAAAACTAATCTTGCGGATTTTCAAGATTCTTTACAATTGAATGAAAAAGAATTCAAATTGGTCTCTATTGTTAGTTATGTTCCTGGACATAGTGTTCGCTACATTACTGTCAATCAAAAGTGGCACAAATATGATAATCTTACTTCATACGTAACTACAATTCGTAATCCACAAATGCATTTAATTGAACCTCATATGATAATTTACGTTCGCCAGACATTAAACGGCCCTTACCTGAGACCTAACGAACCATGAATGCATATTGGTGCACATTGTAGGTGTGTCATCCCAACGAATGCTTTTCACACAATCGCTTTCATCCGAAGCATTTAAATTGACCGCGGCGTTTTGAGAAACACTCTTAACCATTAGGCTATAACCGAAGACGATCCGAAGTACGACAGTACATTTTTCAGAATTAATTATTACGCAAGTATAATAAAATTCATAAAACAATTGAGAAAAACTGTTTTGACTGCTTTAAAATTTATTTGATATGATATTACATACATTTTTGTATATTTTTTATAATGAGCTTTCTATAAGGTAAATGATAAAACGTGGTACTGTAAGGACACCTCATAGAGACGGTTTAACATTTTCATCGGGATAAGTTTTTCCCTTTAGAAATCCAAAAAATGTCGGGATCGGTTGAAAATGTATATATATTTTAGCAAAGACACAAAAAGAATTTTTTGGGATGAAAGGTTTTTTCGGGCTAACTTCTTATACATTGATGAGTCAGTTAATTTTCTTATAGACTTTCTGTTTAAGTCGCAGCTGGTAACTAATAAATAATACTGTCGATTGAAATCAAGTAAAATTCTTCGAAATTGTTTAAATATAATTTCAGTGTTGAATTTGTCAAATCGTCGTTTCGTATATAAGAACACTTTTATGATACTCGAATGTACAAATTCCAATCGTTGAGATACCCAATCTTTATAACAAACCAATAATTCCAAAGAACAAGACATCCACATAATTGTATTTTTATTGTATTGCTGTAAAACGTCCAAGATAAAGTAATTCAATTTACCAGCTAGCCTGTCAGTAGCTTGTCAGTTATTTTCATCTATATAATATATTTCTTTTCGCTGGCATATATACGATTATGTATATGGTATGTACTCGCGTATATCATGTCTTAAATCCGCGGAGCACATATACAACACACATTTTTAATTTATAATTTTTATTGTTGTTATTCACGCTCATAAATAATTTAGCGATAAAAATTAAGCAATATTTCGTCATAATATATTTGTTGTTGTATACATTATTGTGTATCTCGTATATTCATCGGACGTCCGACCTTGAATAGCCTTGACTTAGTTAAAAGCTCATTTGTTTATTATTTATATGCGATTATCTTCATATATGGATGAATTTATGAGCTTCCCAACTCCATATGAGTGTTTGTATATATTCGCGATTCGCGATTATGTCGCTATGTGATTTAAGACGTTGTCTAACATTCACCATTATATTGAAGAAGACTGATAAGAATTTTATGGTTTATTACCGGTTTGTTTTAACGAGTTTGAAAGTGAAAATGAATATGCATTAACTATAAATATGTAAATTCTTTTATTTTATATATATGGGGGTGTGGAACGTCGAAGGTCAATCGATACATGAAGACGAGCGAAACAAATCATAAAATCGCGTCTTAATTTAATTAATTTTATGTATGTATACGCGACTAATAATTAACGAATATAAAATTTATCTTGATCGCAATGTAATTGATTTCTTATATAACAAGTTTTGTGTCTATATAATGTGCCCGATTGCACGTCGTTCAAAGATTGATGTGTCGTCGCCACACGAGTATAATATAGCATTAAGATGATGAAAATATTTCATTGGTTATGTGTGTGTGTGTGGGGGCTTTCACTTTTTATTTTCATTATGAATTGCACGATTTTTAGTCGGTTTGTCCATCAATGTTCTAGGAAATGTTTTTGAAATTGTATTTTGGTGGGTTGTTGCGTGATAAATTAATATCTCGTGTATATGAAGGACCTAATTATTTCAAGGCCAAATAGATTAATCAAACTCGATTGTTTTAAATGTTATATTTGATTTGTAAGTAATTCATTTTTTTTAAGGTCGAGAATCTTTTATGTACATACATAATCCAATTTCCTTTCTGAACTATGTATACAAGCTCATCTGCCAGAAATATTTTTACTGGATGCTGTATAGTGGCTCATAGATTTTGTCTCTAATATCCGCTATATATAGAGCAAAGCACTCAGCTCCATATCACATATTGAATTCTACTCCTAATTATTTCTGTGAGGATTAAGTGGGGGGCATAGGTGATAAATACTCAACATTTTTGAGGTTTGGATAAGTGGCATCGACAAGCAAACTATCAATGCTTCTCACCAGAGTTCACTTCAAGATTTAGTATTCTCGACTGTTCTGCAAAAAGCTGTTAACATGAATTTTAAGATTGATTGAACTTAACACTTCATAGATACTCAAACATCATTGTCTTTAATTGCCTTAACAGCTTTGACCTTAAAAGTAATCAACTGGTAAAATGCTATTATTGGTAGTTATTTAATCTAAGATCAAACAACACTAGCTGGTTCAATCGTTGATTTAAACCGCGGGTATAGTATTCCATCGAGCCCTGAGGCATTTACTCGTAGCGATCCAAGAAACTCGATGGCCTAAAAGTGGTGACTATATGTCCCAGGACTATACGTTGCTAAACTGCGTTCGAAAATAGGGAAAGAATGATGTACTTTGCGATCGCTCATGATCTCAAAGTGGCAAGTACATTTTTACCTCATAAAAACATCTATTTGGAAACATGGAAACATCCACGTAAAACATCCCGAAGTCACATTTGACCATGTGTTGATTTCAAAAGACCGGGCTTGTGTTGTCCAAGACGTGAGATCGTATCGGTCGTCAACCAAATTCGTAGGCAGTGACCATTATCTGGTTTCTGCAAAGCTACGATGGAAATTTTCG
>OZ010738.1:87036961-87044461 GCA_963932295.1 Tipula lateralis | reverse complement strand
TATTTTTAATTTTTATTTTGCACTACAGAAAGAAAGATAATGTCTTTCTAGTTTTAGTCGTGAAACGAACCCCGCCATCTCTTATTGAATCTAATTGTGACTAAAACACCATCTATTAGAAAATCTTCTTACTATTTTCTGAATAGAAATTGTGAAAAAATTAACTGTGTATAATTTTTTTGACTACATACCGAATGACAATAATTTTTGATTAAGATTAAAATTATTAAGAGGTTAAAAATCATTTTGCCGAATATCGGTAAATTTTTGACATTTTAAAACAGATGGCACTGCGAAAGATTTTGTCTTCGTTTTTACATGTAATTTACGTTTGATATAATTGACGCTGTTTTTTACGTAAAACCTTTTTTACATTTAAAATTCCAACAGTGGTTCGAAATCGACGAAGAGTAGGTATGATGGTGACTCCCAATAAATGGCTTGTTTAGTGATGATACGGATTAAATTGAAGCAGTCAGTGCAACTTATTTCTGTCGTAAAGCCAGCTTGTTTGTTTATTACGTATCTTTATTGTTGTGTTGCGGAGAGGAACTTTACCAATTTTTTAATTCTTTAAGGTCATCTTTTTAAGTATTGTCAAGCTTTCCTACTGTTTGCATTGTTGTGGTATTCCGCCAGAATTACACACTTCTTGCATTATTGGTGTTTGTATGCTTGAAACTCTAGATGAATGTTCTTTAATTAGTTCGTCGGTTATACTGTCTGATCTAATTTCCCAGAAAATTATGTTATGAAAAAAAATCATAACCTAATATTCTGGGAAATTATATGTCTAATATACATATAATCAAAATTTGTCTTCTAAATTGAAGCTTTCAAGACCGTTCCGTCTATATATTCAGAGGTGTATCGAGAAGTTATGTCAAATGACAAGAACTTATAAGAAAACATTTAAGACTAACGACTGACTTTTCAAATGCCATAACCCAGTCCTTGGTCGAACTTGAGTATAATGATTCGTTATAACAATCGTTATAATGATTCGTTATAAGACTAACGACTGACTTTTCAAATGCCATAACCAAGTCCTTGGTCGAATTTGAGTATAATAATTCGTTATAACAATCGGCAATCGATTTCGAGACGATTGGAGTTGCTACCGGAGTTAGAGACGGTTGCTACCATATAATTGTTGCAGTGTGCAGTTTGCATAGCCTATATACTTAATGATATGAAGATTGATTATCATCTTTTATTTGACAAGCGACTTGAGTCTCTCCATATGAAAGTTTTATGCAATTGCCCTTGTTTCCTGTATAAATGATTTGGTGGGGAAAAGAATGCGGCTATTTTGAGTTGTAGACAGATCGATTATCTTTCTTTGATTCATATTGGCAGTAAACGAACCTATAGGTAATGCATATAATACGGTCTCATGTTGGTCCATTCAGATTATACCATTTATGTTAAACTCCGTCATTAATCGTGATTGATTGGTGAACATCAGTCAGCGTGAGTGACCTGCGTTATTAAAGTACTTGGCTTAATATTCGACTATTTCTTCCAGTTGTGAAATAATTTTCTGCTATCGTTGATCTGATTTTCTAACTGATTGGGGTTAGTCTATACGAAGTTGTATAAGATAATTCGCTTCATACCACAGGAAGGACTATGGTAATTCCGAAAGTATAATTTAGCAACGCTATGTGATAACTTTAATCACTGTTTAAAACTTAATTCTAACACAAACAAATTTTTATTCAAACCTGGTGCTCTCTCGACGACTACCACGGTATTTAATTTATAAAACTGACCCCGCAATTTCCATCCAATATTATGTATATGGAATTAGCGTTTAAATCGAGATGGACTGAATGAACCTTTTGGCCAATTAATGGGGATTGATATACACAATAAGCATCCTTTAGTCAAGGATGGATATGTGTTTTTGATACAGGAACCGTGAATTGACGGGAACCAAATCAAAGGACTCAATCCAGGCCTCAGTTTCTCTCCTGCTTTAGTAATACCTACTCGAGACCTAGAGTCTCTATTTTTGTTAGTAAAATGAATTACAGACTCCTAAATGAAGTTTGTGATAATGACCTTACCGCAGTCGTTGTTTTAGTAAAGGAACAGGGTATTCGACGTAAGGTTCTAGTCATCTCTGCTTATTTTCTATATGATCCGGAACTTCATCCTCTTATACTAAAGAGTTTATCAAAGCTATAGAGTATGCAAACCGTAATGATATCCCAATCATACTAACCTTACAGGGACCTTCCTCTTGGAATACCTACCCTGGTCATCTTGAATTTACCTCAAGGCAAAAAGTAATTTATATTACTCTTGTCTCAAGAAGTTTTCGTGAAAAAACTCATCCTGGATAGTCTTAGGTGACGTTACTTTCTTTGACCAGTGAGAAATCTGAAAGGAGAAAATTTATGAAGAACCACTAATTGTTAACTTTATAGACTCTATCTAACCCAGTTACTTGTATCTTCATTAATGATCTTCAAATTTGTCAGCTACTCTTCCCATTCTTTCACAAAAAGTGCGGAGGAATGGAAAGGGCAGCTGAAAAACTTGAAGAAGCTCTAATTAACGACACGAAGATTGAGACTCTACAAATCTTCACAAGGAGAGTACAAGAAATGTATGCGAAGTGAAAAGACATCGAAATGGAGATGTTTCTGAGAGCAAGACAATAGTCTTACGGCATCCGCTAAGCTCAAGAAAGTTATCTGCATGGTAACATGAAGGTCACTACCGGAACTGTAGTGAAACCTGATGGAACTTACACGAGTATAAATCAGGAAGCTCTAGAATCAGAGTATAAATCTCGAAAGTGAATCAACTCACACACCAATTTCCAAATTTCAAAGATTGGAACTTGATAGCGGAGGTGGTGACATAAGATAGAATCCGATGGAACATCGGTTCTTTCTCAAAATTTAAAACACCAGGTCCAGATGGGATATTCTCGTGTCACATACAGGAAGGACTGGGAATTATCCTTCACCACCTTGAACATATCTTCAGAACCAGTTTCGCCCTGGGATACATTCCAAGATTGTGGTGAAAAGTCATGGTAGTGGTCATTCCAAAGTATGGGAATTCTAGATATGATCAGGTAAAAAGTTTCCGACCTATCAGCCTGTCTGCTTTTCTATTTAAATGCTATTAGCAAACGACATACACTCCAAACCACAAGCATACCAGAATGGTAGATCTGTTGAAACAGCACTTCATAAAGTCGTTGAACGGATTAAGAAATCACTGGAAAACAAACAATTTGCCTTGGGAGCGTTTTTGACCATTGAAAGCGCGTTTATCAACGCTGCCTTTTAGTGCAATGATCTTTGCATCCTATACCCCTCCGACGACGATAAGATGATCTTTACTGAAGGTTCAGTATGGTATAATCTAGGTGGTTCCGGATTATACATTCAAAATCCTGATGTCGAATTATCTATGCCCCTTGGTAGATACGCTACTGTCTTTCGTTTCAAGCGGAAATCGCTGCAATTTTGAAAGCAGCACTCATTGCAAAGGAGAGGAACTGCGGAGATCGTCATATCTGCATCCTTTCTGATAGCCAGGCTGCCCTAAAGACAATTGGTACCAATACCGCGCCTTAAATCGACTAGGCAGGCTGAATAATCAGTCACATGGGTTTAAAAGACATTTTCTTTTGTGGGCCTGACCCGCTCTAGGAGTGACGCCACTATCTCTTAAACAAGAAATTAACTGTCACTTTGGAGAATACCAGATATCTTGAACTTCGTTACCAGAACAAACAAATTTCGGGACTGAGAGTGTACTGTGTCTGAGAAGGGTTGTCTCAATGAATCAATCGAGGCCTGGTATCATGCATGAAAAAAAAATCTAGCAACTTTTAATTGTTTATAACAGTGTGAAGAGCTGGCTCATGAACGAAACCGAGAGGTCGACTAAACCATAGAAATTCGAACAATCATTTGTTTAAACGTCATTAGGACGAAATCATGAATACAATCTGCTGCATTGTACCAAATACAGGAGGAGTAGTGGCTGTTTTGTAAGTTATGTGTAACCTGGTATCGAGAACAATCGGTAGTGCTGTACAGAAAAAATCAAATAACCACAGAGGAAATAATTGTTATATCAGTTTAATTGTTCTAAACTGTTCGAATACAGTTAAATGGCAACAAAATAGAAGAACAGAAATCGGGATAGGGTGCACAAAGTACACAAAAGGACGGAAAATCATTACGATAATTATTTTTTTTAATTGCATTTACAACTCTGTCTTTTGTTTAGCAGATGAAAATGGAATTTTCATTTTTTTTCTTTCACATCGATTAGAGAATGGAGGATATATTGTATAGATGTACACACTGTTGCATTGACAACAATTTTGGTCTATTTCGATTCTATGACAACGACACAATTGCGATGATGATGATGATGTCGATAGTAGAATTGTATATGTATGTGTGTGTGTGTGTTTGACTTGTCATTTATTCATGAAAAATTTTAAATGATTTGGAAATATAAAATAAGAAGTTGTGGAAATATATTTAAAAATGTGAAGTCAATGTTTGGAAAATTATACAGATTTTTCCTTTTTTTTTGTTTGGATGGATGTTGCGATATATTCTACTCGACTACGCTACTCGTTGGTGATTGAGACATAGACAAAAGTGTATATGTACCTACATGTGTACTACACAACGATTGAAATAGCATATTATTTATTATGCAAGCCATGTTATGACGAAACATAAGTTTAATGCTCTGACAATTTTTTAATGTTGCATACATAATGTGTGTATATGTTGTATTTGAATTCTTTGTAATTGCTAATGTTATAAGCTTAAATGTTTTTGTCTTAAATTGTGTGGAAAACAATTTGTTAAGTATAATTGAGTTTGATTTTCGCAGTCGTTGAACAACAGTTTATAGTAGTTTTACTAACTTTAAGAGCAATCTTAGGTTAAGCTACTAACAAAATTTGTTGACCACTTTTTTTTTGGCTTTTCTTAATGGTAGTAGACATCTCACCTTCTCATCAAGTTTTATCTTTCACATTCCCGATCAAGAGATTACCATTAAAACCTCTCCATTTGCAAGATATAACAAATTTTGAAATTGAAGGTTAACCCTGTTTCACCTGAAACGATGAGCAGACCATCTGCAATCGATAAAACACAGAAGTAAAATTTTTACTTGTATTTTCAATTTATGGAGCATAGGGATCTATTGCGCTGGAGGGTTTCGCCTTAGCTAGAGAATTGTTCTATCTCATTACTGGTTTGCCTGATTTATTTTTCCCTTGTGGGTTTCAGTCCAATAACATCCTTGTTTATGTTGTCAGTTGTGTAACGTGCCATTCCGTTAGTTGTGGTTTAAGTAGACAAAAAAAACTCTAAGTTGGGCGCCAGTCTACCAGCAAGAATGTCCGGCTTTGATTTTGTATATATAAGCAAGTGGACGGGCGGGGTATCCAAAAATACCACCAAGCAACTTGAATTATATCAAGGCGATTGTGCGGATCCGAAAGATAATTTGGGATGGGGAATGAGAATGTGGGAAAGCTAAGTTAATAGAAAGCTCACCTGTATTGCAGTTCTGCGTGTACTTCTCCGACACCATCACTGTCTGCTACTTCGTCCTAATATGTATTTGTACACTGTCTCCAATACACAGTAGTTCATAAACGTAATTATTGTCTTATTTATTGGGGCTATTATCACACTATAAACACAGTTCGCAAATAATTGGACAATTGCAGTCTTCTTACCTCACACTCTTAACACAAAAAACACGCTAATAAATGTGAACATCCAAACGAAAGAAGCAAACAAACACCAAAACTAAGACATTACAAATTCACATTTATTACATTATATGACATTACAATATATAATAAGATTTTAGCGATAGAAAAAATAATACAAAACAGTTTGGATACACTCAAAAAAAAGATATAGCCTATTTAACTGAAAATGTAGCTAAATTCTACTGAAAATTAAGTATGAATTGAGCCAACCTATCCCTTCGCAAATTTAACAAAATTAGAGTTGTAGAAATTACTAAATGCTACGTTAAATGTTTGTGTTTTTATATTATGAACATTTCACATATCATCAAACTAAAAATTGCATAAGTGAAAAGTAAATAAAACAAATATGGGTAAGTAAAACTAACATGTCATTCGCGAATTTTTCAATATCGTAATTTACCAGTGGTTATGTAAATACAGCAAGGTAGGCAAGCTTCTTTTACAATATCGATAAGTAAAATCTAAAAAGTTTTATGTAGGGTGCAAAATTGTTTTTACCTATTTAACTATTTAAAATTAACATTATATACCAGTATAGTTAAAATTAGACATACGTAGGTTAAAACATTGGAATATGTAAACAGAACCATTATTTAAATTGTGAATTCTACTAAACGACATGTAAAGTTGACATGGTGAATTCATAGTTATTTAAATAAAATACAAGTAAAATATAGAGTGAATATGTAAACCACGCTATTACTTTATATAATGAATTTTACGTAATGGCATGTAAAATTTACAGAGCTATATATATATATATATATATATATATATATATATATATATATATATATATATGTATACACATACATATATATATATATATATATATATATATATATATATATATATATATATATATATATATATATATATATATATATGTATATATATATATAAATATATATATATATATATATATATATATATATATATATATATATATATATATATATATATATATATATATACATATATATAATATGAATCCAGGGAGAGGGTTGATATTTTAAATGAAATGCAGTTTTTTGTGTATCGTTTTTTAATTCATATTAAATTCATTTTATTCATAACAGTAACGTAAAAAATAAGAATATGACACATTTAATATACTTAACATAACTAACAATCTCCAATATATTTAACGTATCGAAAATAATTATTGTAACTAAAATATCTATTATTATTATAACTTTACTATATAAAATACAAATGAATGATTGTAAGTGATTTATAACAAAAATATCATTGATATTATAAAATAAAGAAAATAATTATAAAACATTAAAAAAAAATAATTAAACTAAATTAGAATTAAAAAAACCTTTATGACTTCAACTACAAATAACTATAAATAACTTAAAGAACTATTTATGGTCTGTTTTCTAGGTCTGTTACAAGAGAACTGACAGCTGGTGTTTTCTGGTCATAAAAAGTATATAAATTATAAAAATATTGCTGAATAAACAGCCATAAATTATAAGAAGCTGCCGGGTATTTGATATTTAAAACTTGATAAATTTTAAAAGTTGTATCAAGTGCTTCTAAAAAACTTCCAGATAGATAGGTATATCCATCAATTATCGTACTAAATTGAATAGTATTGTCGTGACCAACTGCCACTAAAAAAGGCTGCAGTTTACTATTAAGGACTAAATGTTATTTCCTTATTATTTCAATTTGCCGGTGCATTTCCCCCAAACTCTCGG
>OZ010738.1:86835040-87036761 GCA_963932295.1 Tipula lateralis | reverse complement strand
ATAGAAAAAATATTACAAAACAGTTTGGATACGGAAATATTTTCTGACCGTCATCCAACTTTTCACTTTTCTATCTTTTTTAACGGTCCAAATTATAATGCCTCTCTCCAGTTTTTTCCGCTAGCCAGCACGGCTCTCGTTTGGCCCCCCTGGTAAGTGTTCCCCGAATCTTTATTTTCAGCAACTAGAGGTTTTCACAACATTTCGAAAATCTCGAGCGTGACTTGGCATATTTTCTGCTGCACCCATATCTGTCATCAATATTTTTTTTATTATTTCTTACGATGTATGCTCTCCACCGGAATCGTGGCTATTTATTCTTATTACGGTTTCTGGTGCCTCTCTCGGTGGTTTCTCGCAGCATTTTTTCATGGACAATACAAAAGTGGTTAACATATTGGCTTAAGCCCAACATCGATATTTGTTTTTTTTTATTTATTTTTATTTTATATTCGATGCTATACAGATGAACTCAGTGTGGCGGGAACGTAAGGTCTTAGCAGATGGATGAGGGCATTGCGTGGATGTGGGAATTGATTAAAATAAAGGATACTACAATTCGAGCTTGCTTTGTGGTTTATTTTAACCGATTTAGCATACCATACCAATGCAACGCCTCACTTTTTAATTTCGTCTAAATTTTCGTCTGTATCTCTGACTGATTTATTTTTCTATGAAGTTCAATAGTAGTTTTGGCGTTACACCTGAAGCATTTTGTTATTCATCAAAGGCACTTGTTTACGAACACCTATAGTTTTTTTCAACCTTTTTCTGTGTGTTTTTCCATATCTCAACTCCATACAATATACTGATTTTGAACACGAGACCAACTTCGCAGCAAGATCAGATAGTTGTTGTATTTCCCGCTGCATGTCTGTTAATCCCCCTTGTATGCTATTATTAGAAGTACCAGTCAGTTTTTGCATTACATTAACCAATAATCCAGGATTGTTGAGAGTACGCATCCTTGTCGTACTCCTTGTAGCTGGTCGTACATATTGAACTTGGTTTCAACATCCGATACATTTCTTGTTCGAGTTCAATAAATTTCTTTGCGATGTCCATTCCACAAAATGTCTTATATATTGCCTTTTTATCGTATTAAATACGCGTTCGAAATCGACGAAGAGCAGGTGGATTTCACTCATTGGATTATTCAGTATGATGCGGATTGAATTGATGTAAGCTGTTCAACTTATTCCTGGTCTAAGCACAGCTTGTTCGTTTCTTAATTTTGCATTGGTCGTATAGATGAGATTCTATCAAGAAGATATTCGGAATTGTGGATAACGTTTTTAATACCACGTTGTCCAGTATCATTTCTTATAGCTGATATGTGTTTTGTAGTTTTTCTGTACGCACGCACGTAGTGCTCGTATATATTGGATTGCTGCTGCCTCATTGAGGAATTTCTGCAAATATTGCCTTAGATCATTTCTGTTTCCATCTTTTCTCTTGGCGTGACGATATCGTGATAAGGTTCCAAATATCGACAGGTAAGAAAAATGGAAATGACCTTAGTTAGTCATAACTTAAACGAATGTCACAACCGTCTCGAGCTATACAGCCTGAATTAAGACCAGAATTGTGTTGCCCAGATCATGTTACCGCAAATGTTGTTATCATTTAAAAATTCAACGAGTGAAACTGACCTGGTGTACACTTTGTGTAAAGTTCGAAAGCAATTTGATTCGATCAACCGAAATCTGAACAGGACATGTCAAAATATGGACAATGATATACCGAAAAAGTAACAAAAATCTTTTAAATATATACTAGACATAATGAGTAAAATAAGAATTTTGACCATGGCCCAGATGATGCAAATACATCTTGCTAGGGAAATCTAAGTAATGATTGTTAAATGTTTGGGTAAATTCATTATGGCTGCGATACATAAAATTACAAATTGATGTTTGGAAAGCTCCAGGTGATCGTGATCGAATGTCCAAAATTAAACTAAAAGTATGCTGCTGTCTGAGTGATACCATGAAAAAGAGAAACTTTAACTCGAACGTAATAATGTTTTCTGAGCCAGTTGCTGTTATTCCCATCATGTAACTGGGCTGAAGCTATGATGCTTAAGAACTACCTGAACCGCACCCATTATTTTATTTTATATTTTCCAATTTTACAATTGGCATTAACTAAACACTAAAAGATAGTTCTATTTCAGTACAAAATTCGGATTTTGTCAGTACAAAATTCGGATTCGGAGAAAAGAAGTATCTTAGAAGCCTTAGTAGGAAAGGTGTAATGAACCGATGTGCCGCTTCAGAAAGACATCAACTTTTAAATGGGAACTCATTCTAACACAAACTCACATTTAGGCAGCTTAAGAAAATCCAAGGGGATTCAAATCTAAATGAACTCTCTGATAAGGTTACCCGCATACTAATGAAAGGACAGGGCGATCTCCTACTATTAGGGAAAGCTGGACAGGCAAGAAAATTAGGAATTAAACTTAGATAAATTTCTTAGTGCCGATGCAACAATTCAAACATTAGCACAGAGTGATGAGGTTCTGGTCGAAACTAAATACAATGATGTGGGATCCACAACAAAGTTAAAGAGTATAAGGAACAAGCAAATTGCATGGTTTGTCAAACCAGGACGAACCGTAGTCATATTATGGAGTGATCAGTGAATAGCATTCATGGCGACTATGAAGTTCTTCCAGCTAAACCTAAAGCATTATGAGGTTGCACTGCGAGGTTTAAGTCCAATCCGTGCTTGAGTTGATGTCGCTATTCTGTGCGAACAATACAAAAATATGGAAAGGTGTAGCTGGGTAACCAACACACCAGATTATACTACAATCTGGCCTGTGGCAGAAGGATTATGCAGGAAAGGGCTAATATCCACAATGTGGGATTTGTGCAAGCAAAAGTAGAAGATTTGCACATCTACAGCTCCTATGGACCACCTTAGTAGAGGAAATAGTGGTTGAAGAGCAAGTATGTTCGATTAAGACTTATTCAATCTAATCCTTGTAAGCCCCAACCTCTTTGGGACTGCCAATGCAAAAGAGACGCAGATGATGAATGTGATCTCTAACGCTTTCCGTAAAACTATGGTAGAAGTAGAATTAGAAAGCATACTGGTGGACTGAGCAGATGGCATAATTGCGCTGGATGCGCCATCATTCAAGGAGAATATACCAGTGTGCCTAGTGTAGAATATTCTATCCAGGTTTTGCGAAACATACTTGGATGTCCGAAAAAAGGTAAAGCAAACAATTAAATCGAGTAAGCGTCAATGCTGGAAGGAGCTGTGTAGTGAAGTGGACCGTGGCCCATGAGGCAGACCTTATAAAATCGTCATAAATAGGCTCAGAAATCAAAATACATCACCACCCACTTGCCCACAGACACTAAACATAGTTGTTACCAACCAACTCCCGCAACAAAATGATTTGATGCCAGCTATTAATATAATATCTTGCTCAAGAAAGTACCCTTGCTATCCACAGTAGAACTTAAAAGATGCATACCAACGAATTGGAAATTCAAAAGGTCTTGGACCTGGCAATTTTCAAAATTGCTTTAAAGGCCGCAATCCAAACAAGATCTGACGACTTCAGAAAAGTCTACAACTCGTGTCTGAGAGAAGGGGTATTTCCGAAACGATGGAAGAAGCAGCGCCAGTTTCTCTTGCCATAATAACTCAGAAACCTCACCTTAACGACAGTATGGATTAAGAAAGATTGGCAATCGACGCCATCCAACACGTGATTAAAATGACAAAGAAAGCAACAGATGGTAGAAGATGGAGGGAATGCTACAAAAAATACAGCTCACTGGCTACACTGGTTATCAAGAATGAGATGCGTTCAACTCTGACTATATTCTCAATGCTCATGAACTGCAAGTACCGGTGTACAAAAGGAGGATTATTACCTGATGGTGTTGAAATTGTGGGTTCGCGCATGACGTTGCCGTTGTTGTGGTAGCGAAAACTATAGAGGAAATAGTTGAGGCATGTAGGCTGGCCATTACAATATTAAAAAGTGGTTAGTATCATTTGGACTCCAGCTGGCTGACCATAAAACCGAAGTAGTCTTAATTATAATTAAGACTACTTCGGTTTATATTACCTTACCTACTGGTATATCAGTGGGTAAGGTGATAGAATCTGTAAATATCGATGTTGGTGGTGTAAATATCGATGATGATGTGAGTAGAAAATTTGCCGCTCTCACATTATGCATTTAAGGGTCAAGACACAGAGTCTAATGATGTCGCTGGCAAATGTGGGAAAATCCATCATCATATATGGATCACCGGTATATGGAGAGATGCATTGGATACTGAAAATAACTAAAAAGAAGAGCAACAGAACGGATTCCAACCATCACAGAATGGCAAAGTGGACTTTTCGTATGATACCATCCATCGAAAAGTGGATAAATAAGCGGCATGACGAAGTTAATTACTACCTGTCACAGTTGCCAAGTGGGCATGGCTGTTTTGGTGCATACCTCTACAGGGTTAAACAAGTCGAAACTCCAGAAAATCCTGCGAGCAAAGGATCATAAGACGATGTGGAACATATTTAATTTCAATGCCCATGATTCGAGATAACTCAGAGAGTACTCTCGAATGTACTCGAGCAGTGGCAACACCCGACAATATAGTAGTACTTATGATTGGGTCTGAAGAAAAGTGGAATACTGCGAACTGTAGTACTGAAGCAGCTAAGGCGCTTAGAGCGTGCTAGAGGAGAGCATCATATACTGTGACAAGAGATCAATGGGAATCCCAATCTTAGGTCGAAACGCTGGGCAGAATAAAGATTTGAATAACTAGTCACCTCCATGCAAAATAATATTTAACGATAGTTCCGTATGGAGGATAAATGAGTGGGTGTGTGGTTTTAGATGATAAAGATCAGTTACTGTTGCCGAGATGTTTGCCCATCCCAGCTTCGTCTTCCATCAATTTTTGTCACTTTACCCGTTACAACAAAAAAACACATATAGACATTTTTCTCAAAGTCTAAACAATAATTAAATTACACCGATGAATTAACACTTTCGTTGTATTTTGTACAAATTTACAATACATAAGCCGTTAAAGTATTAACGTTGTCTACGATCATGGAAAATTATTTGGAAAAAAATTTTCGTCTGCCCGTTTTCTTTTACGGTTAATATAACGATAATTGATTACGAGCTTCGCAATACGTCTAAATTTATGTCATGTAGAAAAAATGCAATTGCTTGAAAAAATATTTGTGCTTATTAAATATTTGTGATATGAAAGCTTTTGGGTGGAAACGGAGGAAAATCGATTTTCGATGTTCGACTCCATCATGCGTATTTTGTTCGTCTACAAAAGTACAATTAAATTTGTATTAATTAGTATTTACATTTTATGATTGTGAGTTTTAATTATATTTTAATTTTTAAATTAAATTACGCAAAAACTGTTTGCACAGTATAAAGAACACATTTCGATAAAAAAGATTATTAATAATTAAAATTTAATTATTAAGTTTGTTGTTGCACAAAGTTAAGTTTTGTTGACACATATATCGATCTATATATAGTGGAAGGAGCGAAATTTTAATTACCCTTGTCAATAATCAGCTTAAATCCTGGCGAACTCTCTACTCTAACAAACTGTGGCCCTCTAAATACCTATATAGTAAGATTAATCAGGGCCCAAGGTATGATCTAACTCGTACACTTGATGTTTAGTAGTATAGGCTTATGAATTATAAGTATAGGGTTTTCCAATGAGAGTGATATGATTTCTTTAAAAAAGACACACTGCTAGATTTAACTCCCTCTTAAGAATTCATAAATATTTTAATACAAAATGTGCCTCAGGGTCTGCAGTTAAGAGTAGCAGGAAAATCTTTTGCCTCTATCTCGAAGTTAGTAAGTCGTTGCATGGTAATCGAAGATTCATAGCGTCGGTTAAATCACATTCCAGAACAGAATATCCGCAGATACGAAATGTCAGTGAGTTATCTTTGGAACACTCTAATAATCCAGCCATTTCGGCCTTACATACCTGCACCTAACTTAATGATGCATCTAACGAATGCCTAGTCGTTTAACAAACGATGTGGCTTGTTGAAACTTACAACGCATGTTTTGTTATGACTCTGGTTATCCTAATGTTCTAAAACCTCATTGTGCTCGATGTACTCCGGGGATGCAAATGGGTCAAAACAAAGAATCATCGGATAGGCGACTATTAAATATCTTAATACCGAGCGTGCCATGAAAATCTTTTAAGTCTCCACTATACAACAACCTCTATATCTAGGTATTGACTTTTGGACGGTCTTTGGACTGCAACCAGTTTTCGTGAATTAACCTTCTATCGACGTTCAGAAATCAAATAGTATTTTTTTAACGCATGCTCAATCTTTACAACTTGCTAATGTGATAAAACAGTTTCACACCTCCAATAAAGCCGCGACATTATTCGGTATCTCTAGCGGATGCTTCAACTTGGAGTTATTGAGGAAAGCCGGTGTTCGCCGATGAGTTTGGCACGCAAGTCTAATGGAATGACCAGACTTTGTTTGGATGCCAAAAAGATGAATGCTTGTACTACTAAACATACTTACCCATTACCTCTGATAGATGGATTAGAAATGGAGAGTTTGGTTTATAGCTTAAGACCAATGTCTTCAAATAACCCCACAAGAAATAGTCTAATGGTTTTACATCACAACTTCTTGGAGGCCATTCAATATCACAATTTCTTGAAATAATCGAATTTCCAAACATTTCACGCAATAATTCAAATGTTGCACTTGCTGTGTGGCACGTAGCCCCGTCTTGTTGGAACCAAACATTGTGAAGATCCACTTCTTCCAATTTTGGCCATAAAAAGTTGGTTATTATCGATCTATACCGATCTCCATTGACAGTAACGATGTTATCAGCTTCATTTCGAAAAAAATGCAGGCCGATGATTCCACCAGACCAAAAGCCACACCAAACTGTCAATTTAGGTGAATGTAATGGTTTTCTTCGCACCAGAATCGACAGTTTTGTTTATTTACCGCACCACTCAGATGAAAGAGAGCCTCATCGGAGAAGATGATTTTCATAAAATCGTTATCGTTGTCAAGTTGTTCCAAGGCAAAATTAGCAAATTCTCGACGTTTAGGGTGGTCCAATGGCTTCAGTTTTTGAATGAGAACAATTTTATACGGATGCAAACCCAAATCCTTTCTCAAAATTTGCCAGGTATGTGGTTTGAGACAGTCCCAATTCTTGTGATCGACAAATTACGCTACTACAGATAAAGACACACAATTACTTCATTCAAAATTGACATCAATGGGATGAAAAAAATGGGCGAAGAAAATGGGCAAGTGAAAGTAATCGATGTTTTAATTGCTTAAGCAGTGATCATGGTGTTTTCAAGTGTAGATCAAAGCGACGATGTACCACATTCAATAGAAAAAATCAGACATTTTTGCATTTCGAGCAGTCGACTTCATTTAGCACAAATCACGTTAAATTTAAGCACAAAGCAGCAATATCTAAGTACAAAGCTTTGTGCACATGCTTCCAACCATGTTTTACTGACAGTGTTCCCTACAGCGATTGTAAATGTAATTACTAATAATGGTAAAGTTTTTCCATGTCGGGCAATTTTAGATTCAGGCTCGCAAGCTTCTTTCATAACAGAATCGTGCCTGCAGCTGATGACACGAATTACTGTTTCGGGATGGGGTAATTCAGCAACGGAAACAACCGAAGTGCTTATTTTACCGCGAATTACTTCCAATCTACCAGCAAGTATCATTGATCGAAGGGAAATGGAAGAATTCAATGTTCATGAAATAACATTTGCACGAAATTCACGATATCAATGCGTACTGTGGCACCACCAAGAGAGTACCGGCAATATTGATAATACACTACAACGATTCTGGGAAGCAGAGGAAGTTTAAACTAACAGCTCCTGGTTCAGTAAGAAGAGTAATGTGAAATTCACTTCAAAGAACATACACTCAATGCTGAAGACGGCAGATACATAGTAAAGCTACCGTTTAAAGAGAACAGAAGCGTATCTTTATCACTTGCTATTCGAAGACTTCAAAGAGATTCCGCATTATATAGTGAATATACAGGGTGTCCCCGATTGGGATGCTGATCCGTTACGGGCTGATTCCTTGGTTCATTTCATGAAAAAAATCGTATGGCAGAGGGGGGTCAATTTTTGATATTCTTTGAGATACAGCGCGTTTAAAAAATTTGGTTCGGAAAAAAAGTACAAGCGGATATTAAGCTGTAACTTACAAAATTTTGTCGTGTTTTCATTCTTCGTCTCATAAGTAAAAAACTATAACACGTGAGTACAAATAATGTATTGGGGGATTGTAGAGGAGATCATAGCGGATTAAAATTAAGTAAAAAAAAAAATTTATTAGGGCATATTTTTGAGAAAATCTCAAATTTATTAAAAAAAATATCATTTTTTTTTATTTTTTTAACTTTAAAACGCCATAGCTCTTAAATGGATACAGATGCGAGATAGCCAATGAGATCTTAAATATAGTCTATTTAGTTGTCCGTCAAATGAGACTTTGATAGTTGCTGTCCGATAAAAATTTTGTAAGTTACAGCTTAATATCCGCTTGTACTTTTTTTCCGAACCAAATTTTTTAAACGCGCTGTATCTCAAAGAATATCAAAAATTGACCCCACCCCTGCCATACGATTTTTTTCATGAAATGAACCAAGGAATCAGCCCGTAACGGATCAGCATCCCAATCGGGGACACCCTGTATAAAAACTTCATGCATGATTATGAAAAATTAGGTCACATGAAAGAAATAAAATCAGAAGAAAAATAAAGTGTTGTAGTGTACCTGCCTCAACATGAAGTTCTTAAAGAACCTAGTACAACTATAAAATTACGTGTTGTGTTCGATGGATTCGCCAAAACAAACAATAGCGTGTCATTAAATAATTTCCTCGCTGTCAGACTAACGAAACAGCCAACATTTACCCAAAATCTTATTACGTTCCCGAGAACATGCAATAGTATTTGCTGCGGACGTGGAAAAACTGTATCATCAGATATTGGTCAACAGTGAGGACACCAAATATTAGCGAATCGTCTGGAGATATCATCTATTACAACCAATTCGGCAGTCATTAGCTCAATTTTTGATTACTATAAATAACGTCATTATAATAAATAACACAGATCCCACGAAAGTATTTGGATTGAAATGGAACCCAGCAGAATACAATTTTTATTTTGATTATCGAAGACATTAAAATTAAGATCAAACGAAAGGTTCTGTGCAATGCGAATAGAATATTTGATCCATTAGGATTGTTGGCTCCAATTAAAGTATCTCCTTTGAAGCAAATTTCAATATCACGTCGGTGCGGTTCTATTGAACAAAGCTGATTAATTTAGTTCTAACCGAATTGCAAAAATTATAGAACAATTACCTAGTGTAAATGGCAATATATTCGGTAGATCATCCAGCAGATTGTGCATCTCGCGGTTTGAGTGTCAAACTACTAAAACACTGCGAACTTTGGAGGAGGGCACCTAATTGGGTATCGGCCTAATTGGCTTTTTATCGCAACATTGCTTAACAGATTCCCAAGTTATTGCAGATTTCCAAGGCAAAATAGAAGAATAGCTACTAGATTTAGTAGAGAGGAACTCAACCAAACTCAAAATGCAGTAGTCAAGGCGATAAACCCTTATAAGAAATTTTGGCGAAGAAATTCAACAATTGAAGAAATGCAAAACTTAACCAAAAAAAGTTAAATAAAATTATTGAATCCCTTCATCGCGTAATCCATCCAATGCAAACACTAGTTATGATGCAAGACATCCGATTATTCTGCCATAATAATACATGATAATACGCGAATATGTAGTTGAAACATCTCATCTGGACTACAAACATACTGGAAATGGAAAATGGCACAGTGGTTAAAGCTCCGACAATTGAAGCAGTAGTCCATCACCTGATTGATTGATTGATTGATTAATAGGACTGTAGGACCAAGCGCTAGGCAAGATTCCCGGATAACGCCGGGCCTATTACAGACTCCATGACAGTCGGTAGTAAACTACTATTATTAGACAATCACAATTCTAATTAATCTACTAGTCTGCAATCGTCAATCACCATTCTCCAGTCCGAAACAATTATCTGCTCTGCTGTATTTTGAATGAAATTAAAACTAAATTAAAATTAAAATTTTAAAATATATTTATTAGTTAGCTGCTCAGGAATCTTACTAAACTACTGTTAGCAGACAATCACAATTCCAATCTGCAATCAGCATTATCCAGTTCGCAACACCTATCTGCTCTGCTGCATTTTGATTAAAATTAAAACAAAATTCTAAAATAAATTTATTAGTTAGTCGCTCAGGAATTTGTTACTTAATTAATTAATTAATTTTATTGTCTATTTCAAGTGAGGTCTGGATACCTAACCTAATTAAAATATAAGTACAAAACTCTGAAATAAAATTTATTAACTAATGGCTCATGAATCTGAGACAATTAATTTATTAATATGGTATAATAGATTAAGTACCAGCCAACCATTACAATAATGATACCATAATTCTGGAACATGCTCATCAGAGAATCAAAATATACTTTTTAAAACTCATATTCCAAAAATATGCACCAATTATTTAAGTTCCATTCTTAAGCAACAGTCCTCCTCATTTTCCTATTATATGATTAGTAAAATAATATAATTTTTAGTAGAGTATATATCATTTTCACATTAACTATCTAAGACTGTTAGAGGTTATTATTGTTATTTGGATAGGTAAGGACATTTCTAGTTCCATCATATAGTTGTTGTACCTTAATCAAGCTACAACACCACAAAAAACTGCAATACACTCCACTCCCAAACAATAAAACCAAAACTCACCCATCTGTCCCGTGAAACGCTCACTAACTACCGCCCACCACCCATACAAAATAATGGCTCATAGTCTTCCACACACAAATGATAATTCCAGGACCAATCCCACATCGAGAACTGCAAGAAAGGGGCCGCAAGAGAACGATTCTCGCTGATGCATATCGAAAAAGAAACAGCACCTTTTCAAAAGAAATATTGACAAACGACAAGAGTAAGTTTAACCTGTTCGGCAATGATTGTAAACCGTATGTTAGGCGTCCTCCAAATATTCATTTCCTAAGGACGAAAGAAAGTTTAACTTGTTTGACAATGATGGTAAATCGTATGTTAGACGCCCTCTAAACCAAGAGTGAATCTTTTCTTGCCAAAATTCCTTTTGGAGTCGCGGCCTCCTTCCCGACAAGCATCCACGGGAACCAACCCTACAGCTTCTGATGCATGATCAATCCCAGAACTCTTCCCAATTTCGTCCCAACCCGCGCTGAGGTAGCAAACGGATTCCTACCGCTCAACCCCACTAGAAGCCCAGCCCCGGCCACAAAATCTCCCCACCCTCTACCCCGCTCCCTAACGGAAAATTAATCACCTACTCTGTCAAACAGAACGGTACTCCCAACTCCCCCGCGACAAGAGCGAAACCTGTTCACCATTCAGGGAACACCCCCACCTCCCGGCAACCACTCCAAATGATTCACCTCCCGGCAACCACTCCATATTTTTGTTTTAAGACCCGACAGCTTTTCATATACATACAATATGATAATCTATTAGTTATCAATTCGTGTACAGGGTAAATTATTTCAATAACTAAATAATTGGGTAAGTTATGTTTAGGTATATCTGAAACTTAGCTATAACCTATTAAAAATAAAACATTAACACAAACATCTAAAAATAAATGTATTAGTTAGTCACTCAGGAATCTGTAACTAAATATAATTTTACTATTAAACTCCAGCCGACACACCTATCCTAATTAAAACATAAATACAATACTCTGAAACAAAATTTATTTACTTATGGCGGCTCAGGAATCTGTAACCATTAATTTATTAATATAGTATGATAGATTAAGTACCAGTCAACCACAATGATGATGCTACCATAATCTCTGGAATATTATCATCAGAGAATCCAAACAGATAACTGAAAAACTTATTACATTCCAAAATTTTACAAACGACATCCCATCCGTAAAAGTCAAAATGAAAAGGAACGATTTAGGATTGTTTGATGTTGGTTAATATTGTTATTATTTGGATTCTTAATTTCATCATATTTATTTGTGCTCAGCATCCTATGCTGCATCTAAAGTTGCAACCGCGAGGAGCAATATTCATATACATGATGACCCGACAGCACTTCATATATACACACATTATGACGACCTAATAAACTGTTAGTTCTTATATAAGGTCAATTATTTATAAAAACAAACAACTGAGTAAGTCATGTTTTGATATCATCCGAGCAATCACTCCATCCCATTACGAATCCCACCCCATGTCCGTTCTCAGACCTTAGAACAAACGTTCACACAGTACACCAACATATATTTCTTGTATAACACACTACAATACAATGAAGATCACCAAAGCGGCCATTCGAGAAAGTTTTTAAGTTTGCAGCAAAGAAGCTGAGTTAGAGTAAAATAAACTTTCTTTAGGATAAAATAAGATAGTTAAATTAAGAATAAAAATAAAATAAAACAAAAAGTTTCTCTGTTTTCACTGGGGTCGCGTCAGTGATTTTCTATCCTTTTAGCAAATTTTTGCTAACATTCATTTGACATTTCCACCGTAAATATATTTGCTCATTTCACAAGTACTAAAACTATATTTATTCTATTCGTTAATAGATGTCCTACATAGAATAGCACATGTGAATATCGCAAAAATATTCCGTCATAAAATAAAATGGAATGTGTATATAAAGTGATTTTAAAATACCTGAAGCAGTAGTCCATCACTTGATGGTCTCAAATGTGATATTTTAGGTTCTATTAGAAAGGACGACCAGAATAGTCAAGAGAAAGAGTGCTGTGTACCATTATGCGGGAAGTTTTGATGCATCCACCGTATATTTCGGACCTTGCACTATCTGACACCCATTTATTTTTTTTATTTGAAAAACTCCCTTGATGTGTTAAAACTGGCAAACCGAAGCGCCACTGAAAACCACTTGGCTAAGTTTTTCGACGACAAGCAATAGAAGTTTCTACATTGACGGAATTATGAAGCTATCCGAAAAATTATAAAAGGTTTTTGTTCAAAAATGTACCAAAAAACCGCAGAGACTTTTTATATCACTTATTATATATTTATATTCTGTTTGTTCAATTCGGATAAATTATTCAGACGTTCATCTGAGACTGTTCGAGCAAGCTCATCGGTATATATTTGGAGTAAGAGCTAACCCAGAGGTATAAGCACACATCCTCGAAAACTTAATCAATATCTATAGCTTTATCTGAGCAACGGGCGACATAGATACACTTGAGAATAGTAAGATATGGTACTCCTCTCTCGAATATTGTGGGACAGTGCTCACATGAATAAGATAATCCGCATTATGTTTGGCTTCAGCATTTCTTTCGTTATCAGCTTCTGGCTGCAGGACACATTTGGAAAAACTAATTATTTTTATGCAAACAAAACATACATTGTTTGCCCAAGCCCGTTACACCTACCCTCGACGACCATCATCCAATAAACAGACTCCAAAGAATAAAAATCATAAACTTATTGCAATTTATAAAAAAAAAATCTTAACCGGAAATCCTATTCTCATATATTTCCCAGCCGAAATAAAACATTTGATATAGCAACAAATTGAAACGTTCTATTTATTCTGGTATCCGTATATGGTTTTAGGGATACGTTATGGTGAACCCTTCATATATACATAAATAATTTACGATCATAGTAAAAAAGGAATATTTAATGCTGAACCATCGTAGTAAAAAGGGAATGTAAACAAGCGTACGTTGTAAATTTATTAATACTATTTTACTATGTGAAACCCCTTACTCCTGTTTAATGACAATAAATCGTTGAAACAATTTGACAGTTTTGCTGAATATGGGACAACAATCCCATTTTTTGAGGTAAAATATAGTTACATCCTTTTTGGTGTCTCCGATTACATAAATGAGCGTGAGTACGAGTACGAGTACGTACGTACGTACGTCTGTACATTTAATCGATATAATTAAATATTTTGTCGTATTCTCATTATTATGCAAATACATAATATTTTAATGGTATCTTCCTTTATGTTGTAAAGGGTTTTCGAATAAGAGATTTCATTTTGAATAGCCTGCTGTTAATTTTAAAGCTGTTTGAAAGCCTCTGCATGCTCAACGTGTCACTGATTGTAACAGTTTTTGGGCTGGCAGTGTGATTGGACTTACTTTTTCGAAAATGAGGCTGGTGAATAGATGGCGCTACCGAACTATGATTAATGATTTATATCATCATTGCTAATTTCATGGAAAGGATATTCTGCTGCAAGCATAGCCGTGACTGCATTTGACTTATATCGTTTTCGATAATGGCATACCTTCTGTGAAACCTCTTATTGGTAAACCCTTTAGATTGTCGCAAAATATTGAGTAGACGATGAAAACCGTTAAAAATAGTTTTTATTACATAAACTGCATCCTTTTTCGTTTGAAATTGAATTTTGACTGTAAAAATATCATTTCGAGCTTTCAACCAACTTTATGATGACTCAGAGTGTTATCTTTGCCTCCTACAATTTAAATTCAAATTATATAGATGGCACAGCATAAAAAAATTTAAGAAAGGATGGTATATATGAGGAGACACAATCGAGGGAAGGATTCATATAATAATATGTTATGACTTTAAGCTTAAATTACATTTTTGTCTTCTCGTTGAGGACGATTTTTATGTGGTGTGTATACAGCCAACAAAAATTTGTTTTTTTAGGATCATGCCATTTTCGCTCGTCCTTATAAAGTGATTGAATGAAATAATATTTTCCAATAAAGATGATGGTGATGCTGAAATAATATTGAAGTAATCAGAGTCATAAAAGTTGTTCTAGGGCTTTATGTCCTGAAACTATAAGTATTTTCCTCTTAAAGTATAACGAGAGTTAAAGATAAAGTTTCTTACGTGTCTGAAGGATCTAATAGTCTATTGTTCATTAGCATAAAGTTTCTGTGTACGACTACATGTTTCTTCCCTCTATCTTCGATTAAGGACCACAGGGCGTCAAAAAGAGTGGACCATTTAACTCTATTTAGGACTATTGCTTTAGTTTCCCCATAATCTGCCGAGGTTAGCACCGTTCTTCTACAGATAATCCTGGGCCTTTCCACTTTTCTCTGCCTATATGGATTCCAGTCTAATGGCATTCTTGTTTTATCACTGGGCCTTTTCCTTAGTATGTGGTTTTTTCCATCTCAATTTGTCTCGCCTGCCGCAGAAGTTCTTCATTTGTGATGGTGTTCGCCGAGATGCATTTGATTAGCCGTTTAAGACATTTATGCACAAAGTCTTCTGGTTATCTTCTGCGTGTATTTCCATGTTTCACAGCTGTACAGCAGTACTTGATACATCCCAGATCAAGAAACATATTGTATGTATTTCTAGCTTTGTTGATGCGTTTGTTGATTCGGTTCGGTCTGTTTTCACTACAGTATAAACAAAGTTACGAACCTTTCAACATCCTCAATGGTTACTTGGTATGTCCGAGTATTTATCGGTTAGGAGACATATATTGTCCACATAACCCAGGTCGTTGCGTTGGTTAATTGGATTCCACTGGATGCCATTTAGGTACTATTAACAACAGTAATGGAGAGACTACTCATCCTTGTCTAACTCCTCGTGTGTTGTGGTATAATTTTTTTACCCTTGTACTGAACTCTATTTGTGGCATTCCTGTACATTTCCTTAAGGAGTTCAATTATTTCCTTCGGAATGCCCATTTCGTAGAGTTCTTTTCAGATTGCACATTTACTGATGTAATCGAATCCAAGAAGAGTAAAGTGGTGAGTGAAAATCATTCGTTTGATTTTATGATGATGATACGAACTGAATTCATGTGATCTGTACAGCTTTTTGCAGGTTTAAAGTCAACTTGTTTGCTTCTTTATGGCTGAATGCCCGCTGGTGATATTCATTCAAGAACGATCATTGCTAGAACCTCATTGTACTGTTGAGGAGAGAGATGCCTACTTTCCATTTCTGTGGAATTCTATACCAGTATTTAACACTTCTGCAAGTAGTGGTGTTAGACTTTTACTACGACTACATGTAGTAAAAATGAAATGATAATTTCAAACAGCTGACGTAACCGGGTTTCTAGGAAAAGTTTACTTAAAAAACAACTACTACAGAATAGAATCCATTAGGCCGACCCATACATGTCTAGTATACTATATAGCCTGGCATAGAGCTTTGCAATGTGCAGATGGTTCTTCGTAAATCGGACCTATAGCCAAACATCGAATGGGCCAATTGAACCTGTATGACAAAGTACACAGAACAAAACAAATACAATTCTCCATCAAGTGGCCCGACTATGTCGTTGTGCTCTTTCCATCGGACAAAACTATTTTGATGGGTGATTGAAAGTTATCGAATGAGTACTTGACTTTTGAGATGTTAAATTCAATTTTAAGCTGTAACATACACATCGGTGACGGGCAAGCATTTTCGGGTTTGAAATTTGTTTTGTGCTATCGTTGTAACGAGAACTTTCGAACGTACTTAGTCTCAGTTCTTAACGTTTTATCTTAATGCTAGTAAACCACTGAATATCTCTACTCGGGTTTAATCAGTTCTAGAGCTCAATCTGGAATATTGCGAGTTTATGCAGTAACAAACAGACTTTGACTCGCAGATGTTTGACCTGATTGTCTTTAAAGCTGCTTGGCTAACCAGTATAATATAAATCATTGTTCAGGCCAAACCAATCTTTACGCAGAACTCTACTGCATGCATTTTTGCTTAATATATGAGGGTATCCTTGTAGGGGTTGAATAAAGCCGGATAATGTAAAAGGCACTGTTCCACCCTGTTCCACCGTCAAGCTATTGTTCGTCAGTAGAGTCTTATCCAAATGTGGAGCAACCGCTCACACTGATCATCAAAATCACATTAAACGGTTTGTGCGGAATTACCTTTTGGTCGAAGGCATTTCAGTGATATTAAAATTCAATTAGAGTTTTTAGATGGCCAATCAAATTATAAGTTTCCAGTGTTGCCTTAATCTTAAGGTACCTTCCGATTTTGATATGCATGTGCAGTAAAAGCCTACTTAACCAAAGTCTTGATAGCTGCATGTTCTCGTTGACTGCAATCTAGTTGCTAAAGTTTGCGCATTTAACACATTAGTCCTTGGTCACCATACCAAACAGGCAAAGGAGACAATGGGTCTTTTACTGGAGATCATCTTTGGTTTCAAGCTCCAAGTAGTACCATATGGCTTTTAACAGGCTCAACAAGCACCTGTAATTTTTCTATAGACCTTAGTAATTTGTTGATTCCAAGTCTGAATTACTCCTTGACTCTGTGAAACATTTAATAGTTGTGTTCTATGAAATGTATATCCTTTGAATAAGCTCTATAAATTTAAAGGGTCTTTCAGTGCTGATTATATTATTTAGGGTAGGCACCTTGCATAAAATCTACTTAATTGTTTGTGTTCAAATATAATGAAGAGTGACAATAGTGAAAAATTACTGTGACTTTCCAACCTTTTCAAAATCAACAATAACAAGTTAGCTCAAACCTCCAATTTACGGTGTTCTAATTTTGTTCAAAACCGCTTCTTAGTTAATCCGACTTTATGGCTTTATGTGGATTATATACTGAATAAAGTAAAAATGTATGAGTTGTCGTGACAGTTGTTTCGTCATTTGGATTGTTTAAGCCTACGCAGCCATCTTTAAGAGAGTAGATCTTAGACATGTACAATGAGTCAATCAGAAAATCCAAATTACATGAAGATTCGCGGAAATATGAACACAGTTACTGCAGTGTTGCCATACGTACCAAGTGGATAATTCTACGATTGTAAAATGAATATAAAATTATTTAAAAGATGTTGTCACGAGGTAACTTATAAACTGTGCTCTTAAGTTTTGAATAAAAGTCAAAAGCGTATAAAATTTTATAAAGATACATCCTTCTTATATCCTGCATATGCCTACAGTTACAAAAGAACAGTTATTGCTGATATTTCTAGGAAGTCCATGATTATCTTTCAAGTTCTAGGTTGATATTAAAATATTTGTGTGCCCAGGAAAGCTTTATAATCAAATTCGATGATTCATTGTTGTTTGTGGTTGCTACACCCACTAACGTAAAAGATGATAAATATTCTTAGAAATATCGTTTTTTAACTTGTATACCGTTTAGATTTGCAATTTCTTTATCCCAACCAAATTCATGTTTTCCATTTGATTGTGCTTAGGTTTCATTTCCTGATAAACATTTCCCGCGTTTCTGCATACACTATTGGAATAGGTACATATGACGTTTCGTTGGTATTTTGACTTTTAAGTTCCCTGAAGGATTATCTAAGGTAGAAAACGAGCGTGAGTTTACTAAGTGCGGGTTGTTTTTTATAGCGTTGCCATCTGCCAAATCGATGAAGTCCGTCCAAAAGTAAAACATTTTTGGATGGGATGGGATGGGCAATGCTTATGAATTAGGAAACATTGCAAACACTAGCAATGAGAAGCCTATTAGTACTCCAGATAGTATTCAGCCACTGAGACCGGCTAAATCATAGACTAGTAGGTTCATCGAACAACTGTCCAAAATAGTATAATCACTTTCACTGTCAGTCGAAATGTTTAGAGGAAACTTCGTCTTTACCAGGAACTTAATTTTTTCAAGCACAAATACTGATCAGAAAGAAACAAAAATCGAAAATGACAAAAGACTTCAAAATAATAAAAAAGAAATAGCGCTGAGGTGTTATTTTGGCATATGAAGCATAAGCTTCGATAAATTATATCATCATGGTCTATAATAACGTCAAGATTCGGACAAGAAACTACAAAGAAAGACAACTTTAGATCTACAATCTACTCTAATCGACTCTATAACCAAAGAGCTGAACCACTTCAAATATGAACATAAATTATTGCCAAAGTTTGCCAAAAAGTTTGGCCAATATACAAAGATTGTTAAAACTGTCATGATTTACTGAGAGAATTTACACTACAGTCAGTTCAGAAATATTTAGGCTATAGACATTTCAGAGATTAGTTGGCCATGAATAACGAAAAAGTATTAATTTCAATAGGGATCGGATGCAAAAGGAATTTTTCGAACATCACAATCTTGGTTGCAGATTGCTTCCTAGAAAAGCATTCGTTACTACAAACTAATACCCTCCTATAGACGGACACTCTCATTTCCAAAATTCAATCCCTGCTTACTCTTATAATCAAGCTCTAGATATTTAGTATTCTCAAGGTCATCAGTTGTTCAGCAAATATGAATCATGCTCCAAAAGCAGTGCAGAGTCTATGAGTACAAAATATGCTTAACGATTTCTTTTCCTCCTTCTACACTCTGTTTGCAGTTTGCGGTGTTCCGAATTTTCATTCGGAACATGTAATTATTCAGGGGACAATGCCTCGTGATAAAACACAGCAAGATCCTCAAAGTGCGTCTATCATAATTTAATCACTGACTAACTGTTTCGGTAGGTGTAGACCAACAGTGTGGTGATGGAGGACTCTTTTGAAATATAATAACGTCACACCTAATGAGGAGTCAGGTCCCACAAAAGTGAACGCTCCACCTAAACGAGCCAATTTATCAGTCAATATGTTTTCTTTGATAACCATGTAACTAGGTATTCAGTGAATCCTTACATCATTTAGACTGCTCATAGTCGATTAAAAGCTATAAAACATGTTTCGGTAAAACAAAATTTGATTCAATCGTCTTTAGGTGGCTGTCGGTAAAATTGTTCTTTTCATAGAGTGCTGCTCTCAAAATTGTAGCAACTTCCACCGGCAAAACAGTAGCGTATTTACTAATTGAATAGATAATCCATATTTGGCAGTGCCCAGAAGTGCTAAACTGATTGTCTCTGCCTTATAGACGAGCGGCTATTTGCACTGGACACCTTCTGATCGAGAGATTAAGTAACAGTAGACCCACAACCATTTCAAGAACTGCAGAGGGAGTGGTGTGCATACCTTCACACAATACCCAGACAAACAGACCATTCAAGGCCGTTTAGAAGTTTCCCTTCAACGCACTCATTTTTCTTGGACACTAAATAAGTGCGACAGATAGATTCAATGTGGTTAACAAAGCTGTAAGGTAATAAGAGCGAAACTTTTGCTTTCGGTATATGGCATATAGCATATCAACAATAATAAAGTTTTGGAGTTGCCTGCCACGTATACCGCCTCTATCACATTGAACGAACAATTCTAGTGAGATCGGAATCCGACAAAGGTACTGGTTTTTTATGATACTGTCGTTATATGTCTGTAAAAATATTGAGCGAGGTTCAAGAATGTTATGGTATGAATTCTTCATTAACAGCCCCTATTCCTGTTAAAAGGACAA
This sequence comes from Tipula lateralis, assembly GCA_963932295.1. Classification (NCBI taxonomy): domain Eukaryota; kingdom Metazoa; phylum Arthropoda; class Insecta; order Diptera; family Tipulidae; genus Tipula; species Tipula lateralis. The sequence continues at coordinate 87,016,284 of OZ010738.1, read as the reverse complement.
CAATCATTCCTGTATTTTTTTTATAATTTTTTATATTACAACTGAGTGTTGTACCCATTTAGTAATTTACTCCTCCTCAGATTTTTCACCACAGAAGATCTACTGACTTCCTAGTCGCTATAAGTCCAGTGGTTTGGTTCTTTGCAGTCTTCTTGTTACAGTGGTAGCCAGCATACAGCGTATATCCAGATTTTTATGCTGGTTCAGACGTTGTAGGTGTTTTGTTGCATGATGCTTGGTTTCATCCGCGACAAGCTCGACCTGTGGATCTCGACCGAGCCAATACATGTTTTTGAATTTTATGTTTAGTTCTTCTCTCTTCGTTTTTATGTGTTCGTTTCATCTAAAGAAGCCTTCTGTAAATTACTAGTGGCGTTATTGATATTCTTTGCTGTTGCATGTATTGCCGTGCCATCAGCAAAAGTCGCCATTGTTGCCATAGGAGGCAAATGACTGCTGCAAGAACTTTCCTTTATGGTAGTCCTGATGTTATTCCTTTTATTTGGGAGCAGTCATTATCATATCTTACTCGGGAGTGCTCTGATATGTATGATTTCAAAATTTGAAAAAATGACTCTGGAGTGTCATACTTTGTCAAAAGCGTGCCCTACATCAAGGATAAAAAATCTTTCTTCGATAATTGGCTAAATACTGTGATATATATGAGACACCTGTTTGTTTTGAATAAAAGTTCTGATAGTTGTGTTTTAGGCACTAAGTCATTCCGCCAGTAAACAGTATACAGATGATTTGAGACCATCTCCATTTATCCAAATTATACATACGTATAGGTACATAGCATGATCAAAACTCCAACCATAGCAACAACAATCATATAACGAAATAATATTGTACACGTAAAACTGAAATGATGAGATACATTATAATCACATTATTATAAAATAAGCTTTTTGTTGTCAAAATATCAAAAGCTTCTTCTTCTCCGCACATACATACATAGCTATAACGATATAAAAATCGCTTTTGTTCATGCCACCGTCGCACAATCGTATACAATATCTGCGTTTTGATGCTGGCGCTGCTGTTGTTGTTTATGCTCTTCACATTTCAGTATAATACGTAAATAACAGGAAAACTGCGGAAAATGAAAATAATAACATGACAAAAATATTATATTCACTACATATATATGTACATATAGACAAACAAATGTACAAATATAAATAAATAAATAAAACAACCAAACCCTGCGGTTTTTAATATATAATATAAAAAAAAATACGCGGGGACGAGGATAAAACTGTGCGATATGGCTATGTTGAACTTGTTATGCTTACATATATGTTTGATGCAAATTAGTTTGTTGTTGCTATATATTTGGTGCGCTTTGGGAAGATTTTATTCTAAATAATCCCAATGGAATAAATAAAATAGCTTTTTAACACTTTCTGGTACAATATGTTGTATATTATAGTATCGTGTTCATCCGCTAACCACATCAAGGGTTAATACCAGAGCCATCTAGATATTATTCTATGTGGCTCTGTATTCTAGACGGCTCTTTTAATACTCATATATATAAATAAAAGCATTTAAGGTTATTTTAAAACCGAAAATATTTCGAGGAATTAAAATTTGCACTTTAAGCTTATATGAAACACCTAAAGCTCGAGGTTATAAATTTATGATGCATTAGATCTGAAAATAACACACACCCATACACACTCACACATTAACGAATAATTAAATCTCTTCTCGATTTAACACAAATAATGGAAGCAAACTTTTTTGTTATACGAGTATACGCAGATAACAGACGAAAGGTGTGGATGGAGGAATAACCATAGAAGGAGATTTCATCAATTTTTCACAACATTTAACACTATTTAATGTTATATCAGTATATTACACCTATTCATATCCATTTAGCAGGAAATGCTTAAAAAACAAATTATAGTTTAGGTTTGTCTACGATGATTCGTTTGTTGTAATCCATTCTGCTCGATTAAGAAATGATTTGGATTTTATAGGATTATAGAATGTAATCAACGTTAATAGGCACAACATTGGTATTTTGAATTGCCGTGTCTGACATTTTACTGGTATGATTAGATGAATTGGGTAGAGCACTGTTGGGATTTTACATTTAAAAAACGAAGACAACATCATTCACAGTGCCATCTTTTTAAAATGTCAACAATGTACCAACGTAAAGCGAACGTTGGTAAATTTTTGACATTTTAAAAAAGATGGCACTGCTCATTATAAATTCACATAGATAAATGGGTAATTGCAAAATCAGTTAGTTTTCAAGTCCGCGTTATAAGTTGGAAAGCGATTTTCTTCACCTTCACCCCAGCCAGTTAAAACGATTTTAAACGTTATTAACTTGTTAATAATTTTAACGTTAATCAAAAATTATTGTGACTTTCAGTATGTAGTTGGCAAAAAATGTACGCAGTTAATTATTTCACAAATTTTATTCATAAAATAGTAAGAAGAGTTTTTAACAGATGGTGTTTTAGTTACAAATAGATTTAATAAGAGATGGCGCGTCAGTTTTTTTTTTACATAAAATCGTTTTTTACGTTTTTTACATGTAAGAAACAGTGTAAATTACACCGTGAAATTTACACGCCCAACAGTGAATAGAGTTGCATATTTGTTCATATTTAGATCTTGCCCTCTATGGTATGAGATAAAATTAGATGGTCGATGTATTTCGAGGGTGAACTTACACTGTAATGTTAAAACTCCACTGACATAATGATACATTAAGCCAATGTTTAGCTAATAATCACCTCATAATTATAGAATAAATCACAGTGGGACTTGAAGCAATGGTAAAAAAGCTTAGGAAGCTCAAGATTACTTAAACAGATTAAATCAACGATAAAATTGTAAGATGATTGATATTAAATGAACATCAAAAAAACGTTTCAACAAATTTTGTTTACAAAAAAATAAAAATCTCTATGAAGGAACCTGCTGAATAATGGACACTACTGTCTGAGAAGGCAGTGTCCTGTTAACAGGTCTCCCCAACTTTGCCCTTTTCGGTAGCAGGTGAAGAATTGTACTATGCCTCTATGTGGCCGGGACCAAGACTATTTGAATGTTGAGATGCTCACACATCTCATTAAAAGACGAGCGGCAACCCAATGTCACTCTATACGTCAGAGAAACAGAGTTCAGTGACTTGATTGTCACCTGATTGTCCACATAAATTGCGATATCAGTCGATAATACCACATTATAGATCAACCAGTTCAGGACCTCTTCAATCGCTATTGCCTCTACCTGATACACGCTGCCGGTTAGACGACCCGCTATATCTACTTCTAATTTATCACAGAAGACTCCAGCTCCTACTACACCGTGTAGTTTGGATTCCAATCCGTTAAGAACTGCAATGCTTCCGTTCCCGCTGCCGATCCGCTGCTGCAAGATTCCGTTTAGGGGCATATAGTTCTGAACCTTTTCTCGAAGCACAAAGTCGGTGTAAGATAGTCGAGATTCTACAGTTTTTTCCTCAGCGATCTAATTATCATCGAGTGTCCTGCCTGAAAACATTTCCATTCAGATATGGCTGTTAGTCGAGTGCCCGTAATCGCCGCGGTGAAGGTGAAACATCCCCCAAGGCACTTGTATAGGTGTTGTCCTCAGCGCCTCGCTTATAAGCATGCGTGCCGTTCTCAATCCTTTTTCTGTACGTTACTTTATCAAGAGCTGGCCACCATACCGTCACACCATACCTATGTACAGCTCTTACTACGGAAGTGAATAGCCAGTGTACCAGCTCCGGCTTCATGCCCCATCTCTACCCGATGGCGTTTCTACACGAGTACATGGCTATATTAGCCTTGATCTTAACAATTCCAACAATTTTACCAGGCTGAATGTCACTGACGGACAAAGTGCTAGCCCACGTCTATGCGATAAAGTCTAAAGACCCAAATGACACTATAGTACACTCGACGTTCGCCCGAACAAATAAATAATCAAATACCGAATCATACAAAAATTTTATAAAATCATATAGGCACCTTCTTCAACAAAGTGTTGGGATGTATCAAATTGGGATGCTAGATACATCCCAACACTTTGATGAAGAAGATATCTTTATGTTTATAAAACATTATATTGAAGCTGAATACTACCAGAAAATGATAGATTGAATCGGTTCATTTAAATAACTGATGTGAGAAATTAATAATAAACTCAGGTTTGGCCAAGCGGTTGAGCTTATCTAGACAATTACGTCATTGCTTAGTCAAATTTTTAAATATATCTTTCTTGAATTTAAGTGATTCGATAGGTTTGCCTTTGGATCCCACCCTCATTCCAACACTTTATGAAGGGCAATTTTTTTTTATACTTGCATAGCTCCATGCCAGCCTATAGCACTGACATGGAAGATGGGTCGTTCCATGAGTTCGTAATCAGATGGTGAAAAATCCCTTTTGCATCCTGCTTTTATCGAAATTCGAACTAAAAGCTCTCGAGGTTGTCATCAATATTATGTTGATCTATGATTGATTTTACTGTCTGCGAGTATTTATGACCATAAGGTGGAAGTTCATTAGCAAACAATTAATTTATTACTGTCACAGATGATCGGACGTCGAGAAATAAAGAAAATATCAATTGAAAACACAACACGCAACAAGACCGAAGATTTGGTGTCATTGTGCATACTTAGTTGTCCCTTCATCATTACCAATGGCATATTTTATTGGTTTGGACGCTATGCTTTTCTTGTTATATAATAAACGGTGATTGTCAGTCCAGTTGAATAGAACTGGATAAACCTGGGCAAAAACTTTATTATTTTACTTGACTTTATGTGAAACCTCTTACGGCTATTGAAAACTTAATTAATGATTACATATAATTTTATTATGGCGATGGTATTTCTCTAATACGTGCAGTATCTGCGTATTTATTGTGACGAATCACAGATGTCACCAGTGATAATTAAAAAGAGTTATAATTTATAGCAGTAGGGATTACCCTGTAACCAAATGTTTACACATACGAAAAAAATAAAAATTAACAATGAAATAGGCGGAGCGAACAAAATACGACGAAAAGAATATTCGCGAAGTGTAGAGATGCAAAATAATGGAATGTTCTACAAGTATTTGCGTCGTATAAATAGGTGAAGACATTTGAGTTGCGAATCAGTTCAATTTTGAATTTCGAAGTGTTAATATCGGGAAGTGATAAAAAGTGAAAGTAAAGTGTTAAAATAATTGTATTGATAATAGTTGTGTAAAATTAGTGTTGTGATAATTATTTGTGGAATTTATGGAATTGAGAAATAAATTTATTCTTAAAATTAATCTTTGCGAGTTTAATATTCACGATTCAGTGATCGATGATTATTTTGGGTCTATTGAAACACTATTTCAGTGTTTTAATGACTCCAGGCCTGGTACGGATTTGGCCATTCCCACCTTTTAATTTGTTTGCAAGCGTATACAATTTTATTCATTCGGGAAGTATTAGCTCTCAAATCGCTGTATGATTCACATTATAGAAATCTAAACAATTTTTTCGATTCCCAGAAAACGTGGGCAACTTGTTGGAATAGTCTTTCATATTCCCATAAGTTCACTCAAAAAACGAAAAAACAACTATAAGTGTTCGTAAACAATTCTCTACGATCGCAAGTAAAATGCTACTAATACCATAACTATCATTCAACTGCACAGAAAAACAAATCAGTCAGATATTTATTTATAGATAAGTCTACAAATACGGCTTGACATTAAAAATGACGTAATAGTCAGACATAAAAATATTAATTAATAATAATTAAAATCTGAAAAAAAGAAGAAAAAATCGAACACGTGATTTATCTGATTAAAGCTTTTGCACGTCAAGTTAATCGCTTCATTAGAATCATAGTTGGTTCTATGGACTTCAACTTGCAGGAACTCATTTCTTCTTAGATGTCTACTGAGTACTTTCCAGTATTGATGGTGCGTCAATGTGACCTGATAAAATATTACCACCAAACAAGCACTTTGAAAGCTCGCGTCTATTTTCCAGAGTTACTGTTGTTTGGTTTGCAGCCATCAGAATCTTGATTGTCTCCAGGTCATAAATATTTTCCGTCCATCGTTTAATAAAACCCCACATAGAATTAGATTTAGTAACATATTGTTATATGTCTGTTACTGCTCATATTTTTCACGTAAATAATACCGAGGTCCATGATCTCTGAGAATTGATGTTCAGACTAAAAAGATTTGACTCACATCATATCGCTAAATTAGCCGTTTTTCTTGACGCACAGTGTTCCGGATCAGATCACATTTTCCATGCAAATCAAACACACATTTTGATCCCAAATGAAATTTGGATCAAAATGTGTCTTTGGTTTGCATGGAAAATGTGATCTGATCCGGATCACTGTGCGTCAAGAAACACGACTATTGTTAATGTCCTCTTGAAGTTTCGCGGCATCGCTTAAGTTCTCGACAGTTCTGTATATTTTGAGGTCGTCAGCAAACATTAAAATTTTTGAGTGTAGAATGACTTCAGTGATTGCGTCGATGAAAATGGTAAAAATCCATGGGCCAAGATGGGAACCTTGTGGAAAACTCGATGTATAGCTTGAATTAACTTGGACCTGCTGTTATACCAATGTCGATGTAATGGATGTGGTTCCTTAAGTAAGATTTAAACCAAGCCACAAAATTGTTTGAAAACCCAAATGAATATAACCGTTCTAGTGCTAAATACAATGGCTAATGAAATCAAACGTCTTGGCAAAAGTTTCAATAACTTTGATTGTGCTGCTGGTGAATTAAATAAGGTTTGTAGATGATTGTTGATCTCGACGTTATACCTCTATAACATGATACATCACTTCTATCCCCAGTTCTAAATAATGGGGTTATTCTGGTTGTCTTCCATTTTTTAGGAAACTTTACCAATCTCAGCGGCTGATTGAACAGCATCCAAAGAGGTACTTCCAAACTTGTGTAATCTTTCAAAAACGAAGCAGGTATTTGATCCACAGCCATCGCCTAACGTTTTCAGAGCGTTGTTTATATCTTCTTTTGTGAGATGTGATACCTCAATGGATAGATCCTCCCCCGCGGTGGATATTATATATCATATATATGCAGGAAAACCGTTGATTTCACGTTTTCTCTTAAAAAAGCTCCAAAAGTGCTTTGGATCATTTTTAATTTGGTTTTTAATACAAGTTTTACTATATACTATATAGTCTCAAAATAGTTTTCGAAATGTTGGTTACATTCTGCTAACTATATTTAATCTTACTAGCCTCGGAATATTGTTTTGATGTTTCTTTATAGGCTTTATCCTTCTTGTTCTTCAAATTGATTAGTTTATGGTCATACCAATTTATTATATTCATTGGTAAAATCTCATCCAATTCCACGTCTAAGGTCCAATTAATAGAAGGAAAATTGAAGTCACCCGTGATTAAGATAATGTAGGATTAGTTAGCCATATTGTTGATTTTTATAATTGAGTCGCAACATGTGGTTTATGATAATAACGATGCGTCGGGTATTCGATATTTTAACGGATAATTGTTCAATAGACACGCTTTCTAATTCAACAAGCTCACAGGGTACAGAAGTGTCAATATCTATTAATACTCCACCACCAGATTTTTTAGTACTGGTTTCTGGTAAACAATCACATCTGTAGACAACATACTGGCTGGGAAAAAATTCAGAACTCAGAATCTCTTTGTTGAATGACTTCTCACAATTGTCCTCAGGTTTATGCGTGACTTCATGTAGATTCTGCTCATTTGCATGGATAGCTCTATTTACCTTCTACTGGAGAAAAGTATTGAAATGTGTGTGTGTCTGCTTAATGCTACTATTGCATGTGGTAAGCTGTCGAACAGTTTGTTAAACCTTAAGCTTCATTTATAGTTAGTATTTTGCTTGACTCCAGCAGTTTACGTTTGTTAGTTAATTCTCATATATCAGTCTTCGTAAACGTCAGATATAATGTATTCGGCGATATTGGAATGTCCGTAATTGATTAAAGTAAATGAGGTAAAACGAACGGTGCTAGAAGCGGCGTTAGTGGTACAGATGCCCGGATATATTTATTTTAATGCGTATGTCACGTCAGCTAGACATCTATAAATAGTTCTTGAATATTTCGAGTTAGTTGAGCACATGTTAGCATCAAAAAATCGCATATTGGCGTTATTCAACCTGTCTATATAAGGTATATTTGATTGAGATCTCCCAGGATAAACATTTTTCGACCTACACTCAACCGAGCTACCAAACCTAATAAACCAGAATGAACTATCATGTACCCATCAATATACACTGTGTTCAATTTTTTGCAGTGTTAGCATACCGGAAAAAAATGGTAACGTTATTAATTTCGTTATACTTCAGAATTAAATTTCGTTATCGTTACGGTTATTGGTACGTAAATTAAAAAACAAATAATTTCGTTCCGTTATACCGGTATTAATTGGAACATAGAACTTAAATTTACATAGATTGATTAAACGTTTGCTTAATAAGAAGGTGCAAAGAACGGCCTGCATGCTTATAAGAAGGGCGCTGAGGACAACACCTATAAGTGCCTTAGAGGTCATGTTTCACCTTCTCCCCGTTGATATTTATGGTAAGCAGATGGTGGCGATTACGGCCACTCGACTATCAGCCATATCTCAATGGAAATGTCTTCAGACAGGACACTCGACGATAGTCAGATCGCTGAGGAAAGAACTAGCGAATCTAGACTATGTTACACCGACTCTGTGCTTCGAGAAAAGTCTCCAAACTACCTGCCCCTCAAGGGAATCTTGAAGAAGCGGGTCGGCAGCAGAAACGGAAGCATTGCACTTCTTTACGGATGACTCCAAGCTACACGGTAAAGTAGGAGCTGGAGTCTTCTGTGATTAACAACATCCAGGTAGTCTGGTTCCTCGGCCACTCAGACGTTATGGGAAACTGCAGGACGGACGAACTAGCGAGACATGGTACAACTCTCCAACTGCTACCAAAAAGGGCAAAGTTGAGGAGACCCATTTACGCACTCAAGACTGTGCTTAAAAAAGTGCGAGCGATGGCGGATCAACACCCTCTCATGTAAAGTTGCAAGACAAGTCTGGCCAAAGCTGAACTTGAAACGCTCAAAGGCACTTATCTCCCTACGAAGACGCGAACTTAAAACGATCGTGGGGATACTCACAGGACACTGCCTTCTTGGAGAACATGCAAGGAGGCTAGGTCTGGAAGTAAATGACTTTTGCAAAAGCTATATGGACGAGGAGGAAGAGACGGTAGTCCACCTCCTATGCTCATGCCCGGCTTTGGCACACAAAAGATATGAATATTTGGGTAAGTTCTTAATGGACTACCTTTCTGATCTCGAAAACTGTAATGTGCGAGACTTATTAAAACTGGGATGCTGGGAAGCATATTTACTTTTTCATAGTTATTTAGCAGCGCAGAAATTTGATTTGCTTCACTAATCGTGTGCGTATTTAGATTATTTACGGAATTGATGAATTTCTGCTTCAGATATGAACTTCAAATATCTTCAGAAACCAAAGTTCTTCGCCAGATATATTATTCGCTGGAAAAACCCAAATAACGGAAAATATATATATCGTAACGTTACAAAGTAACGTTATTTCCAATTTTATTATTATAGTACCGGTACCAATAACGTTATTGGGAATAATTCTGGTTTTTCCGTTATTTCGTTCCGTTACAATACCGGTATGCCAACACTGATTTTTTGGTACCAGTTATGAGATAAGAGGAAATAGTACGATAGTTCGTTTTAATATCTTCATAATTTTAACCAATATCCATGCATTGCGATTCAATTTTCTCTTTTATGTCAATAATGCCAGGTTTTGTTGAACTAAGAACGAGAAACCTTCCTTGTAAATGAGCATTTAATATCCAAGCAGATTTGCCACAGCCCACAGCCTGGGACTCCTTGAATCGATAATTTCTCCGGTTTTATTATTTCCAAGGGCAAAGACTATTTACATATTCGCTCAAAAGTTGTTTGGTCCAGCATGATTTCCGTGGCGTTAGAGCAAAAAATATACCGATTTGATGTATTCAATTGTTTATTATCTGAGTTGAGTTGCACTAATATTTTACCATCAAAACCCCATTGCTGATTAGCTACTGCTATGTAACTTTTGTTATGGTTATCATAGACATAAACTATTATTGAAGATAGAGAAGTTGCAGATAATGGTAGGGTATCGATATTATTTTTATACAACTTTGCTAGATGTTCACATATAAATATATTGGAAAACTTCATTACTCTCATTTGAAAAGTAAGTCGGCGATTCTGGAACCACGATATAATGACCGATATAAGAAGACAAAAGTAGAGATAGATTGACCATGTGACTAGAATATCATTAGACTGAAAACCGCTAGGGACAAGGAAAGTCGCCTTCGATTTATCAACAATAAGTAACGTCCCTGTTGAGCTTCGTCGGTATATTTTTATTTGCATATTCATCAAATTTCTCATATGTAATACAATCCGCGCCTTTTTTTGCCTTTTTATGTTTTCAATTTGATTCTCTGCCATTCTAACATTGTTTCTATCGTTAAACACGAATTAGCTAAGTGCTACTGGTTTCCTGAAAAAGCTTCAGTTTGTACAGATCCAAGTTTAATAAGTTGTTCTATTTGTGCACTGAATCTTATTGCTTATTCTACAAGAATATACTTAGCAATGGCCAAGTTCAATAATTTATTAAAACTAGATAAAAAGTTATTAATTACGCAATCAGATCCATTTGTAATGTAAGGTTTAGATTGAACCTGTCTCATATGAAAAATCAGTTGAGACCAGGTGTGGAAAATATACGAGCAGCGCTTTATATGAAAGATTATTGGGAAAAAATACCAATTACAAACACTTGTCTCACCTTTGAATCTGAAAAGCTCCAATACTGACGATAAAATCAAAAAAGCTTCTGGAACAAATGCCAGTGTTATGGGATAGAAAATTGAGAACGACCATCAACAACGTGATCATGTTACGATACTCATTAAAACAGTCCTACTCTCTAGAAATTAATTTTGCATACGCCTTTCGATAAACGACAGACCTGATTGGTATGTAGCATTTGCATATTTCAATGTCAGTCATGCCAGTTTACAGTATATTATAACATGAATATATAAGTCAACTCATGGGTTCTGTACTCTAATTGAAAATCATAAATGTGTTCATCTTTACAAAACCAAATGAATCGATGGTTAAATACACTGTTTGCGATAGATATGCAATCTATAGGTAGCTGGGATTCAAATTAAAAGGTACGGGGAATGCAAACTTTCAGCATTACATCAATTCACTGATAAATTTACCGGTAATGTAGTATTCCATACCTCTGACTAAGAAGAGTGAATTTCTGGTAGAATAACAAACATACCTTGTCAATTATTCGATAGGAATTGGATCAAATACCACTCTTATTAATACAACAATAAATATACCCTCAATCTTCGAATGCAGAATCCCAACCCTTGATCAAACCAAAGAATTAGTTTCAGGCTAGGATCACGCTGCGTTGATAACAGCAATTCGACTCCTGAAAGAATATTCATATTCAGTACATGCTCGATTAATAGAACGAATTAGATTAGAGGCCATTTCAGAAGAAATAGCTAAATCAATCCAAGAGATGTATTCAAATGCTGAAAATTTAAGTTCAGCACAAAGTTAACCAAATCCGTTTGTACAATACTCAAAAACAAAGCCAATTTTGTCTTTCAAGATACAATATAGAATAAAAACCAATATGAAGAAGTTATACTATAATCATACCTATGGGCAACATAAACCAGGTGTGAAAGATACCGTGATATACAAATCAGTCAGGCGCATTAGGCCTTTAATCGAAAATTGCGTTGTTTTATTTTTAAATTTTGAATGACTTGCAATCGAATGGTTTGCCAGTTGGAATAAAAGGAATTTTTGGAATAAGAACAGCCCTATATGAATTTGATGACCGTTGCTTGAATCAAGTTTTGCATCTGTTTTACCACCAATTGCGCCCATTACACAATCTCGTGTGTTTCAGATTGCGCAGCATGATTAAGACACCCAACTTTGAGCATCAAGTTATAGGTATTCGTGGCAAATTAAGCGTATTCAAAAACTCAGTTGGATTATTGGTAGTCTCGTTTTTATTGATCACACAGTCAACGAATTTGTAAAATTGTGACGTGCGCGTTAGAAAATAAAAAAAATTTCATTGTGCTGAAGATGTGGAAACTTGTTACACTAGCAGCTTGTAAGGAAAAATATGAAAGTAGCACTAACATGTATTCCACGTGTCACCATCTTGTCTGTCTCTATCGCTCGTTCCAGAGCGCTTCTCCTTCTCGGGCAAGCACCGCGATCGCTCGCGTTCTACTTGTTGATCCTCTCCGCGTGGCTCTTGACACAAATCTCCTTCATGCTGTTGAAGTGAGCCGAAAGTTTCCAGCCGAAAAATAAAAAAATCGATAATGCAGATAGTGTCTTCGCTATTCCAGCTGAAAGTTAAAAATTTTGTATTTTTTTGATTCATTCCCAACCAAAAATTTTTCTCAACCATTTTCCAGCAAAAAAAAAATTTAATACCTCGAAAAATTACCAAACTAACGGAAAAACACTTATATAAATAACTCATATGTAATATTGAATAAATTCAGAAATCTCTATAAAATCAACCTTTAGAGTGTTATGGCTAAATATAAGTTTATTTTAAGCGGTTTTCAATGACTATCACTGGAAAAAGGTTCAATGATTCGAATTTTACCGGACTTCCCACATGAAACTTGACCCAAATTTTTTTCCACTGATAGCCATTGGCAAACCGCTTAAAATAAAATTATATCCAGCCATAACACTCTAGAGGTTGATTTTATAGAGGTTTTAGAATTTTGCACCACGGGTTCAATGAATCGAATTTTCCCGGACTCCCCACATGAAACTTAACCCAAATTTTTTTCCAGCGCTTGCCGGCGAACCGCATAAAATAAACTTATATCCTGCCATAACACTCTAGAGGTTGATTTTATTATTAAACATTATTGCATATGAGTATTTTAAGTGGTTGTCCGTTAGTTTGATAATTTTTCGTAACATCAACTTTTTTTTCGGCTGGAAAATGTCGGAGAAAAATTTCCGGTTACAAATCAATAAAAAAAATACAATTTTTAACTTTCGGCTGGAATAGCAAAGATACAATCTGCATTATCGATTTTTTTATTTTTTCGGCTGGAAACTTTCGGCTAACTTTAACAGCATCTCACCTTTACCTTCGCTGACAACGTGATTCACCACATGTTTAGTTATCGTCTATTTTTCTTTGACTGTACTTTCCACTTTATTTTTATGTTTTTATTTTTTTCTATATTTCTTTTTTTTAAATGATCCCTGTTGCTTTCTCCAGTTATCTTCAACCTCGTCTCTCGATCTATCACCTCACAACACTCAAGAAAAAAGCCCTGTTTTTCGCCGACACGCATCACCTTTTATCACTTTCGACACGGTTCATCGGGCAATACACTTTCTTCTCTGTTTTCCTCACGCTATCTATGTTCTAGCACCAAAATTTAGCTATGGTTACTTATCGAGACGCACCCAACTTGTTTGACATTTGGCTGATTTATGAGTGTCACTGTCATAGGACAAGTTTTGTTCTATTTGTGGTGTTGTCTGGTGATTTGTCATTTGTTTATGTAGTTTGTTCGTGTAATCAGTGTTCGTTCATTGTAATTATTGTTTTTTGTGATTTTTTATTGTAAAACGTCCCTTATATTATGGGTGTTCGGCCTGCCAATGCTCCTATGTGTTAATCATATTTGTTTAATGTTAGGTGTATGTGGCTCGCCATGTCTCTTCATATTTAACAGATAAGTACCCAAGGAAAGGACGGGATTGGGTACATGAACCGAGGTATCCCCGACCAACTGGACACAGGTATGAAGCTTTTTTTTGCCTTTTAATGTTTGATTCTAATATTGTATTTTCTATTTCAGATCCCGTTTCAAAATAACCGATTTGGTTTTGAAGTATATGTACATCCGTGTTCTTTGGTACAAAAATCGCTGTTCGCGATATGAATTGGGATTTATATAATTTTTACACTTTTGTCGCAAGCTTTGTTCAACGTATTTCACGTTGATTTCATCCGTATGTTGTTGATCTCGGATTAATAGATAGCGCTTGAGTTACTTCGTAAATCCTTCACCGTTCGATTGAACTCTTTCGCGTTCTTGCAATACCTTAGCAATCGTCGATCTCTTGGCAAACACATAATAGTGCGATTCGTGTGTATATTCATCGGTAACTTTAATCTAAAATTTTCCATCTGGCCGCCAAATCGATCGAATTTTGCCAAAAGCAATGAAAACAGAACCGTTCAGAAACTTTCCACGTACCAATGACTATATGGAAAAAATAATCTAAATCGTAAAAGTCAACCTAACCTTCATACGATTGTAATAATGGAACCGTTTATGGGTTAGAGAAAAATAACACGTTCGCACTACGAAAAAGACAATGCGACAAGGACACCTGTCAAATTGTACAACACCTAAATAAACGTACAACATCATGTATAGGGTTGTGACAGTAATGTCAACACCACAGCGCCATCTCTCATTTATCTCTTTTAACGATAAATAAGAGATGGCACAGTTTACAGTGTTCAAAATTCTTAAAACAGCAAAAACTTTTATTATAAATTTTATAGAAAAAAAATCAATTTTCTTCGGGTTTTTTCGGAAGTTTCCGAATGTTCCACTGAGATTTTTGAATTTGTCCGTACTGATGCTCGCAAGTGGAATCTTTTACTCGATTTTTTTTATATTAGGATAAGTTTGGACAGAAATAACTGGAACACATCTGAATAATAATATGCTGAGATAAAAAGACAGAAGTGTGTCACCTTTACTTCACCTAAAAACAGGTAAGATAAGTTCTAGCTATTTGTAATTCTAATGGCCCAAATGTTTCGGAAGTCACTTACATGATTAGCGAATTACTCTTAAAAATTGTTTACATCCAATTTGAATCCATGATTTCACAATTTCACTGGTTTCATAACCTCTCGTTAATTTAAGTGAAAATTCCAAATTCCAATTGGAATATGAACAATTGAACAGTGTACTTTCTGTAATTATTTCAAGAAAATAAATTGCAAAAAAATTCGCTCAAATAAAAAAATCCTTAAAGCACACAACAATTCAAAAAGTTTCTACAAAACTTTCAAGATGTGTTAAGACTATCATCCAACAAATTTTTGGTCAATGCTCACAAATAGTTTCGAGTTAAATATCTAAAAAGTTAAATTTTATCCAAATATACGTTTTAGAGTTGGGCAACAAAGTTTTCTTAAAAATTAAAATAAAATTTGCATTCCATGATCCCCGTTCCCTCCTCATCCAGTATCAGTATATGTGTACTTAGAAAAGCTTATCTTTAACCTTTAAGCTTTGAATTGAATAATTTCCAAACAAATTTGTTCCTGTTAATGTTAATCCTGTGTATACTGTACAGTGTATAGTGTGTTGTTAACAACAAAATGTAAATACGACGGAGGCGATACGCGAGACAATCTTAAGTTGTTTATAGCGCCAAATTATCCGTTTTTGGTTATTGGTGGAAAAGTTGGAAAATATAACATTTTGTTACGTCACATGCATATAGATGTGTGAATAGGAAATACTATTAAATTCAACTTCCTGGTAAAGTTTTTGCTCCTCAAGTTTGTGTTATTATTTTTCATGGATGTATTTATACGAGTAGAAGAAAATTGATATTGCTTTGGATTATTGCCAAAAGCTTTTGTTGTTTCTTTAAACTTTTGAAACTGTAAAATAATATTAGACTGGGTAGAGATATTTATTCGTAATCGAAATTTTAGCGATAGACATAAAATGAACATATAACAAAAAAATTATCGTGCGTTATGGAAATTTGTGATCGATTTTTATGTATGCGGATACCATAAAACGAGGATTTCGATTGGTTATATCATCCCGATTATGTAATGTTGTCGCATAGACGATTATGGGTTTTAATATGAGGATATATACTCGTAGTTAACTAGTTGTTGAAAAATCTAAACTGGTATAAACTCAACTGGTGTTGAAAAATCTCGATTGGTGTAGTTTTGGCCTATCTAGCTATAGATGCCACTGTAGGGCTCTATCTCTATAGTATCCGTAGTATGTACTATTTAAGACATAACTATAATAATCAAACCACTTTAGAGATCGAAAACTTGCCTAAAACCACGATGGCCTAGACGTGAAGTCCACGTGTTTTATGGCTTCACACAGGTTAAAAATAGCTGGGACATACCTATAGAATACGATCAGCTTACGTATTCGATTACTTGTATGAGAATCTGGGAATCAAGTTGAGAGTATGACTAACTTCTGGTCTTATTCGCTTATAATTCGGATACGAATCGTGATGAAATCATAACAGTATCCACACGCTAACTTTGTGGACGCTGTCTCTTCGACTTTGTTCGATTGGTATGGCGAAATAAAGTTATAACTGAAGTGGCCGTGTTATGCCCAATATTAAGAAGGGCGATCGCTTGAAGTGCGAGAATTATCGTGATTTGGATGGAATTCTCCTTGGTACTCACCGGTAATTTCCACCGCCAGTGGAGTAATTCTTTCCAAGATAATGTATGACAGTATAGTTTGTATGCTGTGCAAAAGAGAACTATTCTGAGATCACAGAAGTGGATGAAGAGAAAACGGCGTTCAGCGTTAGTAACTGATTGTGGCAATTTAACATTATGCCCTTTGGATTATGTAACGTTCCTGCGACGTTTGAAATACTAATGAACCGAGTGCTGAAAGGATTGCATTGGAAAACGTGCCTGGTGTACCTAGATAACATCATTGTTATGGGTAAAAACTTCGAGAACATCTTCAAAACCTGGGCCAAAGAAATGCACCTTTTTCAGAAACGAATTTTAATCTTTGGAACATAAGATTACAAGGAATGGTGTACATACAGATGAAGATGAAATCTCAGCTGTCAAGGGTTGACCAAAACCACAAAACCTACACGATCTGAAAAGTTTTACTGGGCTTTACACGTACGTTGCGAAAAGTTTACGTTGCAATGGAATAAGCAGCATGAAGAGTTGTGCAAACCGCCAATATTTGCATACCCAGTACCAAATCGAAGATTTATCTGGGATACTGCTGCAAATAATAATAGTATTGGAGGAGTTTTGTCTCAGGGAATAGATGGAAAAGGACGGGTTATAGCATACTTTTTGAAAGCTTTTCCAAAGCCGGAGCAAAATTATTGTATTACAAGGAGAGAGCTGTTGGCCATAGTAAATATCATAGATCATTTCTGAAAGTATCTTTATGACGTCATTCCAGTAACAGTTAAAGAATCCAGAAGGACAGATAGTCCGGTGGATCGAAAGATTGGGTTGCTTCGGTTCTACGATTTACCATCGGAAAGGAAGTGATCACGGTAATGCAGATGCTCTATTAAGACGACCATTTCTAAAAGGTTGCAAACATTGTGGTCGAGTGTAGTGTAAGGAACATGTCGTTGATGTAAGACTAATGCAAGTGGTACCATCCGATAAATGGACCAACGAAGAAATCAAAAAGGAGCATTGAGAAGATCCCGATTTATCAATCATATTAAAATTTGTAGAAGACCAGCACAGACCATAATGGAAGGAGATTGCTGAGAGTCCTACAGTTAAGGCATATTGGACTCAATGAGATAGTCTATTAATTTAAGACGACTGTTTAAAACGGGGTTGGGATAGTTCAGATGGTGGAAATAAACAATCATTAGTGATAGTACCAAGGATCCGAGTTCTAGAAATTAGGAGAGAGTATCATGAAGGAACAAGTGCTGGCCATCTAGCCATCAATAAGACTTTGGCAAAAGTTCGCAAAAGATTTTACTGGGCAGGCTGCAGACAATCGGTTGCAGAATACTGTTAAAAATGTGACCAGTGCATGGCAGTTAAAGGTCCTGCAAAACGAATCCATGGAAAACTGCAGCTGTATAACAGCGGAGCGCCATTTGCCCGGATCGCTATGGATATTGCAGGTCCATTTCCTAAATGGCCTAAAGTCTATCCAATACCAAACCAAGAAACAACAATAATCGCTAACGCCGTGGAAAATATTTGAATAAATTGATATGGGGTACCCATGGAACTGCATTCAGATCAAGGCCGCAGTTTTGAATCAGTGGTATTCCAGGAAATGTGCCAATTATTGGGGATCAACAAAACAAGAACAACATCTTTTCACCCTCAGTCAAACGGCATGGTTGAACGGCTTAACGCTACGTTAGAAGAATTTATGTTGATAAAATGAAAGAAGATATCGACAAGCTTATGTCACACACTCTCTTTTGCACATCATACAAGTTACTGTCATACAGTTACTGTCAAGATTTAATCACTGGCGGTGGAAATTATCGGTGAGTACCAAGGAGGATTCCATCCAAATCGATCAGCCACTGATCAAATGTTTTCGCTATGGATGATTCTTTCCAAGTACTACGTAACATCTCGTGATGTACACAGTAACGCAGTAATGATATGTGTTAAAGTTGAGAACAGGCTATCGAGAAACTTTTGCAAATAATGACAGTCTTCGACAAGCAAATGAGCTGTCCCCAATACTTTTTAAAAAGTTGGAATAAATCCCTTGTAAAAGTGAAACAACGCAAGACAACATCGTATTAGTTAAAATGGCTGGGTCAAATGACAACCTAGTGAAAGAGATTCTCGATCCATTAGAGCAATGTTCAAAGAGATCCACTAGAACAATCTTCAACTGGTCCATTGGTCTCAAAAACAACGAGTCAAAAACCAAAAATCTGATCTCTGGTTTAAGAGACCAAGACGCAATTGATTTCAGTTGTGAGAACTTCACCTTTGAAGGAGTGATGAGATTCAAGTATCTTGGATCTCTCATAACTCACAATAATAGTGTGGGAGAGGATATCAAAGTTCGCCTTGCCACTGGCAATCGAGCTTTATGTCCTCTACGTCCACTCCTGAAATCAAAATATCTTGCAAATACGGATAAGCTGAAATTGTACAGAGTGTTGATCAGATACGTTGTCATGTTTGGATGTGAGAGTTGCAACTTGACGGAAGAATATGGAAGATGACTTCATACAATCGAAAGAAGAATCATGCGTGTCATATATGGCCCAAAACACGACGTTGATAGCACATACCGAGTTCTTTTCAAAAGACAGCGCGTTCACTGAATCGGTCACGTTCTGCGTGCTGATCCGTACCGAATGATACAGCTATCTTTGAATGGAGAGCCGGCTTTCTGTAGGCGAGGAATTCGGTGTCGGCGATGATGGTTCCAAGGGTTTTGAAATCAATTTAAAAATTATTCACAGGGAAACTAAATGAATGTAGAGGTGGCAGTGAACACTACTTGCGGTAATGCCATATAATTTCATGCAAGTCAAGTAGGACAGAGTTCTGAAGATCTGATATCGAAAAACACAACAAAAATATGAAGGTCTTGTCAGAAAATGATTGGTTTGATGAACGATTGGTTCGTAATAAAATGCAATGATTGGTTCGTGATCTGCTGTCAAATTGTCTTAGGAGTACAACAACTTAGCAATAAGATCAGATTAACATCTGATTAAACACAGTTAAATGATGTGTCAAAGATGAAAACATGATGTCAAGAACTTATATAATTATTACTAGTGTTTGACATGACGATGTGCTAGTACTCGTTGTATAACAATATTAGTCACAAATGGTCAAATTCAAATATCTTTTGAAATCCCGACGAAATTGATTTCCTTAGTTTACATTGATGATGGATGATACTTAGAAACCGTAGTTTTATTACTCGTACGACAGTACTATGAAATATGCTACCTTCATTGACTTTACCGAGATCTATGATTCAAAACATGGTGTCCATATACCACATACCGGGGTCATTATTATTCTAACGATGATTATAATTTATTCGTCCTGCATAATGAAGCAAGTAGGAAAGATGTTCGTCTGGTTGGAATATCTCAGTCCATAAATCCAATCAAGTCCAACTTCTAGCAAGTATAGTGCGGTTGCATAGACGAGACCCAAATATAACAGTGGAGGCGCAAAAATGATTTGACCACAATGTGATTGTGAAATGCGTCACCTGCAATGCGACAACTGATTGTAAATGAATGGGTGTGATAAATGGAGAATGACGGTTAATCACTATAGGTATTACAAAGTAAAACCTTATATGAGCACATGAAGTATGGACTAACGAAAAAACAGTCCGATTGGCCGTGGTTAAACGATTCTTGTGAAACAAAGTATCTCTTTGTTCAACATCCTATTATAACACCCAGCTCAAGAGGCTGAACAGCTAGTCTTATTTGTGAAGTTTCTGTAATAACGCTCTTGCTGACTTAAACGCATATATCTATCCGTCGAGTTCCAAAGATCAATCGATTGATAATGGTAAGCGATGGAATAAGGCCAAAATATACGATTAAAACTCACTTGGAAGTAATTCAAATAATTCCGCATCCCAAATATTTTGGTGTCTACACAATACACTCGTATAGACAAGCAAAAGGATGTTTCTTCTACTAAAAGCTAAAACTATAAGACCATCCAGTAACCATATTGTTCTTAGTATGAGTCAATGGCTTATTAAACACTTGAATTCTACAAGTCAACACAATATTGACTCAGTTTATTATATTTACCATCTAGGTAGAGGTATATGCATGTATACGAATATAATTGTTATTAATAATTTCACAAAACACCAAATTTCTCTACACACAGTCTTAAGATTAACAGTTGTAGAAAACAAACATAACTTAAAATGTATCTACGAGTATGTATACATTTGTACACTGAAAGAAAAAGTATGTTGATATTATCAAAAAATATAAGAGAACTTTACAAAAAAATAAGTTCAAACACAGCCAACTTAACGCTTTGTAAATTTTTAAAATTTTACATTGTAAATGTCACTTATTGCAAAGTTAATAAAGTTTCATTTATGAGTAGTCAATAAAATCACATTTTCTATGACTTTGCGCTTTGTTAATTTAATTAAATTTAATTGTTAAATTTAACAAAGCCATTTTGTCTTTTCTTAAAACAAAGCATAGTAAATTCACTGTTTTTGTTGGTTAGATTATCAAAGCAACAAGTAACTGAAATGAAGCACCACTGTTTGGAATAACATTGCATATCTGTCAATTTTAAATTAAATTATGGCGTATTTAGCTTAGTCCGAATCATATTTTAACCGGATAATAACGTCATATTTACTAACAAAACCAAGTTAATATTTTATATATATATATATATATATATATATATATATATATATATATATATATATATATATATATATTATAGTCATTCATTATAGTACTTCTACAAAATAACAACGAAAGATATTTATTTAATAGCTTTATATTTTTCAATAACAAAATATTTCAATTAGTAATTACAACAATCAATTAAAATAAAAAATTACAGTCCAATAATTTTTATAATATTTAAAAAATCACATTAAAATATTATATAATTCGGTTAAAAATAAAATAAAAAAAATCTGCCAATTTTTCAAATCACTTATTACTGATGGTCCTGGTAGTTCATATGGTCGTAAGGTAAATTAAATACTTTTAATTCAGAAATATCCAAAAATTGTATGCTGTCAGGTAAAATTCCAATTGCAAAACATGATGTAGTGTAAAAGTTTTCAACCACTTCCAAAAACCAAGGTACTGGTTGTGAATTTATATCAATCGATATATACAGCGAATGCATTTGCTTCGAGGTTTCGGTTGAAATTGTTGCTCTCTAACTGGCAAGTTTCATTGCGGTTGATAACTTCGGTTGATGATTCATCTAGGCACTTGCATATTAAAACTTTTCTGATATATTTTAAGTGTTTTATGGCGTGTACGTTTAACATTTTTCTGAGTTCTATATTGAAAAAATATAACAAAAACCCAAATGTTTATTAATTAAATGAAAAAAAATTAAAATATAGTAAATTAAATTAAATAAAAATTAACATGAGATCTTTAAAACGAGAAGTTTCAGCTAGACAAATCCATTTATACATAATTGTTTTATTTGAACCGTGGTACACATTATTTTGTTTGTGAATAGAGAAATCTATAACTATGTATGTTATATATATATATATATATATATATATATATATATATATATATATATATATATATATATATATATATATATATATATATATATATATATATATATATATATATATATATATATATATATATATATATATATATATATATATATATATATATATATATATATATATATATATATATATATATATATATATATATATATATATATATGTCTAGCTCAGTGTATACTTACCCGAGTGCACTTCATCTTTCTTTCTAATAATTTTTAAAAATGATACTCCTGCTGCTTGGCATTATAATTGCTGGCATATAGAAAATTATTTTATAGAAAAATGTTTGTCGGGCCTTGTATAATACTTATGTAACATTTGTTCATTGGTAACTTAAATACCGTTCGAACACGTGCTATTTAACTAACAGAATCATCACAAAAAATTTCTTTCTATTCTTATAGCTTGATTCACTGTGTAGCTTGAGTAGATTGACTGAAATATAGAATTCCAAACATTGAGATTAATAAAAAATTTTAACTAATGCCATATACATACTAGTTTAATGTACCAAATTTTCTCGCAGGAAACAAACATTAAGTTATTTTAATTATCAGTATTTGATTGGTTGACGTTGTTGGGTAGATTTGTTGGCTAGTATTGTAAAGTTCCTCAATGAGAGAATACACCAAATCACGACTATTTTTTTCATACACGTTCTGCTTCCTCCAAAATTTGGTTAACTGTTTTAAAAGTATTTTGAAAAAAATTAATCAAATTATTATTAAGTTAATCGTTTTATTTTACCAAATATTTGTTTTGGTTACTGGTGTGGAGTCTTAATTGGAGTATACTGCAGTCTGTTGATTCTTTCAGATCGTAATTTTCGAAAATCAAATTTTAATTCAAGATAAACAAACTCGCATATTATACATAGAGTACAGAACTTACCTTCAATTAAATACTTCTAAAAATTAGAAACTACTGTTTTTAATTTATTAGTAACTTTAACTTATTTTTAATCACAATAATTGAAAAAACTCTGTCGGAGCTAGACTAAGATAAGAATAGTCTGCAGTCTTTTAATTCACGAATTTCGACACTTTATAGCGGTTAAATCAATATTTTTTCTTAACATTTTTTTGTTTTAGTTAACACAATTTTAACTTAAAATTTACATTACGAATGTTAGAAATAAACTTCACAGCCTAGTAGCAATAGGTTTGCTCGTAGTGAAATTGTCTTATGGATATGCTATAATTTCAAAAGGATATTAGTAATTTACATAGCAGCTAGGTAAATTTTCAAGGATAACTTTTATTAGTATTATCGGGTAGTTTGGTTGCAAATGGATGTTTACGATATGTATATATTATATAATATGTATATATTATTTACGATATGTATATCTTATAAAATATGTATATATATATATATATATATATATATATATATATATATATATATACATATATACATATATATATATATATATATATATATATATATATATATATATATATATATAATATATATATATATATATATATATATATATATATATATATATATATATATATATTTATATATATATATATATATATATATATATATATATATATATATATATATATATATATATGTATATATATATATATATATATATATATATATATATATATATATATATATATATATATATAATATAATATATATATATATATATATATATATATATATATATATATATATATATATATATATATATATATTTAGTTGAGTTAAATAAGTTCCGCTTATCAGATTCAAATATCTATTATCACTGTAATCTAGTGATGCCCACAGTTATTAAATATTGTTGTGGCGCAATATCGTTTTCAATGTAAAATAATTTGCGTTTTATAAAAAGGAAAACTATCTTTTATTGCTTAACCTATTTATCGAGGCCTCTTA
This sequence comes from Tipula lateralis, assembly GCA_963932295.1. NCBI lineage: Eukaryota > Metazoa > Arthropoda > Insecta > Diptera > Tipulidae > Tipula > Tipula lateralis. The sequence goes on along the minus strand of OZ010738.1, from coordinate 86,992,159 downwards.
CGTGAATATTGCTTAGCATCAGTAATAAATGCATTTTAATTGTAAGGTTTGCCTAGCAGCTAAGTAATGTTTTAAAACGTAAAAGAATTTTCAGAACATTATATTTTACATGTCAATTTTTGAAGTAATAACCTTGCAATAGCCAACTTTACTTAACAAAATCACGCTTTGCATATGAAGCTTTCACAAAAACATGGTTTTATTTACAATTTTTACTTTACATGTCAATTTTGCTATAAAAACATTGCAATTTTTTTTCAGTGTACACGAATAAGATACACCTTAAGACATGATAAAGAAGAATACACATTTGAAATGAAAACACTTTAATCTCCTTAGAGATATTACACTGCTTCACAGTTCTGCGAAAAGTGGGAGGAAATACACTTCACCCCCCGTATTTGTCGTACATATCCACCATCGTTAAAATGAAACGGAAAACTAAACGCGAGCAAAATGGATGTTATTGTTGTTCGGTACAAACGGTTTTATATATTCACGTCAGGTAAGGTTGTGTATGCCACCGCGTTAGCCACCCTCCAGATATGCAAAATTGTTTATATACACTCGAACCAGCTCTCCTCTCTTTTTCTCTATTTATTTATTGTATTATAAATTCCTTATTAGTACCCGGCAACCCTGCTAGGGATTTTAACAGTCTGGAATAAAGATTTTCGTCGTTAATGCAAATTCGTGGTATTAAAGGAAAATTAATGGTTCGTTACACCTTCGAGGATATAAATGAAATATTTCAACTAAAACAAAACGAAGAGACTAAGAGGCGCACCACCCGATCTACACCCTACAAGTATACAACACTTCGATAACCTTTCATTGTTGCTGTATCGATAACCTAATTTCATTGCCCTTCATGTGTTGTGTGCGCCACTTTTCATTCAAGCGTCACATGTTCGATAAACATTTTTGTTGTTGTGTTTTTTTCGAAATCTTAAGTGAAAATGAATATTTGAAAGATTTTTTTTTGCATAAAATTAAATTTAATTAAATTAAATTTTGTGCTGGAAACAAATGTAGGTATATCGTGCGCCCAACATACTCAGAACGATGTTGATAGATGGCGGCTTAATATATGAAAGCTTTCATAAAGCTTTGGTGGAGGTTAAGGTTGAGATGACTGATCAGTGCAACCACTACTTCTCTTAGCACATAAACGGGGGTTTAGTGCCCTTATGAGTGCCAGTTTGAGCTTCTTATGTATCGTGATAAGTCTCGCACATTACAGCTTTCGAGATCAGAGAGGCAATCCCTTAAGAACCTACCCAAATATTCATGTTTTTTGTGTGCCAAAGTCGGGCATCAGCAAAGGAAGTGGACTACTGTCTCTTCCTTCTCCTCGTCCATACAGTCATCAGCGTTTAGACCTAGCCTGTATGTGCTCCAAGTAGGAGTATCCCCAAGATCGTTTTTAGTACACGTCTTCGTAGGAAGTTCAGTGTCTTTGAGCGATTCAAGTTCAGCTTTGGCCAGACTTACCTTGCTACCCTACAAGAGAGTGTGTTTCGTTCCCTGAAGCTACTGTCTCCTTATTTAGCACATTCCTGAGTGCCTTAATGAGCCACTTTGCTCTTTCCGGTTGCAGTTGGAGAGTTGTACCATGCCTCGCTAATTCGTCCACCCTTTCTTTTCCCCCTGACCCAGACTATCTGAATGTTGAATTGCTGACTCGTCTCATTCAGAGACAAGTGGCGACAACGAAACTGAATTAAGTGTTGATTGCCACCTGACTGTCCACCTAAATTGGGATATCACACGAGGATACCACTTTACGTCTCAACCAGTTCAGGGCCTCCTCAATTGCTATCTTTTCTGCCTGGTACACGCTGCAATGATAAGGAAGACGAAATGATAGATATTCTTCCAATTTATCACAGAAAACATCAGGTTCTACTTTCCCGTTATGCTTTGAGCTATCCGTAAAAAATTGCAGTGCTTTCGTTTCCGCAACCGACTCGCTTCTACAAGATTCTTTTGAATGACAGGAAGTTCGGAACCTTTTCCCGAAGTACAAAGTCGGTGTAACGTAGTTTATTGTCGCCAATTTCTTCCTTAGCGATCTAATTATCGTCGAGTGTCTTGTCTGACGACGTTTCCACTGAGATTTGGCTGATAGTCGGATGGCTGTGATCGCCGCCATCTGTTTACAATAAATATGGATGGGGAGAAGGTGAAACATGACCTCCAAGGCACGTGTAAGTGAGGTCCAAAATGTTGGGCTTCCAACTAAGCTTCCTGTCTAAGATTACGCCTAGATTCTAGAAATCTTGCCTTGTCAGTAAAAGCTAGTCTCCTGCCATTTAATAGAAGTGGATCTACTACTGGGCTTTTATATTTCTTAGTAAATAGTACCAGTTCCGGTTAAGACGAGCTAATTGCCAGTCTACATCTGATGGCACAACTCGTAATGATTAGAAGAGCATTTCGTATTACCTTCATCACCATGCTTAAATATTTAATAGAGACAGCTATCGCTACGTCATCTGCATAAGACATCACTCCGGTACCCTCCCTCTCCGGCTCTAACAGCAACCCATTGATTGCTATATGTTCCAGAGAAGAAGAAACAGGTCACCTCCCTGCGGGTTTCACTTAGTCACTCAACCTCCTGATGGTGGATTCCCCCAGCTCCGAGTTCACCATTCTGCACACAAGCATGTGATTCATTAACTCACCTACATGGTAATCCAGCCCTAGGAACGACAACCCCTCTAGAATTGCCTCCGTCTTTACATTGTTAAAGGCACCTCAATATCAAGAAACGCCATCAGGACGTGCAGAGCTGTGTTTACAGATTTCCCTTTACTGTAAGCATGCTGAGTTTGAGCCCAGTCACTAGGCTTTATTTGTGAAAGTATGTTGATATCCATCAGTCGTTCCAAAGTTTTCAGTACAAAGGATGATAGAGTTATGGGTCTTTAGTCCTCATGGGTAGCCAAATGAGCAATAACCCGTTTTCGGAATAAAGATCATGCTGACCTCTGCCCACTCTTGTGGATTACAGACCAGTTTTAAACACCCTTTGAAGATTCCTTCCAGCCAGTGGAGCATAATCTTTGAGTTGTTCTGAATCTCCGCTGTAATAATTCGGTCAAGTCCAGCTGATTTATAAAGTTTGAACCCTTCAAGCATCCGTAGGATCCGTTTTTTGGTTACAATATCCTCTTTGTGCTTCTTAATGAATACTAATCTCAGTCGAGATGTCGATGCTTCCTGGAAAATGTGTTTCGATGAAAAGTTTTAAAGATTCCTCACTAGAAGTAGTGTAGGATTCATCCGGTTTAATTAAATAACTGGGACTGGTAGGATTAGTAGACAGTATCTTCCTAAGACGAGAGGTCTCGGAGACTTTTTCTATTTTATCTTTTCTTTTTTGTATACTTTGAGTTCCTCCTTATAAAAGTCCCAGTCTTGAGCCCCTCTCGTACTTTTGGCTGTATTAAAGACTGTCCTACTCACCTTCCGGTAGGGCTCAGGTCCCTTTGGACCACCATGCCGGTTTTTGCTTATCCCTGTGCTTAACTAATGGGCAAGCAGCGTTAAAGGACCGATTGCAGGGACTAGTGATTGTTCTTTTAGCGTTTCCCCGTACTTGCTCCAGTTTGTCTTTCTAGGGTTCTTAATAGCTTTACGGTTGGCAGGGGAATGTTCAGGCTACAGGTTATATATCTATGATCAGAGAAGGAGTATTCCTCAGCCACTCTCCATTCCCTGACCATAGGGTACATATTTTCTGAAGCAAAGATTACGTCTAGAACCTCTTAGCTACCATTCCCTTATAAATGTGGGTTCTTTCCCAATTTATTTCTAAACTATGTTTCAAAACTGTTGATTTTATTTCACTCCTGGAGAAAAAGTAATCAAGCTCTCTCAGTTTCCCAAAGTCAGTTAGCTTAAGAGGTACATCTTCATACTTTATTTCTAAAGCCAGTAAATCAATAACCCATGCTGATTCTTTCCACTTAAAAATAGCTGATTCCTCAATTACACATCCTTAACAATGTTTAACAATGTTTATTTATATATCATCTGATTGTGGCTTTCAACTGGATGATTATTATAATTCCCGTCATACCTCATCTTTAAGGCTTTAATCACTTTTTTATGACAGCACGCAATGATAGGTAGGAGGTATACTACCTATATTTTACGATTCTGAACACTGCTTCAAAGATGTGGTAGACGGATTTCGTTTTGGCTAGTGTTGTTGACTAACTAATTCACCTGCTTTCAGTTTTCCGATTTCGACGTTAAATATACCTAAGGTACAAACGTGACCTTATTTTCGACAAATTGATCCAATTTTAGAATATTTACTTTGCAATCAATAACTATTGTTAAGTATGCTTCCGGAATTTCACCAGGTTGTTCTTTAAACAGAAGTTCGGTTCTAGGCCAATGAGCTGATTTTCCTGCCACTTCTAAGGTAAGTAAAGTACATTGGGTTTATTAGGTTCTTTAACCCCATTACCAGGTTTTTACTATGTCTCTTAAGTATTTTCTCTTCTACATGGCCTTACTCGTCTATTAGCTGGACCTGGCATTTTCAACACATTAAATTGTATACTTTTAGCAAATTGCACCAGTTGCCGATTTTAACACCACCTGTCAAATTGAAACCAACTAACATTAATGCTAGTACTCAGATCGTTTTCGCGTAAAATTTCCATACGATTTTACCAAAGTACGATTTTACAGAAATAAAAAAATTCATTTCTGCTTTCGCTAAGCAGTACTCACTTCATTAGCACAAAAACTATAGTTATCTCAATGCACCAAAGATGGCGCGCATAAACTCTACACATTTGTTTCACACGAAAATAATGATTCGATTACACGTGAAATTTGAACTGTTGTTAAATTGTGGTTTTGCGAAAATAAACAAAAAATGGCAGAAAAAATAATTGTACACCGTTCCTGTTCAGTGACGAATATTTAGAAGATGAAAATATTTTATTTACTGTAAAGAAACCGATTGTGTGTAAAAATATTCGTTGGGCTGACCACCTACAATGAGCAGCAATCGTTAAAATTGGTTCGTAAGGTCTCATTTGAGACGCGGTATGTCATAGATTATTTTATATATAAATATATATTTATATATATATATATATATATATATATATATATATATATATATATATATAAATATATATATATATATATATATATATATATATATATATATATATGTATATATATATATATATATATATATATATATATGTATATATATATATATATATATATATATATGTATATATATATATATATATATATATATATATATATATATATATAAATATATATATATATATATATATATATATATATATATATATATATATATATATATATATGTGTGTGTATATATGTGTGTGTGTGTACTTATACATTATATACAAAATATGATATTAATTATTAACAGGTTGAAAATTGCGATGTGGAAATAAACGCGCGATAGTATGCGATATCGAGTTAAGAACAAACAAAAATCGGGCAGTCAGGCTAATTTTGAGGATTGCAACTGATTGGCAACTATCCGATGTGGCGGGTTTTTTTAATTCCATTGACAACACAATCAAGCGAAGGTAAATTTTAAAAAAATGGTTTGAATCAATTTTTTCGCGTGAAACAAATTTGTAGAGTTTATGCGCGCCATCTTTGATGCATTGAGATAACTATAGTTTTTACGCTAATGAAAACATGGTTCTCCCTTAACAAAGCCATTTAGAATAGAATCCATCGAAAGCATTCTCGACGCATCTTCTAGCTCTTGTTAGCCTTAAAAATTCTCTCTGCTTCAGTTGGCTTAGCATGGCATATGGCTTCATAATTCTGGTATTTAATGGGAATGCATAATCAGCCACAAACAAAAATGGTAATGATGAATTTCGAATTGGTAGGTTTGCTGGAAACGGTTACTTGTCTTGTAGGATAACCTTTTTCAAATTTACAATTTGTAAATACTCCTGAACTCATTCACTGATTCAGGATGCTATGAAACCTCTAGTAAACAATATAAGATGTAAAATATCAACATATTGGATAAAAAGAATTTTATAATGTTAACTACGCACCCTGTAGTTGTAAAAGAAACTCCCGGCATTTTTCGGAATTCTAATCGATACATGTTTACCATCAATTCCGACACAGTTTGGATCAACCATCAAGCACCGACACAGTTTGGAAAATTCCTCTTATGATTTTGATTTTAAGACTCCCAGTTTCAAACTTTTAGAAATAAAAGTGCATATTTCGTCTATTATGATGTCCTTTTTTATACGATATATTTATGCCATATGTCGCTGAATTGCACCACTTGCTAGATACCTATAATTTTTATAATGACCGCTTAAAACCAAATTACTTTCCTGAAAAACTCCTACATTTGACCTCATATCATTGAACTGAAAGTGTTAAAAAATATTAAAAGAATTTTCAGTCAATTTTAATAATAATAATTACATCTACAATAAATCGTGGTTTTACTTTACGCTCAGTTAAGTAGGGATTAACATAACAACGTCGATGATGTGTCGCCGTAAATATAAAATTACTGCAGACGCGATTATAATGTCAGCTTCGTCTTCACATTTAACTTATCCTTTGAATTACTATATAACCACTATATAATCACTATTATTTAAAAACGTTTATAAAATAATACTTCATTTTGACAGTTTAATATATGAAGCAAAAAATTAAATGGCTAGTGCTACTTTACACAAATATTTATATCAAACACTAAAATTCTCCAAAAGCATTTTTGGAGACAATTTCACCTTGATTTGAGTATTAGGCTTTTCCACATAAAGCCTAGTACTCAGATCGATTTCACGTGAAGTGAAATGTCCATATGATTTTACCAAACTCAGAAATCAAAAATTTCTTTTCTGTTTTCGCTAAGTATTACTCAGTTCATTAGCGTAAAAACTATAGTTATCTCAATGCTCCAAAGATGGCGCTTAAGCTCTATTAATTTCTTTCCCGCGAAAACAATGGGCGTATCCAGCACGTTGAGATCTACTTATTAGATATTCTAGAAGAACAGTCTCAATTGTAGACTATCATCTAGTGTGCTGGATGAATAATCTATATTTTATTTTGGGTTTAGGTCTTAACTAAGCTGACAGTCAAAACTGTCATATAAAAGACATATTATTCTATAATACATATTATTTTCGCATTTATTTGTGTCCATTGCGACTTTACGATTGACTTTCTTTCTTTATATTTAAATTGATGAATTGTTTCTTCTGTACTTTATCAAAATAGCTGTCAAAAAATACCAGAGACTCAAACCATAAAATATCTACAAAACGTAGATATAAATTTCATATCTCACTAAATAGTGAGATTTTCTCCATTTTTTTAGTAAGATATTTTGCATCCAGTACATTGAGTTGTGAGATATCTACTTTTTTTAGTGAGATCTCACCGTGCTGGATACGCCCAATGATTCGAATCATTTTGTTCACGTTAAATTTGAACGTTTGAATTCTCCAAAAAAAATTTATTTCTGTAAAACATGTGAAAAAAAATTTTTTTGGAGACCGCGGTAAAATTTTATGTCACTTTGATCGAAGAGAAAATATTACTTGCTTTTTACAAATAAAGCTTAGTACTCAGATCAAAATGAAATGAAATTTTACCGCTGTCTCCAAAAATTTATTTATTTTTACGTGAAAAGGAAATGATTTTTTTGGAGAATTTTGACGTTTGACATATCACAACAACTTATCACAGACATACAAATCACAAATTATTCGTAATATAACAAATTTTAACCATAGAACTTTATCACACCTATTTAAAATAGATCAGGGGGTCTATTATGAAATATATCCGACTCGGATCCGTTAACGGAAAAATCCGATTCGATTGAAAAAAATAAATTCTTAAAATTGTGATAACTTTTTGCTTAATATTATGAAACGTTAAAATGTGATCAATCGAAAAGAAAATACGTCAACTAAATAGCAGTCGGATTTTGTCTTGCGCACTCGGAAAAAATCCGATTCGATTTTGCTTTTTAGTTTCATAATAGCACGGATATATCCGTTAACGGAAAAAACCGACTCGAATTTATTTCATAATAGCCCCCCAGAAACCTACCTGTCGAAATTTAACGTGATGGTTATTATATATATAAAAAAATGGTTAAGATCATTATTTTCGCGTGAAACAAATGTGTAGAAAGTATGCGCGCCATCTTTGGTGCATTGAGATAACTTTAGTTTTTGCGCTAATTATTGAGCACTGCTTAGTGATAAAAGAAATCAAATTTTTCATTTCTGAGTTCACTTTGGTAAAATCGTATGGAAATTCCACGCGAAATCGATCTGAGTACTAGCCTTTAAGCTCCAACACAAAAAATTCGATTGATTCTCGGTAGAATCAAACTTGATTTATTGAAACCACTCCTGTTAATCAGATTTGGTTTTTTGGGTTTTTTTAATTTAGCAACTTCTCAACTATATTTTTTAATCATCAGTGACATCAGACTGATTGTTTTCTTAGTTGGAGTACATTTCAAAGAAGATATGAGCTTTATGTGTTCATTACAGAAATGGGTTGAGACTCCATTTTGCTTATGCACCAACTAAATCATAGTTTTCCAATCAGAAACTAGTTTTGAACTTTTACATAAATTTATGATGGTCTAAAAAGTTATGGAGATAGCGGCAACCGAGTCGCAACCAACTCCTTCACAATGGATTTTTTTTTGTTCATTTGCAAATGAAGACATATCTCTTCTTCTCGGTTGTATATTTTCTACCTGTCTACAGATGTTCGATAGTTCTTAAACCAAAAGTTTTTTTTGTGCTTCGACAAGGAGTGCACAGTGAAACGTATTTTTCCAATAATTTTTCAACTTTTCGGTTCCCCCATTGTTTTGTGTATACAAAACTATAAACTATCTTATATGTGTCATAAATTATGTATATGCACGATGAAAATTTTATCTGTTTTCGTTTTCCAGGTTTTCCAGGTATACAATAACAAAATAGATTTGTTGCTATTGATAGTCGAAATGGTAAACTACTCGTATATAAATATTTTGTATGCAAAGTAGTGTGGCGTGCCAACCTATAAATAATATCATCTATCGAACAAAATGTATTTGAATTGAAAATCATACGCAACAAGTTGATAATTTACTCGAACAATATTTTGTTGGGGTGGAAAATTTGTCACGCTTTGTGATTTTTCATAAATTATCTTTGATGACTTATTGTATTGCAAATAATAAGTTCATATTTGGAATTTATTCTCATTATTGATATTGGTGTGTCTTTTTATAAAAACCTGATAATAAACGTTTGCTGGAAAATTTGTATTTCTACGCGTCAGTAGATGAGAAAATTGTACGATTTATATGCCTTATCGGTTGAATTTCCATCTAAGCAAATGAGTCGAAGCTTATATACAAAAATTATAGCTCACGACACGAACGACATCGTTTCTTAAACGTTTCTTAATCTTAAAAGTAGAACTTCAGATTGGCCTTAGTGCAGATTAAAAGATCCTTGTTGATATTGGTGCTCTCCAACATCACAGCCGATATCTTTCCAAGGTTGAATAGAGTACGCTCGTTTTCGATATAAAAATATCGCAGGTGCTATTCGGTTACTCACCCACTAACAGTTGTTTTTTTAAATCATCATTTGAATACGTTCCTAAATTTTATCATTTACATAGAGTATGATCGGTCGTGGCCCTTTCCATCTTCAATGTTAAAAAATACAATAGTCTGGCTTCGGAATTTGGCTTCGACGTAAAATATGATCTTAATGTTGGACAACTCACCTTTTATCAACTTATTATGGAGAGTAATAAGCAATATTCTCGATAAAACTTTGAAGCCAATCTGAATTTATTTTACTCCAACGCCTCCCAGACATACACTCTCAGTCCCCGTGTTTGTTCTTCGAAGGAAGCCCAAAATATTCGTTATCTTCAAGGTCGTCAGTTAATCGTCAAATAGGAATCGGGTTCCAATCATTGCAGTATATTGGAAGAGTATGAAGCGAAGGTGAACCAGAAGCTCTTAACAGTTTCTTCGTCTCCTACTCCACACTGTTCGCAGTTTGCATTGTTCCTTTTTTTTCATTCGGAAAAACAGCGTCTACCATAATCCAAGAAAGACTGGGATCTTTGTTGATTTATAATTCCAAAATAAGATTTTAAGTAGGCGACAAGAGATGAGAATATCTCCTTAAGAGATAATAACATCACTCCTAGAGCGGACTCAGATCTCATAAAAGATGATATTGCCTCCATATGGGGTAATTTATCAGCCATGATACGTTTCTTTTGTTTCTGGTGATGCAATCTGTCAACTGACAGCTCTATCGTAAAGTTAGACGTTTTTGAGGCTATACGTACTCAGAACGTTTTGACATACTATACGTTCTGAGTACGTATAACCTCAAAGCTTCTAACTTTACGTTAGAGCTGTCAGTTGACAGATTGCATCACCAGGGTTGCCAAATCCCGAAATATAAAAGGCAACCTATGTAGTATCCAGTGAACTCTAAGTTCATTCCGGCAGCCTGGCTGTCAGAAACGATGCAGACATAACGATCTCTGTAATTCATCTACTATTAGGGAGGATAGATAATTTTACCTCTGCACGATTTATCATATATGACCCAGTACCAGCCAGATGACAGTAAACTGATCCATCAGTAAAGATTCGTCATATCGTCACCGGAGGGGTAAGATGAGCTGCTATAGTCCCATTTGTGGCCTAGACGGTGTGGTGATTTTTCTGATCATACATGAACTATAAAAATTATCCATTCCAATGAAACTACGAGGCCAGGTCTGGTGAACAAATTCCATCTCAGAGTTGAGGATATAAAGTGCCAATATGACTCGTATAAGTTTGAAAATACCATGGCATGGCATGTTTAATGCTTCCACAAGTTGATCTAGAGTTTGCGTATCAACCTAATCCAATTACAGCCGGGTTCTTTCAAATGTTTTCCGGAGCACTTCTTACCGTCTATGTTGAGAACACCTCTTCTGAAGAGTATATAAGCTAATCTTCATGTAGTTTTTAATATCGCATTTCGTTTAAGCCCTGATCAAACAAATGTTTTTCAAGTTGAAGCAGAAAAGCTAAGTTATCCGAAAATGCTGTTTGTTTGGTTCATTACTCAACATTTTCGTTCTAAGGAAAAATATTTTTGGGTTGCTATATGCACTGATGTACAATTGATTATCGTTAACGGCCCATGTTTTTGCAAAAACCCTACTTCTGGCATAAATGTCAACATCATGTGTCACTAGCACCATCTATGAGTGAACCCGAAAAATAGGTAGGAAAAATAAGACTACTTTCAGGTCTCCGTTTTACAGCCGAGTTTTCAAAATTCGTTCGAACAAAATAAGATTCGTTGGAAGTGAATCTTTTGTAGGCCGTAATAAAAGCCTCCTAAGTTAAACTGCTTACGATTTCTATATGTAAGGCTTTTGTTAGCACACAACCGAATAATTATATATATCCTTGGTACGCCTTGTTGCTCCTTCCTTTGGTTGTTCTTAACTGAATGGGTCCAGCATAATCGATACTGGTTTTTGTAAAATGTCTCCCAGGGTTACTGTTGGTGTTGGTAAATTACCCATGAATTGCTCAGTGTTATGTTATTTGTGTCTAACAACTTGTGTTATGTTACACATTAACAGACCATTTTAATCTAGAATAGGATCTAGCGATAGGAGTTTACTAGCTTAGTCTATAGTTTCTTCGACACCTTTATATGTTGTATGGTACTGTTGAACTCTTGACATAATTATTATTTCCACTTGAACTCCTTTAAAAAAAATTATTACTTCCGCTTGAACTCCTTAAAATGTTAAAATGTCTCACTGAACTTTTGATGAATCTCGTTCAATTTGTAACTATTCGCTTAAACTTATTGTAGCTGGAAATCGTTTTGTTCTATCTTTGATAACATTACAAATACCATCAGGGCAAGGAGTTCGAGCTAAGCATGGTACAACGAAAAAAACACTATTCGGAGCTTTGTTGTAGTACTATCTTGCTTGATTACGCCGTGATGTGGAATGTAATAGCTGTTCTCAAATAGGAAAACTTCGTCATTTTCCTGAATTAATTCCATGTGGTTCAGGCTTAAATACTCCTCCATGAATTAGTGGTGAATTGCTTGAATAGGGCATCCTTCATAAACTCTCTTTCAATATGTACCAACCTGGCCGTAGCCTTCCTTCTGGAGTCCGCTAGTTTGACATGATCATTTATAGCAGAATATAGTATAAGGTTAGCAGAATAGTAGTCTCACTTGATACCTTTCGTCTGAACCCCCTTTCTACAGTGTACGAAAAATGACCTTCTACCTTGGTTAGTTGCTCCTTAATTCCTTTGGAATTGATTATGTTTTTTTTGCTGGCAGTCTAAGCTTCTCGTGTTGCCGATTACAATCCACCCTAATTCTGTTTATGGTTGATTGCAATCAGCAACACGAGAAGCTTAGATTCTCCTATGTCTTGTGGATCCCCTTTCATTATGTTGCTGTCGGCTATTAACGGATACTAGTCAGTCTGCTCCCATTATTTAATCAATTGCCTGCGACTGATTAAATAGTGGATCAGCTATTTGTTATTTGTAGAGATGATTCCATTTAGTTGTATCAACATCCATCTCGGGAAGTTGATAATTGAGACTCTCGAATAGCTTTGATCCTTAAGCAAAAATCCCCAACAATTCCTGGTGATAACTTCGTGTTGATGGTGTACCGAAAAATGTCGGCTTCACTTCAACCGACTCCCGAAATTTAACTGAACTGGGTTCGAACTGATTTGCAGCGTTTGCTGAATGAGTGTCGCCTGTGACCCTCGATCGTCGCGTAATTTTATAAACTGACCAGGTTAAGTAACTGCCTTAACAACGGCCGTAGTTAATAATATTTTTGATTATATTTTTGATATTAATAATATTTTTGATTTCATCTAAAGACTGGAATCTCTTTCCAAAAAATTGAAAAATATTTTGACTTTAGAGAACGCTTTCAGATTTTCCAGTAATATTTCAAATACCCTTATGGAATCTGAATCGAGATTTCTTGATAATATAAAAACCACAAATGCTTCAAATATAGATATCATCTTGAGCTGCCGAAGGTTTCACATCTTTCGTAGTGCTATGCAATGCTCGAACTGCTTGCCCTTATGGTACTTGTAATCTTGTTAAGCATAGCGGTGCATTAAAATAGTTATACTTTCAAGCGATCTTGGGTTGTCATATCTTGCTTGCAATATGCTCCAAGCTATCTCGTAATTTTCCCCTGCGGTCGCTAAGTGGTGCTGCCCCTTTTTGAAGGTTCGACTTTAATTAAGTCATTTTTACTATACATTTGACAATGTCTTATTATGCTGGATGTGTTCTGAAGATAAAGATATAATTGAACGCACTTCACCGGTCATATTCACCGTCGAATGACGATACATCCACTTTCGGTAGTTGTACTTGTGTTGTTGATTCTATCTCTTTCTAACATTGTTCGGCATGTAAATTACACGATGTAATTTACACAGTTGTTATTTACATAAGATTATTTTTTACATTGTATGTGTAAAAAACGTAAAAAACAATTGTATGTAAAAAAAAACTGACGCGCCATCTCATAGTAAATCTCATTCTAACTAAAGCACCATCTGTTAAAAAATTGTCTTACTATTTACGAATTAAATTTGTAAAATAATTAACTGTGTACTATTTTTTTTGACTGCATACTGAATGTCACAAAATTATTTAAATTAAAATAAATATTTTAACAGGTTAATTTCGCTTAGAATCATTTTTACTGGCTCAGGTGAAGGTCTTAAAAATTGCTTTCCAACTTTTTTTTTATCTCCACAATCTGTTTCGGAGCTCAAGACACTTTCAACTCTTTCGCAGTTCGCTTATTTACGTCCTTACTTACACCATTACAGCCAAATCGAGGTCATACGGTTATGGGTCCAATTTATGTAGAACTCATCTACACATTGCAGAGCTCCATGATTGGCCTTTGAATTCTGCACTCCAACAGGGGGTCATAGATGTAATCATTCAGACCACCGATCGTAATCGTATTGTGAAAAATCCCTTTCAAATCCTGCCCCTATCGAGATTCGAACCCGGTACCTCCAACTCCACCTGCCGCACCTTTAACCACTGCGCCACCTGGGCGGTCTTTCCAACTTATGGCGTGAACTTGAAAAAGCTAACTGATTTTGCAAATACGAATTTATCTAATCTTTGACATTTTATAATAGATGGCACTGCGAAAGATGTTTTGCATCAGAACGTGCTGCTTCTTGAAGAGTCAATGGGAAGTTTCTAATGCACCTGTTGGTTGATTGATGCTCGTCGCTTTCTCTTCAGGAAAGTTAAGTTGTTGTTGGTATATGTGAACGACGAAGGATTCTGGTTCCCGAATAATATTGATGGCGTCGGTGTTTTCGGCGGTCTATTATGTAATCGTTCACGTATCTCCTCTATAAGATTGTTAGCATAGTTTTTCGCGAGATGAGGTAACAATGTGCCTTCTCTAATGAAAGTCGAGCTGCTTTTAGAATCTTCCTAATCAAATAATGATCAGGTAAGGATACCATCTTTCACCGTGATCTGAAAATTTTACATTCAGCATCAAGTTTCTATATATAATTTCTAACACTCTCATAATTATGTATTCATGTCATCTCCACATTATGCAGTGTAGAAATAAAACGAAATCGAACGCAGCCGGGACTTTAGACCACTCAAAGAATAATGAATCACCTAGCACTATTACTTACTTGAGCCGTCAAAAACAATAAGAAACGAAAGTTTATACCAACATCTTACCTAAACGAGTTTAGATAGTGTGAAAAAATCCTCCCACTTTTCCCACCCAGTTCAATCCGTTTCTTGTGTATACATATATTTCTAATTTTACATAATTTTCCTTTTTTTTATCCTCGTTGATTATTTATTTATATCACCCTTGTATTTTCCAGTTTCCTCCATCTTCTGCTGCTTTCTTCGTGTCTATATACTCGTATATATTCATTTTGACGGAAATACAACAGAAAAATGTTTAAAGGAAAATATAATTGAGTTAGAACATGAAAATGCTTTATTTTAAAGATCAAATGGAGCAACAACAACAACAACAATAATGAAGAAGAACGTAAGATGAAGGCTTTTAATTTTTGTTTTTTTTTCGTTTTTCATGTCATTAACGTAAATTAGTTGAGACACATTGTGTGCTTCGTAGGATAAAAGGATGAATAAAATGGAAATAGACGTATTGTGTAGGATCTTTCTTATACGTATACCTACCTACATATACATATACAATGTGGTTTAAGAATTAGCAAACGATTCATACATCACTTAGTAAGGTGTAAAGTTGATTTTTCATTCGTCTGGTGTGGCTGGTGTTATCCGATAAAATTAAGATTGTAGATAAGAAACTGTGGATAGTACAAATGGTTTGAGTTATATGTCTCTCATCATTTTGTACCTCTTCTGGGGTCCTTAATCCCTTCAACATGTTTTAAGTTAAAAACTCACATAAAAGGGATATTTTTTGAGAGGCACCATCTTTAAGTTGGCAACACTGTTTGGTTACACAACCAATTTGAAAGCTGACATTTTCTTTGTTTATTATGAATTTGCTAAGCTCGTCTTACATTACGTTCATTTTACGATTGTCATGATTGGCGATCAGAGTGGTTAAATCGATACCAGTAAGACGTTGAACAAGACCAAAATTAATTAATTCGACGTCGTTCTCAACAACTTGAGATGGATCCATCTATATTATGTAAGATTTTATCTAAGGATTTTGGTTTACGTGCGTTAAGTTATGCGACCAGAGCACGTTTCTTTTTAGTGATAAAGTTGAATGAAAACGTTCAACTTTATCACTAAAAAGAAACGTGCTTGACGGATTGATGAATGTGGTGTGACATCCAGAGAAAATCACTGTTTGTTGCTCTTTTTATGAACAGGTGGAATCATTGATCTATATGTCTTCAAAAACGATAATGGGCACAAGGGTACCGCCAACGGTGAACGGTAAAGAGATTTCTAACTTTTTTACACTCCAATTGGCTAACACAAAGCCACAAACCACTCAGGGTGGGATACAATTAATTTACTCAAAGAAACATTTGATAAAAGACGTTATGGTCCTGTTAATTGGCCACCGAGATCGTCTAATGCCATTAGATAATTTTATTTGAGGATATGTTAAGTCACTTGTCTTCGTCGATAAGCCAGAGGCGATTGAACACTTAGAACACAAAATTCGGCGCGTTATTAGCAAGATATGGTCGCAATCGGATCTCATAATTTTTCGCCTAGGTTGCCGAGAGTTCACTTACAATGCGAATATATTTTCGCGCTGTTCATTTTCGCTTCCTCTTATCTTGCATAAGTTCCTGAATGTTACATGGGAGTAATGCACTGTTACAGGATTATTGATGACGTGTGTAGCTAATTCTGCTGACCGAATAGCTTTCTGAATTTGTTTGTAAGGTGTTTCGGAGCTTTTGTATTTAGAAATATCGTCATGTTACTATAACCAGTGAATGATCAGAAGATAGACCGTAACTAGCAATTGCCTTTACATTCGTGAGTATAATGTTAAGCTAAAGTATGTTAGTTGACCACCTGCTAAGTAAATGCTTGAACCTCGGCGTTGTGTTGTGCTAGGGCTATGCATTCCATGTGGCTCATTTATGGACTATCTGCATCAATATATTCCAATTTTGCATCATTAATCTCCATGGTTCTCTCCATCATTACCATGAAGCTTTTTATAATTGCGATTATCTACAATGGTTCTCTATGAAGACAAAACGATAACTGGGAGACTTGCTTTGTTTTAAATACTTGTTATCGATTTGGCATGGTAGTCTTAAGAATTGTTTATTTCGTTTGGTTCTAAGAAACGATCAATTCCTCTTATTATCACTACCACTCCTTTCTGACTTAAAGCGTATGTTTACGAATTGGTTCGAAAAGCTTAATTAATGCTTTGTAAGCTTCAATGACGAGCAGCCGAATTTTAATTTCTTTTATATTTTATTTTTTCACATCCACAAAAGTACAAGTTTCCATCAGTACCTTGATTTATAAACGCTTTATCTTTTTCGTTTTTTAATAAACTATAAACCCGGTTGCCATTCATTAATTCTAGACGAAGTTATCCAAATTTTTTTGCAATTCGCTTTCGATACCCTATCTTATGCCAAAGTCAAATTGAGGCTGATCTACGTAGACCATCTGCACATTGCATTTTTCTATGTTATCCAATATATTATCGTAAATGATTTGACCTACAGTTAGTTTTCAAAACCAACTTGGAGCATTGGTGGTATATTCAGTATTCTAATGCATTCCAATCCTATACCTCACACTTTCAGGGTTAGCACTTGAATACAACTGTAACCATTTGGATACATAATTTCAAAATTTTAATAAATGGATACTGGATACATAAAAAACAGAAAACAGCTTATTTTCAATAATACACTTTGTTGAATTCCTATCGAAATTGGAATTGCATGCTTTTAGGGTTTAATATTGCATTTGCTGAATTAAGCCTGATTTCCATTATGAAAAAATACTGAAATAAGTCAAGGCGGGATAAAAAATATAATTGTTCTTAAAGTGCGAGAGAAATAAAAAATATTTCCAGTATAAAAAAAGTATTCAGTACTGAATAAATTGTTATGGTTACTGAGAAAATTATTATAGCAGTACTGACAAAATATAACAAGAGAAGTATTTTTATTCAGTACTGGAGAAATATTTTATAGGAAAAATAAATATGGATGATTTTTTATGGTCAATTCATATTCATCCTTATTCATTTTGAATTGTGAAGATAATTGAAATAATAAATAATTATGTTAAGTTTACTTTTTTTTAATTTATTGTTGTAGATTTAAAGTGTATTTTGTCTTTTTTTTTTCAAAACAAAAAAAAATTTGAAATTTATTGGTTATGTTACACGCATCTGTCAAAATATATCCACTATAAAAAAACGAAAAAGTAAAAAACAATCTCTATCACTCTAATGGCATTTTTAATTTTTGCTCGCTTTGGTTTTTTCAGTAAAAAATACTGACAAATTTTTTTTCATAATGGAAATCAGACTTTACTTACGGATCAAACAATCCGTGGTAAGTTAGGTTAGATTATTTTGCAAATTAAAAATTATCGTAGTATTATTTCAAGTCATCTATTTATTGGTTTGATTTATTTCGCAAAGCTCCTCGTCATCCTCTTCGAAGTGTCCCTCTATATGTAAGTAAACATATAAGAAGTTACAAGTACTTCCAAAGTAAATTCAAAATTGATTTTTTTTTAAATTTTTTTTTAGATCGACAGCAACTAATGTTGTAAAATCGAAGGACACAGCAATTAATCCTTCGGAATCAAGCAAGAATAGAAATAAAGAAATCGTTGCTAGAAAGCTAAACGGATTAGAACCTTCCGTTCTCAGTGGATGGAGAATTTTCCGCGGATCGAATGCCGTAACGAATATTTATTCTGCAAGGTATGTGACACCAGACTAACAAATATAAGATCACACCTTGTGGGCCATGACACGAACCCTACACATAAAAAAAACTTTTCTGTAAGCAAGATTACGCCAATTAACGAACTGTTCGCAAATCCCGCCAAAGTTACATTTGAACGAGAAATTAAGGAAACGGAACTGATATTGGGGTTGTTTTGCTTGATGCAACATTTCCCATTTTCATTGTTGGATTTTCTTTCAAATTTATTAAAAAAATACTGCGCTGATTCTAAAATATCCCACAATATAAAATGTGGCCGTACGAAAGCATATAATATAGTGAAAGATATTGTGAGTGAAATGGGGCGGCAAACCGTGGCCAACGAACTTAAAACTCAAAAATTCAGTATAATTATCGATGAAACCACGGATGTAAGTGCAGCAAAGTCATTAGAGTTCGTAGCTCGAGTTTTTGATCGGAAAAGATGTGTAGCAAGGGATAGATTTTTAGGACTATTGAATCTGACGAAACCCTATTACAATTCACATGCGTATTTTAAACTATTTGAATGCATTGCAAATGCCCGTAAAGAACATAATAGGCCTAGGATGAGATAACGCCAACTTTTTAACAAACAACATGGATTATGAAGTTCAATCCTTTTTAGCACTTTCACCACTTGATGAAGAACAATTCTTGGAGTTTGCAAGAAATGTTAAATTTTTTTATGTATAACTTGCCCAATAAATAAAACGCAGATTTTATCACTTATTAATCCCGATTGTTTAATTTCGTCAAATACTTCATCAATAGTTCCATTCCTTGATATGTTTCCCAATTTGCTAGAAAATGAAACAGACAAAGATAATATAATGGACGAATTAGCATAATGGACGTTATCAGCTGTACCTTATATAGTTCCAGGATTGTTGCTGAACATTTACTATCTTTTGAAGTGGTTTAAACTTTTTTCAGTTTGCTACTGATTAAGAAGGGATTTGCGCTTTGGTTCCAAGCAATTTTGACTAAAGTATGGATATGGATAGAATTTGAGGACTCCTTGTTTACTAGAGATACTATAGAAAGCTTAACCCACAAGAAATCGATGAATACATAAACTCCCAACAGATCTAACTCTTAGCCGGAGGTAGAGAAAACATAAATACATATCCCACTTCAAAAATTGATTGTTGACATTATATATATATATATGTAAATGAAGAACAACCATCATTACCTCATTAAATCTGGAAAAATTTCACATCAAAATTTGAATATAAAGCGGATAACATTTGAAGAAAATCACCTTTTCCTAAATCATTCCCATTTCCCTTCGAAATATAATATTTTGACGTTATCATATTATGAACAAAACGCTTTTATTTTGTTTTGTCTCTCGAGATAGAACCCCACACATGCTTTAATTTATTCAAATTTTATATAAATTTTTTGAACCCAATCAAATCTACATTTTCCATTTTACTCGTTTTCAACAACGATAATAAACTGTTTGGTATACTATATATGATGGGATGCTGTAAATAGGATGTATCATACATACATTATGAGATAAAAGGAAAATGGAGCTTTGGTTTATGTTGCCATACAATCTTAGATGAAATTTAACTTCCTTACCCTTGCCTCTAGTATAATACATTCAGCACGGCGACTGCCTTTTACTACATAGATACTATCAATATTCACAAAGGCTTCTCGAAGATTGCTTTCTCTTTCTTCTCTCACTCTGTCTCTCCCTATCTCTCTCTGTCTCTCTTTCTTTCTCTCTATATCTCTGTCTCTCTCTGTCTCGATCTCATTCTCTCTCTCTCACTCTCTCATTCTTTCTCTCTCTCTCTTGTTGTTGATAATCAGGAGTTTAACGAAAACCACACCATCCTTGAAAACCATAAAAATATTAAATAATTGCGCCATATAATAAACATGCCATAAAAATATTAATAAATAAGAAAATTAAACAGATTAATGAGCCGCAACCTTTCCCATCATAAAATTTACAATCATGTCTCCGCTTCGACATAATATTTTCCACTTGGGGATGAGGGTGAAAATCCATCTTATTTCCATCTGTACCTCAATGTATAAAAAAAATATCATTTCATAACGTGCCGATTATTTAGTGGACCATTAAGGCAAATCGTTATGTCTATATGTACGCAACCCCGTCTCACCCCCTAACTGTATACAAATAAATGTTTTAATCAATCAATTTATAATGGTGCGAAAAACATGAAGAATTTTAGGTCTGAACCCGACCCCCCCAAAAAATATATTCATCCCGATATGGTTATAATATTTCGTTAATACACTTCTGGGGAATTCATCCGCAAATATAAATTTTTTTTTGTGAACGACGACGTCCTTTATATATGCTCGTGAGCATGTTCCCTTTTGTATATGCTGTATATGATTTGGTTATAATTTTTATGATTTTGATGTTGGCAAATTTTATTTTAATGGAATATTAAGAGAAAAACTGTGTTAAATTATGATCGGTGAGGGTGGATTGGTGAGGTGGTGGTGAATATGGGTGAAAGTCAATGTGAAACGATTTTTTTCTTTGATATTCCATTAAATCACAATCTAATCAAGTTTTATTGTGTGTCGTAAGCGGATTTTATTATTGGGACTTTGAGTGATGATTTATGAAAAATTCGTGTCTAGGTTACCGATCGTTGAATATTGAAATCGATGGGAGTAGAGTCATTGAGCAAATTGATAAAACTTTTTACGACAAAGGACTGTTATGATGTCATTGAGTCATCTACTCAAAACGATGCGAGGTATATCTTTAAAAGGAGCTGTATTAAAACTCACTCCGTCTTCTTCTGTTGGGGCTTCAGATATCGTTCCACGTCATCTATCTTTCGTATAGGTCTCCTTCGGAGTCCTACTTCTGTTGATGCTGACTCTAACGCCTGTTTAGTAGTCCGATTTTACTCATCTTTATCAAGGTAATTTTTGATATGATAAATCATTCGCATCCGGTATATGGAAACAAGAACTTTACGATCAGTTACAGCTGATTTTAGGATATTTGTGCTGTCAATGGCCAAGACTCGCAAGGAACAGACCTAAGACTCACAAGGAAAGGTTGGAAACTCGGTAACTTATTGTAATCCTCAATGACATGCGTCTACAGAAACGGAGTTTTGCTCGGTGATCAATAATCCTAGATGTTTGAACTCATTCATCCTCTTATATGTGTTTCTCCTAAAATAAACACTCCGTTTGGGTCTGCCTTCTCACGGTGACTATACATGTGTTCGTCGCTTCGTTGAATTAAAGGACAATTTATAGGGCTGATATTTCCAACGGGAGAATAATTTCTTTCAGTAAGATGATAAAATCTGTGTTGATTTGTATTACAGACAGCTATTTTGAGCTGACGAACCACATATTCTAATGATAGGTTGAACACAATTGGAGCTATTGGGTGTCTTTGCCGCACTCCAAATGATATCTTGAAGGCATCCGAAACATTACCTTGCACTTTGACTCATTTATTAGGAGATAGGACAATAGTCTACGAATAAATTTTATACAGGGAAGTGACCATGTTCAGATTGAAAGATACCAGTCGTTTGAACGAAATCCGCAATAACCTCTCATTGTATGTTAATAACTTTGTCACGACTCTTTTTACCAAAACCTTGTAGCCTGTGCTCATCAATGCTATTGTCTGTATAAGCTCAACGATGCAACACAATTTGACCATTTCGTTGCAGCTACTCCATAATCACCAGTTGCCTTGTAATTTTTCTTTTGTGGTATTACTTCCCGCACTTGTTCGTATGTAAGTAGTGGTCATCTCGACAGTAATATCAGATTAAAGCAAGATGGGTTGTTGTCACTAGGTGGTACCTGTCTATTTAGAAGCGAATAATTCCTCCACACTTCAAGATCGGTTTGGGCATCCATTTTTAACTCTGCCATTTTGCTGCGAATATCACTGCTACGTGGATAGAATTCAGTAGCAATTTCTCTTATGTATCGACATCTATTTGTTTAGTCTGAATTTTGGATGTTGTATGCCTATTGTTTGTACAAATCCCTTTTCTTTGGCCTAGTTGCTTTTTTGAAAATATACCAGGAAGTGGTCTGAATCAATGTTGGCTCCACGTTTGTTTCTAAGGTCGTTGAGTCCAGAAAAATTCCTTTTGGCAAGAGGAAGTGGTGGATTTAAGTTGTCCCGTCGTTTGATTTCCATGTGAGTTTACAAACGCTTTTATGCAGGAATAATGTAGTGGCAACCAACCTAGTTGTACAGTAATTATAGCTCTGTTGTGCGTGTCTCGTTGTTTTTTGGTATAAGAGCTTAGGCCACTGGCGCTACAATATTTTCTGTCAGCACTACCTATTTGAGCGTTGAAGTCGCCTTATACGATTTTTACATCATGTTGCGGTATTTTACTCATAACACCTTCAAGCTTATCCATTATTTAATCCATCTTAGCTTATCCATTTTAGCACCAAATTCCCAGTTTTTACTTCTGGTTCCATCCTCAATGCAGTATGGGCAGAGTCCTCTTGTAGCTGCAATCAGTTATGAGTTAAATTTGCGCATTTAGCAAATCAATCCTTGGCCACCATACCAATGAGGCATAGATTCTGGTGATGGTTATGTATGGAACCGAAATCATCGTTGGATTTAATGATTCAATCTCCAAGTACTCCGAAAATCATTTGACAGGCACAAAAAGTTTTGATACACCTTTGTGATGTGTGCATTTCAAGTCAATTTGTGATCTGGATTACTCCTAGATACTTGACTAGTCTAGATATCGGTCAATCGCCAGAACCGATATCGAGGCAACAAAACATCCCCTTACGACATTCGGATGAGTATCCCCTAGTGTAGCGGTACTTTTCCTGCACAAGCTATTGCTGGGTGTCCAACATTTATTTCATCGCCAAAGATCTCTCTTGCCATAGTAAAATACAATAATGGACAACAAGTGGTAAATGATGTCATGGCTAGGACCTAAGTTGTAGTAAAACTCTCATCCGAGTAGTATTTACCGACTATAAACTTGTCTACTCATGTCTAGAGATTGATAATAGTTTTATTTGAAATCTGTTCTGATTTCTTAACCAGTGATTAGGTTGTTTGTGTTGTAATTAGTAATACGTCGATGCATTACATCAAAGTGCTTTCCAAGCACTCCCTAGTGTTTGCCAGCTCCCGTTTTATATCCTTATTTCTTCCAGATCTAAATATGTCTTTTTGATTCAGGAACCGTGGACTCATGGCAAGAAAATTAAAGATCATCCGAGGGACAATCCAATAGCTCAATTCAGGGACCTCAGGTTCTTCCCTGATAAGTGATACTAACTCGAGACCGCTGCGTGTTGAAAAACTCTCTTAACAATTAAGCTACAACCGGCGACATGAATTACAAACTCCTTAATGAAATTTGATGTAATGATCGCACTTATTTGGTGGCCTAGAGCAATGGCCGGGGTTGGAGAGAGACCTCTAAATCGCCTTCAAAGACTTGTTTGACTGGATATTGTAGAAGTTATGCACACCACACATACGGCAGCGTTTGAGATGGCTGTGGGTCTGCAACCGCTAAATCTTGGGATCAGCAGGTGAGTAGCGCAAACATCAGCGGCTCGCCTATTATTCTAAGACAAACTTCCTAGCCCTTCAGGGCGCTATCAAATATGGAGGGAGGAGAACACCTAGATCTTCTCGATCTACAACTGAGAAAAATGATTGATTTTTACTGACCGTCGAACCGTAACATAATTTGTTGGTCCTCCATTGCACCAAAGGCCAAGTTGTGCTACTTTTCAAGATATGAATCATTAATCGCGTGATAGCTTTTGGTAAACCATATAAACAATTACATTTGCATAAAAAAATTAAATTCCGTAAATTAATATAAATAAATTAAATTTTGTGGAAATTTTTGGAATGACCACAAAACAACCATTCACACGTGCATTGTATATAGATTTATAACCACATATAAGTAAAATGGTTTACATAACAAACTATGTATATGTATATGTATGTGAAATATGTTGCAAAATAATTTACTGATTTTGGTTATCGTTTCGCAACAGCTACCCAAATAAGTTATGTGTACACATTAAATTTATGGTTTATCGATTGGTCAATCGAAACAAACATACGTGTTCCAAAATAACATAAGGCAATGGTTTAACGATTAGCATTAGTTTGAATGCGTAGTCGTCCACTTGTAACCACTAATACACATTTGAAAGAGTTTCGACCTACTCTTGGACATAATACAAGCCATCATTGAACTCATCGAATAGATAACCCAATTGTTCACTTATTCAAAATTATGCTTATAAGACTGGGCATCTAAACAGTTAAATTTATAGGTTAACTAATCTCATGTTGTCGCCGGTGGTAGCTTAATGGTTAAGAGAGTTTCTCATCACGCCGCGGTTTCGAGTTCGATTCCCGCCGTTGACCAAAAAATTAACATTCAGCCGGATGACATAAAAACGCGTTTGTTTGTAAAAACATTCGTTAGGCTGACCACCTACAATGTGCACCAATCGTTAACACTGGTTCGTAAGGTCTCAGTTGAGACGCGGTATAAGGGCCGTTTACGGCCTTAAAGCCATTGATTTTTTATTAATCTCATATCTCATGTACAAGCAAGACTTACACATTCGATTATTATTTTTCAATCTTCGGATATAGACTTGTAATCATATCTCTTTGAAGAGCAGCCAATAATCTTACGGGGTCTGACATATACGACGTCTACTAAGCTGGACCATCTTACTATGTTGGGAGCTCTTCCCATAATTTACCAAGTTGGTTCGCATTGTTCTCTTCCATATTATCACTGATCTTCAAACTTTCGTTTTACCTTTCGAATTCTAGTCCAATGATATCCTCGGCCACCATTTTGATTGCCAATAACATTGTTCAAAGAAAAGTTTTCATAAAAAGTTTGTTGATCCTTACATATTTTCATTATGATTGGAAAATTATATCGGCTAAATGGTCAGCAAAAGTCTGGTGCTGTGAAATCCGGAGATCTGGTTGGCCATGCTAAATCGCCATTTCGCGAAATTGGTCTTCGTGCAAAAACCTAATTCAATATTTGAATATTTGAATTGTTGAACGGGCTGTGTGCGCTGTGATCCCATCTTGCTGAAACCACATGTCACCTGGTCCTGGCTCTTCCATTTCAGGCACAAGAAAATTTTTATAGTATTTTTCACTTTGTTTGAATTTATTCTGCACTCGGTTTCCACGCATCCCGGTTTTGCTTGACGAGAAGCGCGTTCGAAATCGACAAAGAGCAGGTATAGCCATGAACTCTATTCACAGGATTGTACAGTGATGATACCGGTTGAATTGATATGATCAGTGCAACTACTTTCTGGTCAGTTTCATTATTTTGCATTTGTTGTATAGGTGATATTCTGTCAAGGTTGATCATTGCGAGTATCTTGATTGTTGTGTTGAAGAGAGGGAGATACTTCGCCATTTTATGGATTTCCTTTAGTCACCTTTTTTGTTGGATTTTTCAGAATTTCGCACTTCTTAATTATTGATGTAAGTGTGCTTGCAGCTATGAATGATTCAGTTTTTCACTCCGTTGGTTGATGGGTTTTGTCAGTCGTGGGCACTCGAATACCACGTGCTCTACGTTCTCATGTTTGAATCTGAACAGGTATGATCTAAAGCAACCATGACCTGTCAGGAACTGCGTAAGATGTTAATCCACTTCTGCGTGTCACCTGTTTAGCCAGGGCTTGATGTAGTGGATCAGGCGATGGGTCCATCTACCTTTCGTCGACTCACTTCATCTTCTCTGCCATACAGTGATCGTCTCAGAACGTGCTAATCGGTGATTCCCTGCTTTTGTTCCTTGACCACGACGCAAGTACGTGGTTTGGCGCTCCTTGGCCAGAAGATCTATTTGGGGCATTCCCGCAAAAACACAGGCAGCGTCTTCCGACACCGTCCGGAATGTGCACAATACTCTCAGAGCAGTTAGCCTCTGAACTGATGCTACTCTTTGTCTATAAGAATCCTTCTCCAATGAATTGACCCAGATGTATGGGTGCCCCATACATCATTATAGATGTAACGACGTTCGCGAGCAGAACTCTGCTGTTCATTCGTGCCCCTCTTGTATTCGGCATTATTCGTGCTAGTACCGCATTAACTCTCCTTGCTCGCTCGCTGGAAGTAATGAGATGTGTCTTATATGACAATCTGGAATCGATCGTTACCCCTAAGTATCTGATGGATGGCTGGCTAACAATTCTTTGTGCTCCAATTTTTAGTGTTATGCTCTCCATGACTTTCCTGCCAGTAATAAGGACAGCTTCTGTTTTATGTTCTGCTAGTTGCAGCCCAGCAGATGTTAACCACTGTTGAATTAGTCTGATCGTCCTATTACAGTTCTCCGAAATCTCCTCTCTGTGTTTTGCAACAGCTACAATCTTGATGTCGTCCGCAAATCCAATCACCTGTGCATCACTTGGTATAGGCAATCGAAGTACACCATCGTACATCACGTTCCAGAGTGTAGGACCTAACAACACTGATCCTTGAGGAACTCCACCAGTCACATCGTAAGTTTTCTTTCCCTCCTCAGTATCATAAATCAAGATCCTCTGGCTAAAGTAGCTGGAAACTAGTCTTAGCAGGTACTTTGGCACCTTCTTCCGTGTAAGTGCGTTAAATATGCAGCTCCAATTTGCTGTGTTGAATGCGTTCATCACATCCAATGTAACCTCCAATGTATCTGCAACCTCTTTAATCGCATCCACTGTCAAACGCACCTTTCGAAAGCCATACTGATGCTCTGACAGGTTTCCGTACTTTTCAATAGCCAACCGGTCACATACAACTCTCTCTAGGGTTTTGCCTGCCGTATCCAACAGGCAGACTGGACGCCAGGAGGACGGCTCACCTGGTGGTTTGTCTCCTTTTGGCAACAATACCAGTCTCTGTTCCTTCCATTTACCAGGGAATACCCCCTGTTTTTGCTTTTCGTAGGAAAATGGAAATTGTAATAAAAACACCGGAAGACACCGGATTTTTATCAGGTAAAACTATTTTACCGCAGTACCACCAATCAAGGCATTCCTTCGAAGGGCAGAGTAGTGTTTATAGATGACGCATAGACAAGCCACGATTGATCCATTCGGTATTCCTCTGGTGTCACGTTGCTACAGACATGGCTGCTGTTTTTTCGTCTTGTCTGACTTATGCTGGCAATGATCAGATTCGACAAATTCCAATTTTCTTCAGAGCGAAGGATTTGTTGGACGAGGCCAGATGGCGTTATTGTCTCACGTGTGTACGGTTCGATCAAGTAACGTGTTTTGTTTTATCTCTAACCTGTTTTGGGGCTCAAGGCACTCACTACTTGTTCGCGGTTCGCATATTTACGTCCTTACTTTTACACCATTACAGCCAATTCGACAACGTACGGCTAAAGATTCGATTTTCCTAACCATCTGCTCATTGCATAGCTCCATGCCAGCCTATACTATAGTGCTGACATAAAAGATGGGTCGGCCCATGAATTCTGCACTCCAACAGGGGGTCATAGTTCAGGAGGTCATAGGTGTGTTCATTCACACCACAGATCGTAAGCTCATAGTGAAAAATCCATTTACATCTTGCCCCTATCAGGATTCGAACTGGGTACCCCCACTCCAACTGCCGCAGCTTTAACCACTGCGCCACCTGGGCGTTAAGTAACGTGCTTCTTCAACGAATTTCTTTCGTACGAATTCCATTAAAATGTGCTCTGCAGATTCTGTTCTATACCCTCGCAGTAGAGACACTTTAGGTCGTCCACATATTTGTACTTGTACAAGTACTCCCGAAAACAACCATGGCCCGATAGCGGCTGAGTTAGATGGTAATTAACATCACCGTGTTTTACTCTGATGCTAGATGCTTGAACGTCCTCGCGTGTGTACTGGGTTTTCTCCAAGTCTTATTGATGTGAGTGTTTCAGCCTTTCTTACCACTATCTCGATTGACATTCTGCTCTCTATAACACAGACCGCCTCATCAGACACCGTACGAAATGCACAACATTCGTTAAGATGTCAACCTGAAGACTGTGGTAATTTATTTGACGTAAGAAGGTGTTCTGGTAGCTCTTGGCCAGATCGACGCAGCATACATCAAAATATATGTGTTTACACTGGCCAATAGTTTCCTTATCGGCTGCTTCAGTCCACCAATGTTTGGCATCAATCTTGCAAGGCCAGATTCAACTCACTTGACGTTGTTACCAGCATACTTCGAGTGCTCCCTAAAATGCAGCCTGTGATCCAAAATGATCCCAAGGTATTTCAGGTATGGACACGATCGTATCGTTTGATTTCCGACTTGTATCTCAATTGTTTCTTCCACTTCCCGGCTACTCATCAATACAACCTTCATTTTTTTGTTCAGCTAATTGCAACCCTGCATTATTGAGTGTGTTTTTGATGAGTCCCAGTGTCTGGCGAGTCATCGAAGCTTCCTGGAAAGTGAGTTTCGATGCGAAGTTTTATAGATTCCTCACTATAAGGACTGAGAGGATGAGAGGTCTCGGAGATTTTTTCTATTTTATCGCAGAAGAGTCTCAATGACCTCCTTTTTACCTCCTATCTTTTCCTATCCTATCTTGCCAAATATCCTATCTTGCACACCAAAAGGTTATTTAAGTGTGTTATATTAAGGGTACCCCTTCATTTTAAAGTCACAAATCCTGTTGCTTGATATCCAACGTTCTTGAATAAGGACCACGTCCTCCTCTGATCTTGTCAGCATGAGGAGTAAGGCGGCCAACGTACCTTCGTATGGTGCAGGTTAATTTATGTGATATTTAGCATAGCACCAAAGTTGAGTCTACTTACCTATTTTCACTCCCCGCTATCGCAGGCTAGTGTCCTTCGGTTCCATTGGAGTCGTCGGTGTCTCCGATATCTTGGTTCTCCGATGATGGCAGCCTCGTCGTCCCTCGAGTCCGACAAATTTTCCTCGTCCGACACTAGGTACAGGCGACTGCCCATCTCCTCCCCAAGTGTAGTCACGCCGGAAAGCTTTATTGGTTGGGCTGTCTCGCCTCTAGACTCAACTGTTACTTGTGTGAACTGGCTGCCGTCCTCACCAGGTTCCTCCATATTCATTCAGCCTCGTCTTTTTTATAGACTCTGAGAGTAATTAACCCGAAACCGAAGTCGATTAGCCCCTTAGTCACGGTAAGTGAAGTCAGGGATTCTTTCACCAGTATAATTTATAAATTATTGTACCAAACAGAGTTATGATTTACTAAATCGGATTATCGAACGGATCACATCAATATATTTAAATACACTGTAATCCATAATCTACACATAATGTTGCAAACTGATGGCTATTCTATATATCATACTACAGTGAGAAACGAGTTCGGATAATCGTATCAGGCGATAATATACAAAAAAAAATCATTTTATATGCAAATTAGATTTTGAAGCTTAAAAGCACAAGCACATACACTATGCTACACTGATACAAAAAAAATGAAATACCAGAATAAAACCAACATTGTTCAGTCGTTCATTAATTTTTTTTTTTACTGTTGAGCAAAACTTTATGTTAAGCAGACAGAAGCATCCCATATCTGTACATAATAGTAACGATAGTGTAGTTAAGATAAAAATCCTGCCACAAAAAATATTTCTTCCCTATATGTACTGGAGACAAGAAGTTGAATAATCGTTTACCATATACTCAAACTACAAAGTAGTTTCCATTTTTTTTGTCTATTTGCACTACTTGCATTGTTCTATTTGAAATGCACTTAAAATTAATTACATTGTACAATGGATTACAGTTTCGTTTTTATCATCATCTTTAGTTGAAATTGATGAGCTTTTCTTATTTATTTGCATATGCAACCACGACGACAACAACAAACAGATGAAACGATTGTGACAATCAACATAGTAAATGACATAATCGTTTCTGTGTGTATACATAAATATGCTGGTTGATTACTGAGGGAATAGGGTGGTGGAATTAACTTCTTATCTCACAACGCTTAAGCTCTGTACCGACTCATCATTTTAATGACAACTAAAAAATAAATAAGAAGTTTACGTAAATCTGAGATTTGGTTAGACTTAAAGTTTTATGATTGTATAGCAATAGCTTTACTATTTGTACTGTTTGAAAAGGCCATAGTTGGCCGGGGTGTACTATATCTGAACAATATGGTTTCAGCTACTGAGCCTTTGGTGTAAAAATTCTATTCTCACTTGTCGTCTTTATGTACTTGACTATGTGACATTAAAAGTCTACAGATATACCGCCCAGGTGGCTCAGTGGTAAAGCTGTGGCAGTTGGAGCGGCAGGCACCGGGTTCGGATCCCGATTGGGGCAGGGTGCAAAAGGGTTTTTTCAACATCTGATTACGATCGGTGGACTTAATGAACACATCTTTAATGCCCTATTGGAGTGCAGAACTCATGGGCCGACCCATCTTCCATGTCAGTACTAAAACTGGTATGGAGCTATGCAATGCGCAGATGGTTATACAAAAATCGGACTTACAGCCGTACGTCCTCGATTTGGCCATTAAGGCGTAAAGTAGGACATAAATAAGCGAACACGAAAGAGTTGGGCGAGCTTTGAGCTCGCCCAGCTCTTTCGTGCTATGGAACTATAGACACATCTGTAGTTCCATATCATCTATTTATTTGACCTGTGGAAAAGTAAAGGAGCTATACCTCAAACCCTAACATCTGAGGGGTAGCTAAAATCACCAATTGGAAGAGACGTTGCTAAAATGATCGAGGACATTGTCGAGAGTACCACTTTCCAAAGGAGTGAAACTTGCACTGGATGCACAATTTTGAGTAGTAAAGGTTTGATTGTTAGATCAATACTAAACGCCTACTGAAGAAAGTAAACAGCAGTAATTAGTCTCCTAAACAGCGTGGCTGCAAAAATTGATCAAAGTGGGGAGAAAGTAAAGATCGGATGATTTTTTTGCCGAATTTGAAAGAAGCTGGAGCCACTAGGCATTTTAGGTGTCATAAATTTCGAGAATCTCACCGCAAACAGTAAAAACAGAATTGACAGAAGAAAACTACGCTCAAGATGTGATGAAGGAGGCTACATAGCTAGGATATGCAAAAATGAGGGCAAATGTACCCTCTGAAGGAAGTGAAAAATAAACATGTGACTGCTAGCTTTAAATGTCCCGTATATCAGGAAGCGAAATCAAGAATCCATAGTAGGCTGCTCAAGCTGTCTTGCTACAGTCAGTACGAGAAATGGAAGCCGATGTCTTAATATGATATATCGAACCGATATGTTTTCTGGATTTGTGGTAACCACTCGTTATAGAAAATTGGTAGTACCACTGTTCCCGACTATGCTAGAACAAAGGTCAACGGTATTCTCATTTATGGTTGTTACATGATCAACGAACGAACGACGCACGTAGCTGCACCCTCTGCTGATAGCTGGTGTCTTCAATACATGAACCAACGAATGGTGAAGCCATTAAATGAATATCAGGGACGATAAAAGAACTGGCATGTTTTACGGTGGTACTAATGAATACCGGAAATGCAACTACCTTTCGGCAAGGTAATCCAACCTCAATAATTGTCTGTTTATGAATAAATGGTTGACCGACAAAGGAGTAACGTGGAGATTACCCGACCTATATATATATACACAGAGACCACGCACTTGTTATGCAAGAC
The DNA here is from genome assembly GCA_963932295.1 of Tipula lateralis. NCBI lineage: Eukaryota > Metazoa > Arthropoda > Insecta > Diptera > Tipulidae > Tipula > Tipula lateralis. The sequence goes on along the minus strand of OZ010738.1, from coordinate 86,959,873 downwards.
CTGCTTGAAAGATGGCAGCGAAATAACCGAGGTATATACAACAGAGGGCCAACTGGTTGGAACTTTAAGTTCGACGAGAACATTTTTCAGGAAATTGTTCTACTGGCTGTAACGGCAAATATTCATAATCTATACATTACAAGAGCTTGTAATGCAGGAATGCCAGAAGAATAGTAGAGAACCGTAAAAAGTCTGTCTTCTGTTAGAACAACGAGATTTCGAAGTAAGTGTCTCAAAACTCGAAGAAAATACCAAACGAGCCTGTTTTTGCTGCTCATCCGCAAACGTATAGTGATGCTAAATCGGAACTGAATGGTGCCATCAAACTAAGTAAGCGAAGATGTTTGACCAAAAACTATTACTCGAGCACGAGCCCGTCTGAGATTGGATGATTTAAGCGAGAATAGAATATATGTAGATCAGATGCATAACCAGACATAGCTCATTTGGATAGTATTTTCATTATTCGATTTGTGAGTAGAATAAGACTGCTGATCATCTACTACAGAATCTGGATGGGCAAGAGATTAAGATGATGGTTTATGGACCATAGAAACTCTGCCTTTTATATCAGACTTTCTCTCTCGTTCAATATATAATCGTTGAATTGATTTTGAAAACCCTATATAGCCTTCTGTTATTGCCTATATACGTTACCTTAAATAATTCCATCATCCGTTAAGACAACACAGCCCATTAATTTTATTCATCTTTTATTTGTTGAACCTTTCTCTTGCGACTGGTCGGGGCTTTGGACCACTAGTCTTTACTTCACTTTAACATTGGTTACGATTTCATCTCGAAAACTAGTCGCTTGCCATTAGTGGAGGCTATGACTACACTTTAACATTTCGCTGGTTAAAACACGCCTTCGGATAAATTCTCTAACATTCCATCCTACACGCAAACATTCAATGTAGTGTTGTATATATTTCGGGGAAGTAAATCTCGAGCCTGTGTAGTGTTGCCTCTGTCCTCATCTCATTACTATATGTCCAACTGAAAGCAGCTATATTGCATGGTCTCCGGTTGGATTCGAATCTTTTAACCACTCGGCATTGGCATTGAAATCGTCATCAACAATCCACAGTAATTTAGTAAACAACTGCCTCAAATACGGTTGTTTTCATATTGCAAAGAATTTATACTACATATAGGTAATATGTTGTATACTGTAAAAACTTTCTGGAGGTACAGCAAATCAATAAACCCTAATTATCTAGGGAATACACAACCAAATCCATCTTTCCAACACGAACTGTATAAATTAACCAACATTAAATTTATTTTTACCAATTACATATCAATGATAATAGTTTACCAACACCAATTAAGTTTTACTGTAGAATAGTACAGCCTGTCCATAAAGTAGCGTTAACAGTAGAAAACTAGAGTTATCGCACCGAAAATTATATAATTCACCCTCTTATATAGGCATACAAAAGTTAGGACCTATTTTCCACACATTTATGTAACCATTTTCCGACATCTTTTGTTTTCGTTAATTTTGGGATACGTTCATTTTTCATTCATGGCAGATAGGTCGGTCGATTATGCAGAATGGGTTGAAAATATTCTTCTCAAATCAATTCATTAAATAGTTTGAAGGAAGAAACATTTGTAACAACCGCACAAAACGAAAATCGTCAAACAAAAGACGAGAGAAAAATGTTTTTTCCCTGCAGATCAATTTTTTATATTGTACGAAATATACGTAGTGAGGTCGATAAGTATTTTGGAAAAATGTGTAGGCATCATGTAGGCATTCTGTGGTAAAATCGCTAGACAATAAATCTTGGACAAGTGTGCAGTGGTTTTTTTGTCCTCAATAGATGATGCCGATCACCACAACACTTTTTTTTTCGATCTAATATTTATCGTAAGGCTTTTACTGACAGTATTGTTCTGTTTCCGAGCCGATTCACCTCTTATACTTTTATTTACCCTCTTCTACAATTCCATCATGACCTACTTAATGCCATTACAGTCAGTTTGTAAAGAAGTCTATGTGTTTGATATTCTTCTGGTATCCCAGCACATAGTTGATCGAGTTGTAATCTCCGTCTTCCAACATTCTTCGTTACGTTCGTACACCGAGTTGGCCCTTCCTTAATTGTTATTCGAAATTTCAGTTGTTGTTGCCTTTTTTATCCGATAATTTATTCTGTTGGAAATTTCTTTAACATGGTCTCTCTCTTTCTATTTTTCTCTCTCTCTCTCTTTCTCTCTCTCTCTCTCTCTCTCTCGTAATTATGATTTTTTTCGGCAAGCGTTTGATATTGATTCAAATATGACTAACCGCCAGTACCCCCTAGTAAAACGCTAGTAGTTCGGTTCATGTCTTTGCTAAATGTACTATGGTTAATTAAGCCAAGATAAGAACCGAACTACTAGCGTGTATTAGCGGTTGGTCGGTTGGAAAGCGACTAATGAGTGGGCCACAGAGAACACTTAGCATGTCGTTGCAACATTTTGAATTAAGTCAATGGAACTTATTCTAGGTCTTGAAAAGCGAGAAATTGACATCGAAATGTGTTCATTACATCTGTGCTTTAACACGTATATGTTTAAAACTTATGAAACTCACGACAGGCGCAAAAAGAAATTCGATTGAAGAATAGAAAATTAAACGAACGTAAAAGAAAATGTTTTTGCGGAAAATTTGTTTTTGTTTTTCGACCTTCTTTATGTGTATCCCATCTTTCGTTGTCTCATTAGACGGAGCATAAATTCATAAGGGGATACGAAATATATAGAAACAGCATCTCAAATTAGACGAACAAATTATAAATAATTTTGGACAAAGTGTGTGAAGCTATACAAAATTGGATCCCTTGTGATCCAGAAGCGAATTGTGCAATCCGTCGTCCGCCTTGCTCTTGTCCCGCGATTCATAATTTACAAAACGCTATAAAACAGCTTTAAAAAACAGATTTCGCCTTTTGGTAACATAAAGTCACCGTCTGCACATAAAATGTAGCGTATATATGTACAGCATATACGAGCAACATATCAACAGCAAGGGCACATACCATATATGAAAAATCTTTTAATTTAAACAATTTCGTGCATTTTCCGAGAATCGTTACTTTTTAACTTTTAATCACAAAAACGTATTAAAGTAATAAAATGGTAATATTTTATTTATTATTTTCTTGTAACTGGAAAATTACGACATACACAGATGTACATATACATATATATGTGGTGGATTCATATGCGGAATAATGGAAAAATCTGCTGTACAACAATGTACATACGAGTATGTTTATAGAAAATTCTCGTACGATGAGAAAAAATTGCATAAATTACACGTTCATGTGCAGCGAAGCATATGTCTGGGGTAGTTCTAATCAAAAATATTCAAACGGGTTGATATTCTATATATGTGGATTAAGTTAACATGAAGGTAAAAGATTATAGTTGCTTATTTGTCAAAGCGCGCTGAAAGCTGACATCCAAAAGATTGTCAAAAATTACATTATATTTCATAAAACAAGGTGACTGTCTCATCAGGTAGACAACAGAGAGCTGAGCGAAGGAGGGTCAAGGAACAATTGTCCTTTAAATAAAAGGACTCAATCCAGGAACCTCAGGTTCTCTTCTGGTTAGTGATACCTGCTCGAGACCTAGTACCTCTATTTTTGTTAGTTTGGATTACTAACTCCTAAATGAAATTTGTTATAATGACCTTACAGCACGTTCAAGTAAAGGAACAGCGTATTCGACGTGAGATTCTAGTGATATCTGCTTATCTCCCATATGATTTGGAACTTCATCCTTCTACTTCACAGTTTATCACATATAGAGTACGCAAACCGTAATGCTATCACAAGCCTGCCCGATGCGATGCAAACTCACATCTCGTATGCTAGGACAGCACCGATACTAATATTTCAGGGACTTCCCTTTTGGAATACCTATCCTGGTCATCTTGAATTTGGGCAATACCTACCTTTTTAGCATCCTCAGTGCAAGAAGTAATTGATATTTCTCTTGCCTCACGGATTCTTAGTGGAAACATCTCATCCTGGATGGTCTAAGGTGACGTTACTCTCTCTGACCATCGCTACATCTCCTTCTCTCTAACCAGCGATAAATCTGAAATTTTAAAATTTAGGAAACTTGATTGGGAATTTTATAGATTCAATATCAACCAGCTACTTATCTCTTCAGCAATAAAAATCAGAAGGCAGCTGACAAACTTTAAGAAGCACTAATTAGCGCCTATTATAATAGCTGTCCTTTAAGCAAGCCTAAAAGAACTGAGACCCCAAAATGGACTAAAGAATTGGCCATACTAAGGTAACAGACAAGAAAACTTCTAAACAAAGGCAACGGAAGATTGGGACTTGTGCAAATCTTCGCAAAGAGAGTACAAGAATGTATCCAAAGTGAAAACTCATCAAAATGGAGATCTTTCTGTGAGGAAGTGGATTGTCTTACGGCAACAGCTGAACTCATGCAATTTCTCTGTATTAACATGAAGGTCACTAACGGCACTCTAGAGAAACTTGATGGAACTAGCACGAGTGCTAATCAGAAAGCTTTAGATGTTCTTTTCCCGAAAATGAGAATACTAATGTATTTTGTCGATGGAAATCAACTCCCTCCCTAGCTTCTAAGTTTCAAGAGATTGGAACTTGGTGGCGAAGGTGGTGAGGAAAGATAGAATTCGATGGAGCATCGGTTCTTTCTCAAAATTTAAAACACTAGGTCGAGATGGGATATTTCCGGGTCTCCTACAGACTAGAAATTCTCCTAGACCATCTTCAACATATCTTTAGAGCCAGTTTGGTCCTGGGATACTTTCCAATATCATGGTGAAAAGTTAGGATAGTGTTAATCCCGAAGGATGGAAAGCCTAGATATGACCTGGTAAAGAGTTTTCAACCTATCACCCAGTTTTCTTTTCTGTTTTAATGTTTAGAGTCCGAAGAATGTCCTTAGGGTGGAGTTCTTTCCCCGTTCTTGTAGTGTCTTGTGGTCAACTCACTTCTAGTCCGACTAAACACCAACGGGTTTTTCTACCATGGTTATGCTGATGACATTGCCATTACACTATGGTAGGTAAATATATGGATGTATATAGTTGTAGCCTGATGTAGTGGCCAGGGTCGATCAATAAACCCTAGAAAAAGTAAGATGGTTCTTTTCACTAAACGCATGGCTTTGGGAAACTTTAGTCTTGCAAAAAAATTGGGGCTCATACGATCCTGCTCTCTTCGGAAGTCAAGTATCTGGGGAACTGGTTAGATCGGAAGATTACTTGACAAAAACATATGGAAAGGAAATGCAACAAAGCCGGCAACATTTACTAGAAATGCAACCATTTGGTAAATCATGAGGCCTAAAACCCAGACTTGTGTACTGGCTATTCGTTTGGGTGTTCAGATGCATAATCTCGTTTGTTGCAAATATTTGGTGGAGAACAATAAGTGGAGATTGGAGGGAGACCTAAAATCGCATTCAACGACTTGTTTATCTGGATATTGTAGGTGCTATGCACACCACTCCTACTGCCACTCTTGAGGTTCCTGTGGGTCTGCTATGTTTTGATCTTTAGATCAGAAGATTGCAGAGCTCCTCGTATCTGCATTCTTTCTGACAGCCAGACTGCTCTAAAGGAGATTGGCTGCAATATTTGGAGACAATATCCAGCTTTTGGAGACAATATCCCTTCACTGAATGCCCAGTAACATGTGTATTAAAGGAAATATGTTGGCTGATAAATTGGCCCGTTTGGGTGCGTCAGCCCTTTTTTCTGGGACCCACTTTAAGAGTGACGTCATTATCTCTTAAACGAGAATTTAACTATCACTTTGGTGATCTGCACCAAAAGATAGAAAATTCGGACAGTCGCAAACTGTGAACAGTGTGAGGGAGGAGAAGAAGAAACTGTTGAGCACTTACTCCCGTTCTTCATGCTCTTTCCATAGACTTCACTGTTAGATCACAACTCCTATTTGACGATCAACTACCGACCTTTAGGATACCAAATATCTGGGACTTCACTAGAAGGACAAACAGATTTCTAGACTGAGAGTGTACGTCTGGGAAGGGATGTCACAATGGGCATATCGAGCCTGAGTGACTGGGAAAAAATCCTAGAAAAGAATAGCATACATGGATAGCAGTGTAAATGGAATGATCGATTAAGTATTTTAACAAAAAAAATCGAAGATCCCCTCAGTAGCAACAAGTAGCTTACCAATGAAATTATTGTATGAAACTTTGTTAAGGCAATAAAGCTTTGTTAAACTCAAGCTTATAGTCTGTAAAGTTATAATTCAGATACGAATGATTGATAGAAGCAAAGCCTCCAACACATATATTTTGAACTTAAGCATTTCCCAAACAAAGTTTTGTTAATCAAGAATCAGAGTTGAGGTTCGAAAGCAATCAGATATCATGCTGGTTCCAAAAACATAATGTCTCTTGACGTCACACACTACTTCTCAGATAACCAAAGTGTTTGGACTTCTAAAGAAGTATTTGTTGCACAATTGAAATTTAAAGGAATTGATATAAGAGAGACACAAAGAAAGAGGCCCACTGTTGAATTTTAATCCAAACTCAACACTGAGAAACTGGACACAAATTTAAATTAGTTTAGCAGATCGAACGTTCTTTCTCGATGGGAAGTGGTCTTAAATAGAAATATTTAAACATTTTTGCCTCTATTATCAGTCAACATTGTTTATATATAACGGGAGTCATACCTGGTGGTGTCATTTTGCTTATTATAGACGGTTCCGTGATGTTCTTACATGGCTTGGGATGATTTTATAAAAAACATGACCTATTAGTATAAAATGGCCAACTATACTACCTTCCTGGTTAGGATTGTGAACTGTACTGAACCTATTACGAAACGCAACAAGAAAGTATTGTAGCGAGGCGGTAAAATATCCGCCAAGTATTGTAGCGAGGCGGTTATCAACAAGAGTGTTAGGGTTGGCCCACAAAGAGGAATATATCGCCCCGATCTACAAGAAATAATGTTCTTAGCTACGCGGATGATCTGACTGTAATCACTAGAAGATAATTTGATGCAATTATTTCAAAACTGATTTAAACCGAAATAAGAAAGATAATGTACCCTTCACGATGAGGAAGAGGAAATGCGTATGGACCACCATTTTTAAAATGTTATAATTGTTAACTTTTTCAGGGGAAATTGATATCGAAGCGTAAACAAAGCTTAAAAAATCAATTGAAAGCAACAAAGAGTTAAGATTCAACATGGAGCCACTAAGGATTTTCGGCCTCTCAAAAACTGGTCATTTCAAACAATCACATAAGCTCTGGTAGTATGGTGGCCTGAAAATGATGAAAGAACTACATAGACCTTTTTAAACATAATTTAATAGACGGCCATGGTATGGCACACGAAGGCTGAAAAACATATAGTTGAGAGTTGATAAGAATTCTGCCCATTCAAAATTGGAACATATACTGTTTCAAAGCATGAATGTTTTCCAACTGCAACCTCCAAATCATAACAGGCGAACCTTAAGACTGAAAATTTCTAGTGTTCAGAGCAACTCAAATAAATCGCAAATTTAGCTCACGCCACAATCAATTAATAAAATCGATATTTCGAGTTGAGTTTTTGTGATTCTGGTACCATATGCCTAGTGAGATGGATTTAATCTTTTCGATTACACAGTCATTCAATGACGTCATCATCAGATCGAAATCGGCCTTGTGGATTACAAGATACAGGTAAAAACTCGAAGAACAACACGCTCCCAACTTATATAAAGCTACGCACGCTTTCATTGATGACCCGGATATTTCCAGGAAGTTCGCGCCACATGCTGCAACACAGCCAAACATCACTAAGGTAGCATGCAGCCAGTCAGGTTCGTTTCATACGCCTACCCTGCTATACCAGGTTATATTTGATTTGGTTAGCCATGAATGATCTTATCATCCAAATGTATGTATTAGAATTGTTACGGTTTATGAATGTCGGTATAAGTATCTTTTAGGCTCTATGGTCGTTCAGCACTGTGTTTGTAGTGAAATTCCAGATGACGAAAGTTTTTATATTATAAATCGAAGTACTTTCGTTAATCATGCAGACTATAAGTTCAATTCAAAAGATAATATTTAAATTAAGATCTCAGACTCATCTCAATCTCAAGCATGAACTGGCTATGAGCCTCTTTGTTTAGGATATATGTCAGATATTCTGATATCTCACCTCCAACAAAAACTAGTAACGGAATTGATAATTTTTCATCAGATTTATTTCTCTTATGTTCAAACGTGAGCAAAAAATTACTCGATACTCATAAATTGTAACAGTGGTAGTGGAACTTCCTCGACTATTATGTTTCCTATTCGAATTACGCCAGCCAAAAATCTTAAAAACGGAAAACCAATCGACCATTCGGGTTTAATGTTCCAGGCCAAACAAATGGATTTTTATTTTCATACCGCACCCAACACAAAAAAAAATCCTTTTCTAATTCCATTGATTATTCCATAAAGTAGACGTGAAATAAAATTCCACCGCGTCATCGAAATAAATAAACGTACATATGTATACGACGATAAAATTTACCTTGTGTGACATTCAAATCCGAAGCATACCGGCAACAAAAACCAACAAGAAAAGCAATATAAATTTATATAACTTTTTGGGTCCAACCTACCGTTCCCTTAACTGATGTCATCAACTTCCATCAAAATATCATTAAACTGTACGCCGTCGTGTATTCGTATACACGAGCATATATACGGGTATCCTTAGCAGTAGAATATGTCATTTTGGTAAATAAATATTAAGCTGAATCATTTCAACTCAATCCAAAGTGTCATGATAGCAATAATAATAATAATAATAATTTAAACACAAAAAAGCTTTGAACAGAACCAACTACCCCCTCAAAAAAAAAAAACCAACCCAAACCGAAAAATCTATTTTCTTTTTAATATTCAAAAGGAAATGTATGTCAAAATAAAAAAAAAATTTAAATTTCGTTTTCTTCATTGTCGTGTATATGTATGCCATCACGGAAATTGATTGTAGGCGTTCGTCTTTTCCATTTTTTTTTAAATGACATGAAAATTTTTATTTTGCTTTAAAATAAGATAAATTGAATCACACACAAAAAAAAATCGAGAACGAAAACATGTAAGACAAGAAAATTAGGTTTTGTTGAACAAGATACGTATAGACAACATACAAAAATTTATGTATTTATTTATATCAACATAGATTTTATGGATTACCTTAAGGTTGTCCATCACCATCATAATCATCATATTTATACGTTATCATATCATCTTAGCTCGAAAATAGTATATTGGTGATAATCTTTTAACTTTAGTCCATTATCATACGTAAAATAACATGTGTTTGAGTACAGGCGTACCTTTAAATTTATTTAAATACAATATTTAGATTTTGTCTCTCTAAAACACTTATCTAAAATTTCTATTGATAAAATTGACTAGGCAACTTAGATAGACAAGTCTATATATACTATAGATACATTAGATAAACTAGATAGACTAAATATAGAAAAGATCTACACTATATATATATATATGTATATATATATATATATATATATATATATATATATATATATATATATATATATATATCCTAAATGTCAATGTTGATATAGTATTAATAAAGACTAATAGACTACAATTAGACTAGCTAAAATCTAGACACAGGCTAACTAAAGACTATGAATAGAATAGATAAAGTCTCCAAAAAAAATAGATATAACCTAAAACTATATATAAAAACTTTATAGAGACATGATATGGGCTTAATATAGACGAGATACCGAATAGATAAAGCTTAGTTATAAACTAAGTATAGACTAGAAATAAACCAGTTAGACTAAATATAGAAAAACACTAGTTATAGCCCACAACATAGTTTGTACATACATATAATTGCTCTAGACTATCTAAAGATATCAACTAAAAAAGGACTAGAATTATATATTAGGTACAAACTACATATAAATTATAAATGCACCAAACTTAATTTAGAATAGATATAGCTTAAATATACACTAGATAGAATAGATAAAAACTAAATATAAACTAGAATAAAATTAAAAATAGTTTACATTTTATCTGATTTATACACTAGAAATAGACTAGATATAGCCTAGATTTGAAATGTGCTAGTAGATATGTGATAGAATAGTTTAGATAAAGACTAACCATAGATTAGTTATAGAACACTACACACTTTCATACTAAATAGGCAAGGTAGACTAATAGGCAAGGTAGACTAAATAGATATAGGCTGTATATAGACTAGACTAGTAGATATATAGTAGATATACATACCTAATAAACCTATATATTCCGACTAGGTATACCCTATGATTTATATCGTCTTAGTATTTCTCGATAAAGATTTTATATAAACTAGTGTTGGACTAGATAAAGACTATAAATAAACAGTCTAAACATAAGAAGTAGAATTTATATATAGACTAAACATAGCCCACTAATGGTGGGAACAATCAATCCAATCAAATCATTGCAAAAATATACAAATTTTCTCGCCAGTGATGAATTTATTTTACCTTTGGGCAAATTTTGATCGCAAGCATCTAACATAATAGAAAATTAAATAAAAATTATGAGCAATAATAATGATGCTCATTATATATAATTTTACTATTTTCTGACATTTCCCATTCTTTGAGAAATGTCAGAAAATAGTCAGAAATTCTTTGTTTTTTCTATGCGTTTATGACAACATAAATATAATATAAAAATGAATAAAATTAAACAACAATTAAACTTATTAAACTACAATTAAAATCTTTATACAGTTTTGTTTTGACAAAGACATTTTGGGTATTACTCTTTACAATAACGCGTAAAAACAAAGAAAAATACAAAAATCACTTTGAATTTATCCACCACAGACAAACTCAATACACAAATTAAAATGATTTCAAATGGCATCTGAAACGTCAAATAAAATAGCTTAATATTTAGAGCGAACCCGCCATAAAATACTACTTATCGACTCATACAGACTAGATAAATATTCTAAATAGTCTGGAGTAGAATTTTATATATATATATATATATATATATATATATATATATATATATATATATATATATATATATATATATATATATATATATATATATATATATATATATATATATATATGTATATATGTATATATGTATATATATATATATATATATATATATATATATATATATATATATATATATATATATATATATATATATATATATATATATATATATATGTATATATATTGTAACACTCTCTGATTGTTACGATATTTCTATTTTGTTGGTGTACTGTACATATACTTACACAACTTACACATTTTAATGTGTAATATTTTGTATATTATTTATATACTTCCACACTGTCTATGTGTACTATTTCGGTAGTAGGATTTTCGCTTCTTTACCGACATTAACATTTTTTTGATAAGAAGATCGACAAAAATAAAAATTTGGATGGAAGTCGCAAAATAGATAGCTTTTAAGCAAAATAGATAGCTTTCACGACATAGAAAAATAAAAATACCATAACCCAAAGTGAGTTATATAAAAGCATCCTAAATAGTTATATACATATACATAAAAAATATAATAGTAAATATAAAAAAAAAGAAAGAACGAATCTGTGAGATCTGGACCTCTAGATAAATTAAAATTTTGGTGTTAAGAATTGTGCCCAAAGGTCGTGCCTAAAACTGTGCTATACTTTTATATATTTCTATAAAATATCGTGGATCGTGATAAAATATGTTAATTACCAAATCAATTTAAGATTGGTAACAATAAAAAAAAAATCTCCGTATGAATTATTATTGGAGTTGATCGATAGTGATCAGAAAACTTAAAAGTGTCGCGGAAAATTTAAAAGTTGGATATCGGTTTTTTTTCTTATTACAAGTACATAAACCAATTCTGATGCTTGGTAGCGTAATTTATAGATTCACGCTTATAAAATCGATAGTGATTATTGGTGGCCTCGAGAACGTGCCTGCAAGGTCAATTTTACCACGTTGTAGAAAGACACAACAAAAAGCGGTGTACCAACCGGTATTATTAGTGGTGAACATCACCAACCCAAGGACAACTGATTTGAGCACGCGGACATCAGCAACAGTATCGGCCTGGAGTGTATCACATTTTTTTTCCAATTATTATTTCTTTTATTATATATACATATTTTTTTTATATTTAATTATAAAGTTAACTATATCTTTGTATATCTATATATATATCACATTAATTAATCGCCTTCTATTTTTATTATCTAGTGTAGAAAAACTACTTTTGGCAGGTTTGTTCGTTGGAAGCGCTTTCATCGGATCACCTCACCACAAGGTCAACAGGTAATATATTCGTGTGAAAAATCGGATCTAAAATCAAATATTTAACTTAATGTGATATTAAATTTTTTTTTCTCTCTTCTTATATAATCAAAATAAATATTTAAAATTAATATTCTAATTGTAATTAAAACTGTCTTTATAATAAGCAGCATGAGAGTGTAAATATTATCACCGTGAATTGTGAGAGGCTAGGTAAGTATGTATAGCAGAGTATTCAGTCTTATTTTTTTTATGTGGTCATATACGCGGTTGCCTTTAAATTAATACAACACCCACGACCATTATTACCTCTATTCTCTGAGCTCGGGAATGACCACGTATTAATTTGCAACCCTAAATATTACTAAATATTTTTATGATAACGGAGGTCACAACCATGAGGCGTTAAATAGATGTCAAAGACCTAGCGTCCGTTACAATATATATATATATATATATATATATATATATATATATATATATATATATATATATATATATATATATATATATATATATATATATATATATATATTTATATATATATATATATATATATATATATATTTATATATTTATATATATATATATATATATATATATATATATATATATATATATATATATATATATATAAATATATATATATATATATATATATATATATATATATATATATATATTTATATTTATATATATATATATATATATATATATATATATATATATATATATATATATATATATATATATATATATATATATATATATATTTATATATATATATATATATATATATATATATATATATATACATATATATATATTATAGATTGTAAAGATATAAACTAGATATAGTCTATATACATAATAGAACTAGACAATATAAATACTACATATGAGCTAAACAGACTAGATAAAGACAAGATAACGGCTTAACACATGGTAGATATCAAACAAATTATACTAGATATATTATTACCAAATAGTCTAGATAGATATAGACTATATATAAACTCTAGAAGGCCCATTTAAATAATAGAGTTAGAATAGATACACACTTAATATAATAGATTTCGATTAGATATATACTTGATATCTTAGATAAAGTCTTCATATAGCCTATATAAAATCAAGTTACGCATAAAGTATAAACTAGATATATACTAGATACCGAGTAAATAAAAAAAATGAAGATTTGATGAAAATAGAAATATATTTGATTAGATTAATTCTACATATAAACTAGATATAAACTAAAATTATAGATAAAGACTTTATATAGACTAGAAATGAACTAAATACAGACTAGATACCGAATAAATATAACCTAGATGTAAACTAAATTTACCCAAGAGAATATGGATATCGATTCAAAGCAGACTAGATATAGAATAAATATATCTAGACTAGATATTGATAAGATATACCTAGGCATAAACTTGATATAGTCTGTATATAGAACAGATTTAGATATTATAAATACAAGATATGAACTAAATAGTGTCTAGATGTTAGGCTAGAGATAGATTATTTTAATTCTGAATCTACTCAAAATATAGATACAGACAAGGACTGGAGATCGACAAAAAGACGATATCGACTACTTGTACTAGATATACATATATAATATACAATAGTCTATAAAGAGACATTAAAAACTCTAAATCATCCAGATAAAGACTTTATTTAAAATAGACATAGACTAGATACATATATACTAAATGGTAGATAAAGATTTCATAAACACTAGAGTAAGTCTAGATAAAATATTAGGTGCGTAATAGGTTAGTATTTATAAAATAGATTAATATTAACCATAGCAAGAAATAGTAAAGGTATAAACTTTAAGAGAGTTATTTATTATCTGGTCTCGATTTCGATTCTAGCCGTTGACCAAAACTAAACATGCTACGAATTATATAAAAAGCGATTTGTGTAAAAAAGAGTCTTTGGGTTGACCACCTAAGAGGTTGCCGTCGTAGGCAAAGAGGTTGCCGTCGACGACGATGGCCCCACAACGTAGAGAGTGATGTGGCATCTTCATATTATTTACAACAGCATGAAGAGCTGGTTTGTGGTCGAAACCGCTGGAGTCAGATTTTTGACACAGTCCGGGCCAATAAGAGCTTCTAGAAACTGTAAACTAAGATTTGATAGGGACTAAATAAAGACAAGCTATTCTTCATATGGACTAGATAAAAACTAGAAACAGACTAGGTAAAAACTTAGAAACGTCCTAGGTAAAGACTAGCAATAGAATAGATATAGACTAGATATTGACTACAAAATAGATGTCGACTGAATACAGATCTAAATAGACTAGTTATAAAATATATAATTACTAAATATTAACAAAATATAGAATAGACATAAATATATAATCAAATATAAAGACTAGATTCAGAATAAATATAGATTAAATATAATAGATATATATTTCATATCGTCTTGATAGAGACTAATACACTAATTAAAAAGGCCTGTTGGAATATGATGACATTAAGGCGTGGCAGAGTGTAAATTTCCTAACCGAAGAAATAATTATAACCTGATCTATTTAGAGACATGGATACTAACGAAGATTCAAATTAAAGAGCCAACTCGAAACCAAAGTGTTTGCATCAGAGTCTGACGTTTCCAATTTTACAAGTGATGTATTAACGTATGATGAGAATTAAGACCCAGAATACTTTCTTCAAGAAAGTTATGATACCAACAATTCTGAAGACTGTGATGGCACTTCAGGAGTAACAAAAAAAAGGAAAATGTCTAAACGGCAAGACATAAAACGTAGGAAAACAAAACGAAATTCTGGAGAATCCTTTACGACATTAAAAGGACGAAAATGTGAAAAGAGAAAATCAGAAATGCTTAAATTTTAACGCAAACAAAACATTAGTGTAAAATACTTTTTAATTAATAGGACCACTCTCGAAGGGGCCAAATTAGGGAGGAGCAAAATTAACTGCCAATAGAGCAATGTCAAAAAATAAAAGGAAAAAAACGTTTCGTTGTCCAAATACAGGGACATTAACAAAGTTTAAATTAAAGTTTAAGCATCCGCAGTTAGACACTAATAGTCAAAAGTGATAAGTTCGAGTTGCAGATCAAACTGGCGGATGAAGAGAATAAAATCAATATCCAGAAAGACAAAGATTATCATCAAGAGAAAGCAGAGCAAGCTTGTAAAAATAAGAGGATCGATAAATGTGATCAAAATTAAAATGTACTATGCGAAGGACCTTCAACAGTGCCTTCCCACTCCTAATTTAAAAAGTAATATTGCATTTTACAAGCGAAGCTTGTGGACTTTTTATTTTACTATCAAAATTATAGAATTGCGACAGCTCTATACACATTGCTTCGTTTGACATGAATGGATAAGTGGTCGAGGTGCTAATGTTTATACAAATCTCTAATGTCGGCAACAAATTTAAAGCAGCACGTCGTTCTTTATAGTGATACATATGCTGGGCAAACGGAATTAATTTTCTATGCAGTATTTTTCAAAATTTATTGGAACAAACTAGTAGTCAAGTTTTACCATTTAACATTAATATCTTGAGCCAGGTCATACCATGGGCGGATCCAGCTTTTAAGTTTGGGGGGGGGGGGGTTATTTTTAAGATAGCTGATGTGTATATATTATATAAATACACAGAAATATATTTTATAGGAGCAGGTTAATATAATTAAAAAGCAACATATTTTGTTTTTTGAGTAGCGAAACCCTATTTTAATTAGAAAAAATAATATGAAAAAAATTACATTTCCATTCAAATAGTTTTTTTAGTTTAAAAAGAAATTTGAAAATTATAGTACTATAACAAATTCAGTATAGAGCTTAAAAGAATATTGCACAGCAATATGTCATTTTTAAAGTTGAAAATCAATTTTCCTATTTTTTTTGTTTGCAAATATTGTGATAATTTCATCGATATCGATTATTATATCGCGATTAATATGGAGCACTGCTAAACCGCTTAATCTCTCTTCTCCCATAGTTGATCTGAGCCATGATTTAATTCTTTTTAGGGCGGAAAAACTTCTCTCGGCACTAGCTATGCTACTTATTGGATAAGTAACCAAAATAACAGCCATCATATTAAGATGTGGAAATAATTCTTCATCACAATTATTGAGTACTTCTAATATATCGTCTGGAATATCAACGTCCTTCCTATTCTTCCAATTTTCTTTCCACAATTCTATCTCTGCTTTAATTTTACTTCGTAAAATGTCTGATTCGTCTGCAAATGGTGATATGATTTTCAAAATATTGTTGACGGCACTGTTTATTTCAATAACATTCTTTATTTTAATTATATTAGGTAATATAATATTTAAATCAAATATATTAAACACTTTTTCATTGAAACGATCTTTCAAATCGCCGATTAAATTGTCAAGCATTGGAATATATAAATTTCTTTTGAAATAAATTCGAGGATCCAGTTTAGTCCCAGCTTGCTGAAATCTTACATTTCTCAAAGTGTAATTTGGAATAAACATCTCTACATCCATTGATTTCAATATTGCTTCAGCTTCTAAGAAAATATAATTAAAAATTATATCTGCCCCAGTACGTTTCGATTCCAAAACACCAATAACCTTTTTTATGGAAGTTTCAGCTTGGTATTTGTCTAAATTTTTTTTTTGTAATAATTTGCTTAAATTGACAGATGTGGAAAGTAAATCCGCCAAGGCGCAAATTGACATAATGAAGGTAGGTGTAGAGAGTGAACTCACTAGAGATTCTGCTTTTGATGCTGTGTTGGAGTCGTTCCACAAAGATATAATATTTAAAACTTCAACAATATCTAAAAGGTTCGATTTAAATTTTAAGACGGACTCATGTCGTTCTACCCAACGTGTTTCACAAAGACTCAGAAGACGTAACTTTTTTAAATTTTTTAAAACATTTTGTCTTTTTGAAGAAATATTAAAAAATGATATAGTTTCCTTCATTATTGCTACCGCTTTTTGAATCGACGAAACATTTGACGTTTTGGAAATTGAAAGATTTATTGCATGGTTGTAGCATGGACAATGTATGGCATTTATTAATATTGATTGAAGTTCTATCACTGCACCTTTTTTATCAGATGTCATAACTTTACAACCATCTGTTGATATCCCTATGCAATATTCGAGATTAAGACCGTATTTTATTAACATTTTCTTTACCGTTTTCCCCAATACCTTTCCAGATAAAATTATTTCTTGCGTAAAATCATCGAAATTATTGCTATGACAGTCAACGAAATCTAAAAAATCTTCCCGAATTACACCTTCATACACATATCTAATTAACAAGCACATTTGAGATATGGTTGAAATATCTGTTGTTTCATCAAAAATAATACTGTAAAATTTCGCTTGTTTAACCCGATTTAAAATATTAACACGGATAAATTCTCCGCAACAGTCTATTAAATCATTTTGAGTTGTTTTGCTTATGTACGTAGCTTTGGCAGATGCATTTTTAAGGTGATTTTCAAGCTTTGTATTGCCGGCTGAACTGCGATGTATCATGGCTTTAAAATTGCCATCATTATTTGAATCATCATTAATGATTTGCCCACGTTCATCAAAAATTAGACCATCATCCCTGTGCCCTCTAAAAGCAATATTTTGTCTTCCTAAAAAAATAATTATTTCAATAATCGGCTTGAGTCTCTCTCTGTTTTCTAATATTTGCTGATTTCGTTTGTGATCCAATAAATTTATCAGAGTTTTCTCACGGTGTTCATATGTGCGAAAGAAGGAAAAGGCATCAGTTACAGCATTTTTGTGGTAGTTACAATTTTCATGAATGGGTAAATCGCCATCTTTTCCCAAAAGCTTTGAATATTTTTGTAGTGGCGACGTTACTAATTTTTGTAATAAAATATTTTTTTGGAATCCACCATGTGTTACAAATACAGCGCAATATTTACAAAACACTCCTTTTGATAATCGAGAATATACCAACCAATTAAATTTTTCGAGGTGGTGTTTTGACAAATAACACTTAACATCCTTTTCTTTTTTTTTGTGCGTGGAATACACAACATTATCACGAAATGTGTCGTTAGTTGATTTTAATATTCTGTATTTCTCAACGTTGCTTAAGCTTTGTTTTTTTTTGCAAATAAAACCCTATATCTGTCGTGATGTCACTCGTGGTTAAATTTAACTCAGACGTTTCCTGGTTTGACGTGGAAGCTACTGATAAAAATTCCGTTGTATGATCATTCTTTATTGGATCCGAATTCGACGCATCTTTATTAATTGCTAACACTACAGAAGACGAAGTTGTTTGGTTTTTATTTAAATTCGAAGCACTACTACACACCGTTTCAGTCACTTCTAAATTTTCAATCCTTATTTTTTAAAAAAATAATCAATAGTTTTGTCTTTTCGTTTATTCATACTAAAATAGTTGATTTAGTTTTTTGGAAAATGACAACAGCTAAAAGTCGTTATATTTCTTTCACATAAACACAAATATAGATTATTTAACTTTTTTACAAACTAATATGCAACGAATTCGTACAGTATGCAAAAGCAAAACGAAATAATTATTTTAGTATGTGTACTCGTGTGCTGTACGAAAATAAATAAATATCCATACCATTGCAAACAGGCCGGTTTTAGTCAAATATTGCAATGCATAAGTATATGTATTTAGGTAAGGACCTGATCAGACGAAGTGTATGATTCTTAGTGTTAGTGGTTTGTTGCGTTTAATTAGGATATGAGAAATACGTAAATATAAAATTTTTTGTTTACATTAATTTACTGATAAATGTGATAAAGATTTTTTTTGATTAGTACATTATTTATTTGGCATTATTTCTGTAAAATATCGAGTTTTAACCTTACTGAACTTAACAAGTGCATATATACTACACTTAGATAGTTAATAAGAACCAAATATCAACCAGTTGAATTATTTGTATTGATTTTAATGTTAATGAATGGAATATTAACGATTACTGATGTGTGCGAGTGCTTATAAAGAATTGAATTAATTTAATAATTTTAAATTAGTTATTCATCGTTTTGTCATTAATGTTTTGTCGTGTAAGCTGTGTTTTTAGAGGTTTATATTTCATTTTAGGGGGGTAATTACCCCCTCTACTCCCCCCGTTGTATCCGCGCTTGGGTCATACGCATTTATAGTGTGACTCTGATCACCAAACTATTGAGGATGAAAAAAAGAGGTCAAATAAAGAAATATTCCATCTCCACGATTGGGCTCAGATAGTGAGAATGTGTGGGAGGAAGAAGAAATTTAACATCACAGAAATAAACAATCAGAATTTCTATAACTTTAGAAAACTATTTTCACCAAATACAATAAACCAAGTAAAACTGATTCCGGCAAGAAAATAGTGTATGGAATGTATTAGGGTCTATTTATTTATAAGAAAATATTTCTAGAAAATGCTTAGAAAAATGCTTTTAAAATTTTATATAAATATAAAATATTATATAATTTTTTTTTATTAAAGATACACCAAGGATTTAAGTGGTTCTGTTGACTATTTAATAAACCATACCAACGAGGCCGATATTATTCGGATGGTTACGGTTCGCTGCGGATATTCATCAGATAAATATATATATATATATATATATATATATATATATATATATATATATATATATATATATATATATATATATATATATATATATATATATATATATAAATATATATATATATATATATATATATATATATATATATATATATATATATATATATGTATATATATATATATGAATATATAGATATATATATATATATATATATATATATATATATATATATATATATATATGTATATATATATATATGAATATATAGATATATATATATATATATATATATATATATATATATATATATATATATATATTAAATATGTATACACATATATATATATATATATATATATATATATATATATATATATATATATCTGGTCACAACTCAAATTCGAAATCTACCCACTCGATTTTATATACGAGAGGGCACTACTGGGAATTTAAAAAGTTATGCCCTTTTGTAAAATGTTTTTATATTTTATATTTTCTTTTCAATAGAGTTCCCTTGTGTGAAATGCTGCAAAAGTTTTATTTGTGATTAAGTTTAGTGAATCCCCTTTGTAAAATTTTTTTGTTTCAGTTTCAAAAATTTAACTCCAGTTAGTGCATTTTAGTAAAAGTGTACGTCAACTTCAATTTAAAAATGTCTTCTAAACGTGCAAAAAAACTGGTGGAAATGGCTGGAACAACAGACAAAAACAAGCTTAATGTTGCAGGATCTGCTGGTACGTATATTATTATAAAATTTAAAGTAACAGAATTAATTAATAATATTATTTGAGGTTATTTAACATTAGAAAAGTGTATCAGCGAGAAATCGATTAATGAATATCTATCATTATTAATTAATTAATGAATTTAATTTTTATTTTAATAATAGGTATAGGCGATGAGACTATTGCAAATGACCAGGTTTTTCAAGAAACCTTCCCAAATGAAACAAATGACGGTATACCACATTGTGATTCAATTATAAAATCTACAAAACATTCTAATGAAGCCAAAACCTTAGATGCAGACGAAATTAGTAATTTGGAAGCTGCTTTTGATGGTTACGACTCTGATAAGGATCCTGAATTTAATCCAGGTCGATTATCCGAGAGTAATGATTCCGATATAGAACTTATGGCAGAGCAGCTAGAAGCTAATTTAAACTATCTGGAAAATTTAACATCCAAACAACCATCTAACTCTCGAAAAATTCAAACACACAATAAAAATTTTGGAAAAGCTTATATGAGACCGAAAGGTGTGCCAATGCCAAATCGTTAACTTCCTGTCGAAATAAGTGCGAGTCAAGAGTTAATATAGAACATTAGACAAATTGTTCACAAAATATTGGGCTCTGGGTGACTACAATAAAAGAGTTGCATTCGTTGCTGGTTTTATTCAAATAATCCCAGAAACAACGCCGGTTCTCTTGTAAATACTTTGTCAAAATTAATGGGCACAACATCAGTATTTGTAAGTCCTGTTTAATTGCATGATTGGGAGAGACCCCAAAATTTATTTGAAATATTACCAACAATCTCTTCATGGATGGGGCAGTAATTAACACAGATCTATCTAATTAACACAGATATAAAAATATTCATCGGTATTTAATGAAATGAATTTAAAATTTAAACCGCCTAAAACCGATGGTTGCAATACCTGCGAAACATTGAAATGCAAAATTGACGTAGCAACTGATGGCGAACTTAAAAAGTTGATAAACGAGCAAAATAAACACCACGATGATGCTGATAGATCATATAAAATGAAAGAGTTGAACATTTGACTTGGAACAGTGTCTTCCAACACCATATTTGAAAACGTCGTTTTCGTTTTACAAAAGATAACCGTGGACTTATAATCTTACGTAGACTATTGCATTTCAAATATTCCATATTGTTATATGTGGGAGGAAACCATCGCAAAACGTGGTGGAAATGACATAGCGTCCTGCTCATTTGCTTTTTTGAGTTCTATTCCACAAAATATATCAAACGTAGTTTTCTACAGCGATTCTTGTCCAGGCCAGAATAAAAACTCTTTTGCTGCATCTATGTTTACTTTATTTTTGCAAATTGGTTCAGTTGAATCTGGAATGTGTTGTTGACCACTCGGTTATTGAAAGAAAGCTGAAAAACAAACAATGAAAATTCACCATCCAACAGATTGGTATAATTTTGTTCGCGGTGTCGGGAACAAAAGAACATTCAATGTCATTGAAATGACCCAAGAAAAATTTTACAGTTTCTCTAAATTTTCAAAAGATACACTGGTGAAAAACTGACACTGATGGAAATCCGTTTTCTTGGAAACTGGTTCGATTAAAACGTCACTCGACTTGGAGGAACCATTTAGAGTTCTAAAAATTTCTCGCCGAGGATGAATTTTTAATAAAAGATTTAAGTTGAGATAATCAAAGGTTTTTTATTCTATGATTTTATTAAAACGGCATAATTTATGATATACGCCCAAAGGTCAAAATTAAAATGCAATAATGTTCAATTTTCCAAAAGGGCATAAAATACAAATTCTCAAATTTTCCAGTTACAACATAAAAATTGGCCAATGTTCAGATGACAATGTAATTGTATCCGAAATACGTATCGAGAGCCGTTGGAATAAATACAATTTAATGTTTCCGTTTTTTCACAGCTCTATTAAACGTTTCAAGTTGGTCTCCTGGAAATTTCGATTGGTCTCCTGAAAACTTCAAATTGGTCTCCTGAAAACTTCGACTTATGCCCCTTTGATTTGTGGCCACAGATATATATATATATATATATATATATATATATATATATATATATATATATATATATATATATATATATATATATATATATCTAGGATTACAAATTGAAAGTATATATAAGTATATATCCTATTTGTAATCCTAGATATATTTATATATATATCTAGGATTACAAATATATATATATATATATATATATATATATATATATATATATATATATATATATATATATATATATATATATATATAAATATATAATTATATATAATTATATATATATACATATATATATATATATATATATATATATATATATATATATATATATATATATATATATATATATATATATATATTTATATATATTTATATATATATATATATATATATATATATATATATATATATATATATATATATATATATATATATATATATATATATATATATATTACTGCATCTCGATGCTAGATTTATAGTCTAAATATCGAGTGCGCTACATGCACTTTAATACTAGATGTTAACTTAATACTGACTGGTTATAGAATATATATAGACTAGATATCTGCAAGATATAGGCTAGATATAAACTATATAAAGTCTATAGATCTAGACAATGTAAAACCTAGATATAAACGAAATAAAAGCTAGATGTTAGACTAGATATAAATTATTTAAATAATAGATCTTAATAAAAAGAAGATATAAACAAGAAAAGAACGAAGCACTGAGTCGATATATCGACTAGTTATACTAGATATATAATAGATAATGGTTCAGATATAGACTGTATACAAATTTTAAATTGACTAGTTGAACAGCCCTAACAACGTCTCATGTGAGACCCTTCGATCCATTATGAACGAATGCGTGTACACACAATTCCCGATTATTTGGAGCATGTTTTAAATCAGTGGCGGGTATCAAACTCGAGATCTCGGCGTGATATAACTTAACAACTAAGCTTCAGCTGGTGATCAAATCTAATCTGCCAGTACATATACACTAACATGGACTAAAGAGCGGCCAAAAAAATATTATATATGTACTTACTAGAAAATTGACTAGACACACTAAATATTTGTAGACCTTCAATATAGGTGATAAAGAAAGCTGTTTGACTCAAATTAGTTGAACAGTTAGTCATAATGCATTTAACATATTTTATGCTTTTCTGTGTGCTACATAATCTCGTTAGAAAATAAAGAAAAAAAAATCAAATCCGTTAACTGATACTCATGTGATCCATCAGTCGTGAAACAGTATCTCTTCGTTATAAACAAATCTCCCACACAACTTAATGAAGTCTTACATTACATCTGGTTGGTTATAGAGCGAAACAACGAAAGAAATAAAAATCGTCTAAGGTTTCATTCTTAATATACCGATACATCATTTTATATTGTTGCTACTGTGTTTCGTTCGTCTTTTTAGTCTCATCATCAAATTAAGAAAATTATATTTATTATTATCAGAAATTGTGCCAAATTTTATTATGATTGTTATTCATCTTGTTAATTTTTTTTTATTTGCCATCTCCTTGACACAATTTCTCAAATTTTCTTACTGTTTCAGTGGAGTCAAAACTGTTTGTCGTATGCACAGCTTAATTCATGTTGAACGGAACAAAGTATATATATGTACATAGATTTAGTATTGCTGCTCTTCTTATTTTCAAGACGAATCGATTTTTATCGAGACTATATACTCGAATAGTTTTGTGCTATTGTTTTTTTATAGTGTGCATCCAATTGAAACTTTAACGAGTGATGTTAACATCAAATCGATTTTATTGTTATGAACTTAAGATGCATTTCTTTATATATAGTTGTTTTCGTCTGCAAATTGAAATCATTAAAATTTCGAACAGCATGTACATTGAAATAATTACAGGGTACAGTAAAATTATCTAAAATTATAGATGGCAGTCATAAAATTTTACTACGAGCGACTCAACCTGCAAATAAGATCTCTGTAAGTCACTTTATTTGGTTCTGTCGGGGATCTTGCATTGCTCACTTGGATTTCGAAAACAGTGATGTGCGATATTTTCTACGCATGTTTAGAGGCTCTGTTTGGTGTATCTTATGCTAGGAAAGTACGAGATCGAATATCAGTCACTTATACTTATAGCAACGGGTTTATGTCGATATTGAAACTTTGAATAATTTTGAATTTATTGTGAGATATTATTATTCAATTGGTGCTTTGCAATTTATTTAGAGTTCTTTAGCGGTGTAGCCACGATTTTTGCACATATGGTTGCCTTGAGAACAATCATGTACTCAGAACCCCACAAAAGGATGTCCGGAATGGTCAAATGTAGCGATCTGAATGGTTGGTCAATTTCGCCTCTTTTTGACATCAAACTTCCAGGAAATTTTTGAAGCATAAACTTTAGAAAGTGTCGCATGACGTGCGTTCCTGTTAAAACCAGTAACCGTCAAGACCTTTTACACACATTTGCTGTGTGACCTAATGAGCCAAGGTCCATCGATACCGATTTCCATCGACGGCTTTGTTTTCTCTGAAAAATATGGAACAAACGGTTTGGTCATATGCAATGGTATTTCATTGATCTCGTCGGTTACCAAAAGGTTCAGTCTCAACTGTTCGAGGCCTGTTTGGCGACGTGTCCGTTCTGTCGCAATATTCTTTGTGTTTATTGTATTTTATACAGAAACAAACGCAAATCATCCTTAAAAAAGCGCAAAATAGTTCCACTGAAGTCAAAATGATGACCGCGATGAAGATACGTTACTTTTGGGATTTGGCCAATACTCTCTCTCTCTATCTCTCTCTAACCGCTTGAGACTTCATTAGAACGTCTCGGCCGTTGATAAACGAAGGGTGGAATCCTCCTTGGCAACCACTAATAATTTCGTCCGACAAATAAGTACATTCTTCCCCAATTAAAGTAATTTTAACGTCTCAGCCTTACACCATTTGCACTTCTTCTGTCATACAAATTCGTTTAACTGTTCTTCACGCAAGAAACGCTTTATTTTTCCTAGCGATTGGAAACCGAATTTGACCTTTATTATTGGATATATTTCGTTGAACAACAACAAGACAACGCTCCTCATCAAATCATTCATTATTGGGATTAGTTTTCAACATACCGAGCGTTTGAGGACGGTATCCAAACCCAGCTTTTCTATTCTGTCCAGACAGTAGTCGTGTTGTTTATTCCCCTGTCCTCCTTGACTTATAATCACCGCCTTATAGAATTATGTTGAACACCGAAACGATATCACGTCTTGGGCAAATCGAGCCCACCCTTCAGCAAACTCGTGGTCATTCTATGGGTTTTATGTTTTGTTTGAAATAATTACGAATCATGAATGCACCCACCCAAAGTGCTAATATTACCACAAAACTACGTGTATGAGTGATAATCTTAATGAAAACGATGAGGTTGGCAGCAACTTAGAATTAAGACTTAAGCCTAATTTTTTATCACAGGCCATTGCTGGCCCGCACTATCGCTTTCAATCACGAGCTAACTCTTCATACTGTTCAAGTAGTTAGAAGATGTCAGATCGCTCTCTATGCCGTAGAGCCATCGTCTCTTCAAAGATCGCTGTATCATTCATTTCGGATCAGCACGCAGAACGTAGCCAAGCCAGCGTACTCGCTGTTCTTTGATTTCATGCACGATCTTAGGAATTTGCATTTAATTTGCATTAAAACCGTTCCAGTGGATCAAGTGTCTCTTTCACTCCGTTGCCATTTAACCCAATCACAAAGATAACATCTGCATAGGCAAAAAGTTGATTGGATTGTCGAAATAAGATATTGTCCTGAGGTGTTTCACTTTTACGAAGATTGTATTCCAACATGAGATTAAACAGTATCTGGGACAGCGCATCTCCTTGTTGAACACCAGAAGTAATTGCAAAAGTTCTCGTTAGCCTGTCCTCAACTTTGACACAGCATTGTGACTGTGTTACTGCTCTTTTACACAGATGTACGTATTTGTTTGGTATTCCTAAATATTCAAGCGCGTATATACCGCATAGTTTCACTCGATTGATCGAGTCGTAGGCTTGCTTGAAATCTAGGAACACTTGGTGAACATCACGAATAATACTTGGAAAGAATAATCCGTAGCGAAAAAACTTGATCAATGACTGACCGATTTGGACGGAATCCTCCTTGGAAGTCACCGACAATTTCCTCTGCCAGAGGAGTAATCCTTCCCAACATAATATATGACCACGATAGTTCTCGCATTTTCCATTCAAATTTCGAACAAGGTCGAAAAGACAGTTCCACAAAGTCAGCCCTCCGAATATCAAGAGCTCTGAGTTAGTGAAATAAACTCCCGGTGAACGATTTTTCTGTAGTCTCTGCATGGCCATGTTCAGAAAATTGTTCACGCCATGTATCGAGTTCCTCATCAACGTTAACACAGAGGTTTCCATCCGGTCTCGAATGGTAGCTGACCAAAAACTTAAAGTATGATGCAATTCGGTCATTCCTCTAAAGAAACCACTTGAATTGCTGAGTTGTTGTACTCTTAAGACCTTGGCCTTCCACCATTCGCGCTTCTTCTGTCTACAAATGTGTTGGGCTGTCCTCCTAGCAAGAACTGCTTTGTTTCTTCTTTCAATTATAAACCGAGTCTGCGCTTCATATTGAGCTATATTTCGTTGCTGAACAGCAAGCTGACACTCCAATTATTTTTGGGCTTAGTTTTCACTATACCGAGAGTGTGCTGGGCAGCATCGACAACCGAAGTTTTCAACACTTCTCAGATACTGTTCACATCATTAGATTGGTAATTAGATCGTAAAATGCTATTGCTGACAAGATCTTGATATTTTCGTTTGGTTTCTTGATTTATCAGACCTTCACAGGAGAATCGCGTTGTATGTTCCCTGGCCTCCCAGACTTATAATGGTCACGCCTACGAATTTTACTGACGAGCGCTAAAATCCCAAGATGTCTTGGACAACCCGAGCCCGGTCTTTAGAAAAAAACACATGGTCAATTTGGATTCGGGATGTTTTACGTGAATGTGTCCATGTGTCCAAATGGATTTTTTAGGAGAAAAGAATGTTTTTGCCACTTTGAGATCATGAGCGATCGCAAAGTACATCATTCTTTCCCCATTTTCGGTCACAGTTTCGTGTCGCGTGTATGGACCTATATTATTACTGATGACTGATTTCTGCCAGCTCTAGCATTAAAGTCATGAATCACCAATATGACATCGTTTCTGGAAGTCCTACACAGCCTTTTTTACCTGTGGCCCAATGAGATATCCAACTCCAAGATTTTTGAGGTCATCTCCACTGTGAAGTAACGTATAGCCTTGGGACATATGGTCTCCACTTTTAGGCCATCGAGCGCTCCAGCTATGAGTTGCAGACGATACCATTTCATACATGTGATAAGGCCGTCCAACGCGCCATTTTTCACGTTCCACGTGCTGATCCTCAATCTTGTATCCGGGTTCTTACGCGAGGGGTCATTATTGTTATGGTGGTATCCGATTGAAATTTTTAACAGCTGTGTTTTTTATGGATTCCCTCCTACGACAAGCCCTGGATACTGTGGTGGTATTCTATGGATCTCATGTTCCGTTCGAAATATTTAAGAAACATGGATGCACTCAGAGGGCTGAGTTGGATCAATTAAGGATTCTTTAGTGTATAGTATTCAAGAAATAAATAAATTTAAACGGTCGAATGGTCTGCACTGCTCCGTGATTGTGTCATCCTTTCTAACCAATAACTTTCAACTGGAACTTGGCTATTCATCTAGTTTATTTATTATTAAATGGTTTCACAAAATCAAAAATTTACTAACCGAACTGTCTTCGTCGTTAGACGCCTCAAAATGGTTTTATGATCTGATAAGGATTATACAAGGATAAAACCAATACTTCTTGGCAATGGCATTGACGAAGGATAAATTATTTTCAGAAAATTTAATTTTCTCCGAATCTTTCATTTGTACAAGAAACAAATCAAGTCAACATCAACTCTCTTAATAAATCAAACCAATTTAGTCAATGTTACCTGCAACGTCCCTTCTTCTCATTGTCTTATACGATTTTGTATTTAATGACAAACTTTTTGACTTCTATGTATGCAAATCTTTAGTTTATATACTAGAACCTATGCACTAGCACTGGGTGGATCTTAATGTGTCGTGTGATAACCCTATCATTTACTGTTGTTCAATTTACGTCGCTGTACCAAATATAATGATAAATTGATTAATTTTGCTTGAATAATTCATCCAATAGTAATTTTTAAATGAGATTTAGAATACTCAAACGAGGTTTTTCTTATGTATAATCTGAACCATGATACACCACCATCCAATCTCGATGTCTCTTTTTCGTATGTAAAGGATTTTCCTATAGGATATTTCATTTTCAACAGCCTGCTATTCGGGGCAGCTGTCAATTTTGAATCTGTCAACTTTTGACATTTGACAAGCCATTACTAAGTTATTACTAAAAATGGTTGCTTCAAATGTATCAAAATGATCCATCTTCACCTCGGATGGTTGGTGACTTTAATGCTCATATAATAAGGAATGGTTGAATCACGAAAATACGAAATGTGCTGGGTGTCAGGTGGAGTGTCTTGCTTTTTCGCGTGACTTTACGCAGATTGTTAGTAATTCCACATTTGAATGTCAAAATTCTACAAGCAGTCATATTCTGGATCTTTGTCTTACAACAATTCAGCATAGAATGAAAGCACGACCGAGACTGGAATTGGAAATTCTGACCACAATCGTAAAAATGCCTCTCGAAACACCACCAGAATTTAGACAAGAGCCAAGGCGTCTATGGCATTTTAACGAGGCTGGTTATGATGGGTTACGGTCATTTTCGTAATGATTTGCAGGCGGACTTACTGGCAAGCGTTTTCACTTTGAACTCGACCTTAGTTGTCCACGATGGAGTAATCCACCGTCAATTCCGTATTGTGGTTCCAAAATTGATCCTGTCAACGTCTCGAAGGAAATAGTCTTCAGAAATCTGAAGGCAATGGACAAAAATAAGGCCATCGGACCTGACAGAATTCCTGTTCGAATATTGAAGGAGTTTGCCAGTGACTTGGCTCCAATATTATCTAAATTTATCGAACATCTAGGAAGTGGAATTCGTTATCCGGTTTTAAGTTTCCGTTGGGTGCAGAAGCTCGGACAGTTACAAGGAGCTAGGACAGTTTAAAAGTCCGTCCTGCATCCAATTAAATCTAAATTTAAAAAATAACTCAATAAATCCAAAATTGTTTGATGCGGTATTTGTCCTGGCGGAGTGATTGGATGTTACTTTTCGAAAATGAGGATAGTGCAACTTACTATTAATGGATTGCACCGCTGAGTTATGACTTATGATTTTTCATGGCCGGAATTGGAATATATTAATGCTTACTTTTAACAAGACACGAAACAATCGCAACTGCTGTAAGCGTAGTCGTTGCGGCCATTTTGCTGATATCGTTTTCAAATGTTTTTGGCATACCTTTACTATGCTTTTAGATATCAAAATGAAACCACTTATTGGAAAACCCTTTATATATGATTTACAAAAGGAAACATTTTCATAATATATATTCATCTTTCTTATACAGTTTCCCATTTTTTCCCGTATACTCGAAAATAGTATTTCCCTTCGCTCTGTCTGTATGTCGATATAAATATAATCAATACTCGTATATATGCTGGATACATATAGTTTATGTTTTGCAATTTATATTTATTTAATATGTGTATGCTTAGTTATGTATCCAACGAAGAGGAATTGGATGCGGGTTTAAAAATAGCAGCAGAAAGGACAAAAAATGATTAAATGAGATTTAATTCTAACAGAAACTACGATATACATAAAATATATAAGCGAGCGTCTATTGATAAATACTTGGCCACGATGAAAATGATATCCAGTTCATACCCCGAGCAGGAGATATCCGGTTTGTAGCATTGCAGAGTAGGTTCGGTTGATCAAACTCGAATGGTGGAACCTGTTTTGTTGTTCAAATCCGTCTTTAAAAGCATTTCCTTACCTCCATACGAAACTCATCTGTTTAACAGCGATCAAAACGTTCAGATCGTTTGTGCTATTCAAGGTTAGATGGCAGAGGTGATGTCCGAATATATGCGCAATTCACATTTAATAGAAAATATCGCGCCACTGAATTTCAAATTTCACGGGGAAGATAATTTGGGCCATCAAAGGTGACGGTGCAATATAATATAAAAATTAAGTCGATGTGGTGCGATGCTTTTAGTGTCATACAATCAGTCACGGTGATTGGTACTGGTGTGATAATTGCCTTGTAAAAATATAGGAAAAAATAAGAAGAAACAGTTTGTGTCGATTGCATTAGGGACAAATACCTCACCTGCAAGTTTGAATAAAAAAGTGGAAAATATTCCCCCATGAGGTGACAATTTCCATTGGAGTCCACTCGCTCAAAAATAGAGCAAAGTCGGACACACGTGCTGGTAAACTGGTGCCGAACTGAAAATAGAATTTTGCAGGTTCGATTCCATTAGGGACTGGATGCACATGGGATTATCTATGAACCCCTGTTGTAGAGCATGGTCTAATCCATCTTCAAAGTTAGTACAATTCAATGTCTGGCACGATGCCATGTGAAGATGCGTTTAAATCGAACATATAGCCGTAAGTCCTCGATTTACTATAGCGCTTTGGATTAAGGCATCCAAAGCGCTATAGTAAATCGAGGCCCTAAAACCTTTTGCAAAGATAGAAACGATTTGACAAAAAGTTTTACATTGCAACAAATATTCTGATTGATCCAAAAATCCTAAGTACAATATGCTATATTTTATGAGATAAGAACCAACATTATATATAACCTTAAAAATTGAGCTTTCAGACCAAACCTAAACTGAATAAAATTATCGTGATCTTCAGTGAGCTTGGTAAAACTTAATTATGCAAGGAATGAGCTACAGCTTTCATGGTGTTAAATACAATGCGAAGCAAGACAAAATCACAAAATGGTTCGGCAGAGTGATAAATAATCTGAATATATAAAGCTTTCTACAAGGAATAAACTCAATCGACTCATCACTGTTGAGGCCTTGTCCACATCGACTTAATTATAAAAACCTCAAATATACAAATAAGATGGCTCAAACATTATAAAAAGCGGAAGGATATTGAAGAATACAACGCCGTCACTGTCTTAAGTTGCTGAGGGCATCAAAATATTCTAAAATTGTTCTTCACATTCCCGAATGACGTCATCGAGAAAAAATTAGAATCTGGTTCAATCACCTATCGAATGTCGATTCTATAAATAAATTACATGATGGGAGCATGGATTTTCGAAAAGCTTGCTGAATTGCGATTCATTTATAAAGCAAGATTTGAGTTGTGCCTTTAAAGGTCGCTTTAGGTCAGAAGAAAAACAATGTGAAAGATTTTGTTACGACACTAGTGCTCTAAATCGAGGGTACTTGTTTTTATTGATCTTAAAAAAGCATTTGATACTGTTGATCAGGTGTTAATACTCAACAAACTAAACTATGGCCAACATTGACTGACTAATTAGATATTTTTTGGGTCAGTAGATTGTGAACCACGCACGAACATAGTTGTAGCCTGGTGTAGTGACCAGGGTCTTTCAGTCAATCCAAGGAAACTGAGACGGTTCTCTTCACTAGACGCAGGAGTCTGGAAAATTTTAGTCTTCCAAAA
This sequence comes from Tipula lateralis, assembly GCA_963932295.1. Taxonomy (NCBI): domain Eukaryota; kingdom Metazoa; phylum Arthropoda; class Insecta; order Diptera; family Tipulidae; genus Tipula; species Tipula lateralis. Next base: position 86,927,448 of record OZ010738.1, on the reverse strand, counting down.
ATTGGGGCTCATACGATCCCACTGTCTTCGGAAGTCAAGTATCTGGGGGTCTGGTTAGATCGGAAGATTACTTGGAAAAAACATATAGAAGAGAAATGCAATAAAGTATGCAACATTTACTGGAAATGCAAACAGTCATTTGGTAAATCATGAGGCCTATGACACCTAATCGCGTGTACTGGCTATACGTTTCAATGATCAGACCCATAGTCTCGTTTGCCGCATTCATTTGGTGGCCTAGAACAATGAGCGGGATTGGAGGGAAACCTCTAAACCACCTTCAAAGACTTGTTTCTTTGGTATAGTAGGAGCTATGCACACCACTTCCACTGCAGGTCTTGCGCTCGCCTATAATATAAAGACAATATGTTTGGTCCTTCGGGGCACTGGCAAATATGGAGAGAGGTATGCTGGCACATAACTGCCCACATACCCTTAGACATTATGATGACGAAGCACGTCTTCGGGAAATTATTTCATGTAACTATTACACATATGGGACTATAACAGCCCATCCTACCCCTCCGGCAACGATATGTTAATCTTTACCGATGGATCAGTATGCCGTAATCTAGCTGGTGTTGGGTTATACATACAAAATCCTGAGGTTGAATTTTCTATCCCGCTTGGTAGGTACGCTACTGTTTTTCAGGTATAAACTGCTGCAATTTTAAAAGCAGTCAGTACACTTTGTAAAAGGGAAAAATTGCAGAGATCGTCGTATCTGCATTCTTTCTGACAGCCATGCTGCTCTAAAGGCGATTGGTGTACCTGGATACCCAGTCACATGGGTATCAAAGGGAATATTTTGGCCGATAAATTGGCCCGATTGGGACCTGAGCCCGCCTTTGGAGTGACGTCTTTATCTCTTAAACAAGAAATTGATTATCACTTTGGAGATCTGCACTATAAGAGTGATAATCTCATCTCTTGGCGTTTTTCAACAATCTTCCTTGGATCATTAAACCAGCAAAGATCCCAGTGTTTCTTAAACGATGATAGACGCACTTTAAAGATCTTGCTGGGCATTCTCACGGGGCACTGCTCCCTGAATAAAGTCATATGTTTCTACTGAAAATTCGAAACACCTCTTTTTGCGAACAGTTTGGGGACGGGGAGGAAGAAACTGTTGAGCACTTTTTGTGCTCATGTTGTTCATACTCTTCTCACAGACTGCACTGTTTCGACTCACAATTCCTATTTGAGGACCAATTGACGACTTTGAGGATACCGGATATCCAGTACTTCATTAGAAGAACAAATAGATTCCGGGACTGACAGTGTTCGCCTGGGAAGGGGCAAATTGATCCTGAGTGACTGGAAAAAATGAGCGATGAAGCTCAATTTCATTTAAATGGAAATGCCTATAGACAAAACTGCGGAATTTAAGGTATCACCGTATACGAGAGTATTCCGTCTTAGATGCAGTGTTTGGTGTGGAATTATGGCTAATAAATTATTGGTTTCTATTTTTTCGATAGTAAAAAATGAGCATCCAAATACTATCTCTGGGTTGGTATGCCGGATCATATTGGACAATTTTTTTTCGTCCGATAGTCAATAATGGAGACATATGGTTCCCGAAACATGATGTTACAACTCACCATCACAAGAACTTAAACCGAATATTCGCAATGTGCTATTAAGTATAGAATCGTTAGTAATTGATGGCATAGGTAGTAATATTCTTGGTGAGTATTGTAAAATTCCACGGAAAGTGTACTGGGGCCACTTATTACATTTCGTAATTACCATTGATTGGTCATATTCAATAATTTATTTAGCGGATCTATAACGTATGAGTTTGAACGAAAATCTAATAGGTTTTGTGATCCTGATATGAAATTGCCGTAATTTCTCAACAATTGTATATTGACCACCCAGGTGGCTCAGTGGTTAAAGCTGTGGCAGTTGGAGAGGGAGGTAAGCTAGAAGTGCAAAAGACATTGATTTTGAAAATAAAACTGTGAATATCCGGTTATTTGAAGAAATACAATCTTCGACGCTAGTACTTCAACAGAAAACGGCTCAAAAATGTATCAAGCAGTGGACGAACCTTCTTGATACTTATAAAAAACTAAAAGATCCGAAAACAGGGGCGGCACCTAGTACAGTAAATGCTACGAATTGAATTTTCTTTGATTAAATAAATAATATTATGGCAACAAAGCATTTTGCACCCAATATTATTGATAGCACAACTTATGCAAGGTGCAGAACGTTGTCGAACACAAGCGATTCTCTGATAGTGTCCAACCCACAAAGTGCCGATGAGCTGAGTGATATTGATCATACAGTACTAGGTACCAGCGAAAACCCAGCTCAATCAGCAAAAAAGGATAAATTGTAAACTACAAAGAGACATAAAACACCTGTACATCAACAAATACTGGATCACATTAAGGAAAGAGATCAAAAAATAATTTAATTAATAAATAAAAATAATAAAATTTATGCGGGCTGTGTCGCCGGTCGTAGCTTAATGGTTAAGAGAGTTTCTCATCACGCCGCGGTCTCGAGTTCGATTCTCGCCGCTAACCAAAAATTAACATGCCACCGGATGACATAAAAATGCGATTGTGTGTAAAAACATTCGTTGGGCTGACCACCTACAATGTGTACCAATCGTTAAAATTGGTTCGTAAGGTCTCAGTTGAGACGCGGTAAGGGCCGTTTACGGCCTCTATGCCATAGATTATTATTTATGCGGGCTGTGGGTCAGAAATATTTTCCGGATGTTGATTTGTCTTCTGACAGCAATTAAATATACCATATAAAATATTAAATATATATTATATTTTATATACATATATAATAAATATTTATTTTTATGTATTTATAATATAATGAAATAAAATTGTTTATTTTTATTTATTTTTTTATGTTAATATGTGAATATCGTGGCATAGACGGGACACAAATCACCCGAAAAGATTCAATAAAATATTAACATAAAAGTAGTATAATTGTAAATATTAATATAAATATATTTTATTGAAAAAATTCAATATTAATTAAATATTTATTTTTTACAAAATGTGTTCTATTTCTGAACATAATTTATCTCTGAACTAAGCAGCGCTGGTTTGGGGTTCATCCATTTCATCATTTGAAGAAATATTATAATTTTCAGTTTGAAATTCTTCATCTATGGTCATGAGATCCCCAAAATTTAGACAAATGGTATGTAGAATACAGCAAACGGCGATTACTTTATTGCAATTTTTAAAATTTAGTTCTAATGATCGAAAAAAATGCATCTCCACCTAGTTATTTACATTTTCGTGTTCAAAGTGAGCAGACGTGTTATGTTTCTTTATAATTCAAAAGTGTAAAATCGTCAATTCAATGACACAACAAAAATTGTTTGTTTTTTTTTAACTAAAAGTGCAGTGTCTTTTTAAAAATTAAAATAAACCAAAAACATTATTGTGCATATCTTCTTACAATTTAAAAGTGAATGCTCGAACAAAAAAATATTAATGACCTAGAATTTGGGCCATTATGCATGGAATGAATAGCAACAACAAAGCTATCGATAGTAATGATGACTTACTCAAAAATAATGGCTGTAATCCATTTAATAGAAACTTAAAGACAATCAGGTCACCTCCAAAACAAAGTACTTCCTTAGTCTTTGGAAAAAAACAAGAAAATCTGAATGAAATTGAACCAGAAAAAGATGACCTGACCACTGACAAGGAGCATAGCTTATTTTGCCAGGAACGCTATGAGAAGTCAGAATTAATGAAGAGTATAAATGACCTTCAAACAAGAATAAATCTACTTGAAAACTCTCTGTCAAAACCACCAAATTCAGTCAGCTCGGCTGCCCAAATGACTTATGAAACAGACGAGGAAGAACTCAATAGAGAAACAGGTTGTTTTTAAACCGTAACGAAAAAAATAAAAAACGCAAGATGAGTAAATCACCTCAGATTTCACCCGAACAAAAACAACCTTTGAGCGGCTTTCAATCGGAAGTACGAATGTACAACAGAAGGACCAAAACATAAAAAATCTAGCAAATTACTCTCAACCGGAAGTACGAATGTACAACAGGAGAAAAAAGTGCCACGGCCACCTCCAGTTATAATATCTAACTTCAACAATTATCAGAGTGTTAGGAAAATTATGGACAACAACCAGATAAAATTTCAAGCTACAGCTTTAAATAGTGGCGATATTAAAATAAATGTCCCAGATGGTGAAAGTTATAGAAAGCTCACAGCAGCTCTCAATGAAGGAAAGGTCACATGGTATTCCTATGAAGATAAACAGACAAGGCAAACCAAAGTCATTGTCAAGAAACTTCATGTATCATGCAAACCTGAAGAGTTACACAACTACTTACTGCTCAGTTACACAACTACTTAAAAGGGGTAATGAAAAAAACCTCTCCCGTTATATATGTTATCATTCGAAAGAACGGAAGACACAGGCGCGGTCCGTCATAATGGGCAAGGTGGGCAGTGCCCACCTTTACCATTTACTAGACTTCTATCAAGATCAAACAAATTATAGTTTAAGAATCGTTTACCATAGATTCACAAGATTGGTTTTAAATTTACGCGCATATTGTTTGTAACCTGTTCAAAAAATCATGTTAAAACGTTCTAAAGTAAAATATTCGTAATACATGCATATATATCTAATACACACATATACGAGTACATAAAGTAAAATGCAAAAAATGATTCATTTCATATGAATATATTTCTCTCAAAAATATACATACGTATGCATTTCCTCTTCTTTGCATTTTATATTTTGATTTTGTCTAAAAACTCTCACTGGGCAAATCGCAAAGTGCTACATATTTGAGTAATAATATGCATTATTCCTCTCTCAGCTTTACGATTTTATTTAACCAAATACCATGGTAATATCGTCTCTCATTTTGGTTTTATACAAGAATAGTGGGCAAATGACGAAAATCACTTGCTGGTATAATTTTGTCTCTCTCCCTTTTAACATAGGAACTAATTTTAAGGTGAGATGAAATAGAAAAAATGTTTTTAGATTTGGTTTATATGTTGACTTTTGCTGCTTTTAAATAATACTAGATTCCCTCAACTTACGTGATTTTATATAATTAAAGATTGTCAATATGATATCGGTTAGTTGTTAAAATTTGTGGCAGTTGCGAATTGACCTTATGTGGCCCTAATGAAAAAACTGATTCAGATCGACCGGGAGTGTTCAGAGCCATATTCGAATCATTTTGCAGAAATTAGGTTACTTTAAAAGCATATTATGCTACTACTCCAATTTTTAACGAAACTTTCAAGCACATTCAAAATGATATTCTCAAATGTATCAATACCGTATATAACGACTTCGTTTATGCAGAATTTTAAGATATTCTTTACATTTCCATTCAAGCAGAAACTACTGATGTCTCAAACAAAAGTGAATTTATGTTTATATTTTGATTAGTTTCTAAAGAACGTATTTAAACAGGAGAAGTCTTCTAAAGATTTATTTCTTTTGTAGAAATCCAAGATCGTTCAGCTAATGGATAAGGTGTACAAATAGAATATTACCAGTGACAAAAATAATGCTCAAACTTACGACGGTGTTACAGTTATGAGTGGAAATAAAGGTGGAGTGCAAATCATATTAAAACAGGATTTTCCTAACGTATATTTTGTCTACTGTTATGTTTCAAATTTAGTTCTTCAGGCCGTGTGCGCCAAATAAATATCAGAACTGCGTATTTTTTGCCAATTTATATGGGATATCATCATTTTTTTTGTATCTCTTAAAAATTAAGTAAGTTATTGCAAATCTGTGACAAAAAGCTACCTTGACCAAATTTCATTTTGGGAATTTCCAGTCGTACAATTAACGTAGTGTATGAAAAAGTGGAAGAGATAAAAAAATTGCATGGCAACCATTCAGAACGGCACAACTTCGGATACAAGAACGATTCGCGAAGCGTGTGGTTTTATTTTATTATTAAACGATTTAAAGTTTATTACGTTTGAAAGATTTTTCCTCATTAAACAATTAAATTTATTTTAAAAGAAGCGTATGACGTAATACGAGAGCTTGTTAACGATAGGTTTAGCAACGCAGAATATTTAGTAATCAGTACTTTTAGATTGCACAAAGATTATGCTTTATGCTTTAAACTCTTCTTACCAGCTGCTTAATACGAAACTTTATATCCATATTTAGCCAATTTATATCCATTTTTAGATAAAGCACTCTTGAAATCTAAACTTGATACCGATGTCGACCGCAGTATCAAAACGATGTTTTTTAAACACTGAAAACTGTAAAATCTTATTAAAAAAGCACAATGAGGGACGAATGATTGAAGAAATTAGCAGTATATTCAATTAAAGAACCCTGATCAATGAAATAGACAATTTTAATGGCAGAGTTCTGTATCGATAACACTTCTATTTTTAATTTAACTTTTCACGAAGTTTTATATAATTTTGCCCACCCATGTTTGAAACCCACGGACCGCTACTGGGAAGACATTAAAAATATCTATGCAATCAACGAAATACTTCATATGAAAGTACAAATAGAAGCCATCCAAACATCTAAATTGATTCCACAGTGTAAAAGGTGCCAAGTTCATGGACATACGCAAAACTTTTGTAACAAAAAACCCAGATGCGTTAAATGTGTAGGGAAACACAGCACGAATGCATGCACGAAATTAAAAGACATCCCACCAAAATGTGTCAACTGTGGAGAGGCACACCCAGCCGACTACAGAGGTTGCATTGTTATAAAAGAGCTGCAAAAAATTCGCAATAAAACAAGGGAAACAATTACAAGTACCAGACCAAAAATTGACTCATCCTCAACAAGAATATCCACAAAGTTGAAGCCACATCAAACATTTAAAATGTTATCACGAACAAATCCAAACGTCACATATGCTGATTCACTTACTATAGAAAGTTCGAGAAGACCACAGGGTTCAACTTCAGTTGATAATTCAAGTGATAATCAAACTAATAAAATACTACAAGATATTCTTAAAAGAGTTAGTTCATAAGAAGAAAAACAAGAAAGAGCTCTCATATCAATCTTGCAAAGGCTCACCCTACTCGAAAAAAGCCGAACAACAACAGAGTTAACCGCTTTCTGTTAATGACAAATAATCTAAAATTTCTGGCATGGAACTGCAATGGTATATTGCAACGACAACATGAAATACAACTATTTCTTGATTTAGAAAAAATAGACATATGCTTATTATCTGAAACACACCTTACAACTCAAAGTCATATAAAATTACATGGCTACGAAGTGCACTCAGCAGTACATCCTAATAATAATGCACGAGGAGGCAGTGCCATGGTTATAAAAAAACACATTAAATACGATCTGCATCAAATCCATCCGTAACCATTAAGTAGTGGTAGCCGCAATATATTGTCCGCCTAGATATAACGTAAAAGAGAATGCTTATACTTACTTCTTCAAGCAACTAGGTGAAAAATTCACAATCGGAAGTGACTTCAACGCTAAACATACGGATTGAGGATCAAAACTTACAACGACGAAAGGGAAAGAGTTGATGGAGCAATAATTAAATACAACTGCAACTGGCACTCTACAGGTAAACCAAATTACTGGCCCAGCGACCAAAGTAAAATACCAGACCTGATTGACTTCTTTATAACAAGAAAAGTCCCGGTTGATTATATATAAGTGAAGGAAGGATTTGACTCCACGTCTGATCACTCCTCTATTTTAATGATAATAAGTGATACAATAACTGAAAATGGCAAACATCCAATGTTAACAAGTAAATATACTGATTGGAAAATATTTAGGATTGAACTAAACATTAGCATTAATTTAAACACACAATTTTCATCAGAAAACATATTAGAGCAGAAGCTGGAAAAGCTAGTCAAAGATATACAGCAAGCAGCTTGGAAAAGTACCAATTCAACAAACAAACAAAAACAGGTAAATGCTATTACCCAACTGAAATTAAATCACTAGTTATAAAGAAGAGAAATATCCGAAGGAAATGGCAACGTACTCGAGATCCAACCGTCAAAAATAGATTAAATAATTTAACACATCGAATACGCAGAGGAATACGGGAATTTAAAAATAATTCAATAAATTCATACCTACAAACTCTCACCTACAATAAAGATAGCGATTACTCACTGTAGAAAGCAACCAAATATTTAAAAACACCAGTTACGCACATACCACCAATAAGAAGTAAAAATCGGCACCTAGCTAAAACCAAAGCAGAAAAAGCAGAAAGTTTTGCGGATCATTTCGAGCACACTTTTCAGCCTAATTTAACAACACTTAATCCCCAAGATATATTGATTGAAAACCCATTAACTAATGCTAAAGAAGTGAAACAAGAAATAAAGAACCATATATTACCTAAAAAATCACCAGGATATGACTTGATAACTGGAGAGATTCTTAAACAACTACCTAATAAAGCTATTAGGAAGATGTCGGACATAATTAATGCCTCCTTCAGACTATGTTACGTTCCTTTTTCTTGGAAATTTGCAGAAGTAATAATGATACCTAAACCAGGAAAGCCGCCAAGTGAATTAACTTCATACAGGCCAATATCGCTTCTTCCAATTATGTTAAACTGTTTAAGAGACTATTATTAAAACGAATTAAACCTGCGATTGAAAAGTCAGGAGTCATTCCGTCTCATCAGTTTGGATTTAAAGACAAACACTCCACAATCGATCAAGTTCACAGAATAACAGATTTAATAGAAAGATCCTTTGAGGAAAAAAAGATTTGTTCAGCCATATTTCTGCGGACATAGCGCAGGCATTTGACAAGGTCTGGCTATATGGTCTAGTATTTAAAATAGAGAAAACTTTGCCACTTGAGTGTAGCGAACTGTTAAAGTCGTACTTGAAAGGGAGATACTTTAGAGTTAAGCAGGAAGGAGTTTATCCCAGCATAAAAGAAGTTAAAGCAGGAGTTCCGCAGGGAAGTGTCTAGGGCCATTCCTTTTTGTACTGTTTACAAGCGACTTACCGCAGACGAATAATACAACTATCGCCACGTTTGCAGATGACACTGCAATTCTAGCTGTTGGTGACACCATCGGTGAAGCCACACTCAAATTACAAATAGCTATAAATAATATGCAAGATTGGCTAGCTAAGTGGAGAATTAAAGTGAATGAATCGAAGTCTACTCACATTAATTTCACTAATATATCAATAGAACCACTACCTGTGACTCTAAATAATATTCCTGTACCAAATGCAAATCAAGCAAAATACCTTGGTATGAATCTTGATGAATCAAAGTTAAGATGGAAAGTACACGTGAAAAAGAAAGCAGAAGAGCTCCAGTTAAAATATAGAAAAATGTACTGGCTAATTGGCAGAAACTCTCAGTTATCCATTCATAATAAACTTATGCTTTATAAACAAGTGCTCAAGCCGGTCTGGACATATGGTATTCAACTATGGGGATGCACCAAAACCAGCTATCAACAAATAGTTCAAAGATTTCAAAATAAAGTTCTCAGAGGAATAGTTAACGCCCCTTGGTACACTCGTAATAGTGACCTTCATAGAGATCTCGGAATCGACACAGTCGCAGAGGAAATAAAGAAGTATGCTCGAAAACATCAGGAGAGGCTCCATCAACACCCCAACCATGAAGCTGTAAAACATCAAGATGGTATTACAAGAAGACTCAAAAGACAAAAACCTTTTGAATTACAAGAATAGTCCGCAGAAGGCAAAATAAATCAAAACATCGCTATGGAAAGTTTACATAGGAGTGCTTAATAATTTACAGTCAGAATCAAAGGCTGTTAGTCAAAAATGACTAGTTACTTTGTTAAAAAAATTTATTGTTCTCATAAATAAAATATTAAAAAAAAAAACAAAACAAAAATCTCCACCTAGTCTTCATTTGGCCAAAAGTTTGTTCGACAACTATTCGGGCTTTTTACTATGAAGGTAATTGATTTTTTTTGTGTGGCGTTGTTCGAACGGTTTTCCGTAAATGGAGTAATTATGAATATTGGAATACGCATCGACTGATATCCACTGTCACCGAGTAAATAATAATCTTTTGTATGATATTTTCAATTCAGATATATATCACTGTTTCTTAGTACTCGCTGATCGTGAACCGATCCTGGTCACCCAATGCACACATGCAAATTTTTGAATTCTGCATCACAAACAGCTAAAGAAATAAACACAGTTCAACTATAGTTATACAAAGTTGTATTTAAAATCCAATATTTCGTACCTTGCACTTGAATGCTGTAGTCCAATTTTCTATTAATGTATTCGTCATATCGATCAGATGAGCATTTTATTTTGATGTGAGTCCCGTCGATAGCACCAACGGCCTTACGGAATAGGCTAATGCTCTCAAGCTGATCATAATTAGTTGTCGGCATATTAAAAGCAGCACAAACCACACGGAAGCTTGTACCTGCTGCCAACCAAAACAAGGTAACACCCAGTTCCATTTGTGGATCATACCCGTGGTGTTTCGACGGATAAAATTCCACTATTGTTGAAGAAGTAACCGAAAGGTCTAATCAAGCATTAAAACTCAATAGACTATATTGAAGTTAACCAGATTCCCCGTCACGAGTATAATAAAAAATTAACCATCAAAGCTTAAAACTTTCCCTTGCCAACCATCTCACGGACTAATTCCGCAGATATAACAAAAACTCGCTACTAATTTACGAAGCAGTTATAGGCCGCTGATTACAGGAAGAAACCAGTGATCAATGTCTTGCCTACATTGTGGTAAATAAACTATAGATGATGAAAACCACCAGTTTTGAAAACAAAAATGAATATTGGGTACCTAGGATCTATGAACCAGTAATAAATGAGCTAATTTTACAACGAGGCCTGACAACATATTGGTGGTAGATATCATTCTTAAAAGATAAATGAACTCATCATACAGCCCTACTATATATATATATATATATATATATATATATATATATATATATATATATATATATATATATATATGCATATATAAATATATATATATATATATATATATATATATATATATATATATATATATATATATATACATATATATATATATTAATAAAGATCTTCCTCGACGGAAAATACCACAGTATAGTGAAAATTTTTCTAAATTGGGAATATACAAGTGGAAAAAATATTTAATTTAATATTGAAATAGATGGGAAAGTTTATCAATTTAAATTTTACACGGTTGTTACACTTAGAAAAAAATGTAATCATTTCTTAATTCATTGTAGGAGGATGGGTGAATCTAAATTTTCCCTTTTGGCATGACTGAAATTTTTTTTATAAAATTGTCGAAGCAGATGTCGTTTAATGTCCACACAACAGTAAAAGGTATATACAGTATCGTCTTAGTTTTTAAACACCCAATATATTATATTTGGCTCGTTCAATCAATATCCTTAAGAAAAATTGTGATCCTTTTGTTTATCATTACAACAAAAACAAAATATTTGTGGTTCAAATTACACTAACAAATCTAATTTCTTTAATAACATCGTCATATTATATATTGATATACAATACATGGGCTATACATAATAACACATATATGCAACATACATAATATATAGAAACGAAATCGAAAAGAAAAGTCTTCAGAACAAAATCATATCATTATTTTATCAGCAAATCCATAAAATAAAAGATGACGACAAAAAAGGACCTTTTTTCCTAATCTTGCGAAAACGTAAATGGAAATACAAGCCCAAGGAATAAAAAGAAAATTCGTTATTTTTGTTGTTGGCTGTTCGACAATCATGAAATCGAAAGAAAATGTCTATACAAGAAGAACATTTTAGATGAAAATGTGTCAAAAATATTTATAAGGCGAGAAGATCTAACACCAGAAGGAAAAATTATGTTTTGAAAATGGAATTGAAATTCTGATGTTGCTCGATGTGGAAACTTTAAAATATTCTATTTAATATTCACAAAATAAAATGGGAAATGTTAAATAGGAAATAATTTTACAACTGTACTACGATAGGTATATATACGACAGGTATCTATAATATAGAGAGGATGTGGTTTTGATACCAACGACGTTGGATTTAGTTTAAGAAATAAGAAAATGATTAAAGGACGTATTCCGGTGTATGATATATTCCTCAAGGCTTCTATTGATACCCGCCAAATTACGCAGTGATCAAACTACGACATTTGGAGCGGGAGATACCGAGTTTAAGTCCCGATAGGGACAGGAAGTAAAAGAAAATTTTCCACCACCTGATAACACCTGTGGACACCACCTGTGGACCGACACTTTTTCATGTAGAGTAGCAAGGTAAGTCTGGTCAAAGCTGGATTTGAAACGCTCAAAGAGACTGATCTCCCGACGAAGTCGTTAACTTAAAACGATCGTATGGGGATAATCACAGGACCCTGCCTACTTGAAGAACATTCGAACATTTCGGAGACATCATTGAGACGAATTTTGCATAAAGACCTTGATATGACGCCATACAAAGTCCAATTGGTTCAGGAATAGAGGCCAACTGACCATCCAATGCGTTTTCGCTTCGCTGAGTGGGCCTGCGATCGACTTACAGAAGATGCCGATTTTGCCAAAAAAATCATCTTTTCGGATGAAGCTCATTTTGATATTGGCGGGTATGTAAACAAGCAAAATTGTCGCATTTGGGGCACGAAAAACCCGCACGCATACATTGAAAAGCCGGTACACCCAAAACGAGTCACTGTTTGGTGCGGATTTTGGTCCAGAGGCATAATTGGGCCATTTTTCTTCGAAAATGAGCAAGAGGAGGATATTGGCAACATTTGGTTTCAACAGGACGGCACTACGTGCCACACAGCTGAAGCTACACTCGATGTTTTGCGCCCTGTTTTGAAGATCGCATTATCAGTCGCAGAGCTGATGTCGTTTGGCCACCTCGGAGCTGCGATTTGACACCGTTGGACTATTTTTTGTGAGGTGCCCTCTAAGATAAGTGTTACGCCGACAAGCCAGAGACAATTGACGCTTTAAAAGACAATATTCGTGAAGCCATTGGTGAAATACAGCTGCACACAATCGATAATGTGCTTAAAAATTGGACCGATCGTGTAGGCTACCGCATGGCCAGCCGAAGCAGCCATTTGAATGAAATTATTTTCCATTATTAACCGGAAGGATTGTACTTTTAAATAAAAAAAGAAATTTGAGAAAATATTTAGTAGTTTTTTTTTATAGCATTTTCAAAAAAAAAAGTTATTTGGCGGACCCTCTATAATTGAACATAGAGAATGGGTAATGAAATGATGAGCATTCCTACATTCAATTAAAAGGGAAAGTATTCCTGCTGATTCCACATAGTAAGTTCATCTGAAAGAGGGGTTCAATAGGGTCATATGGTTGTCTTAAATTAATCCTCCGATTAGTCAAACGTAAGGATGTAAACTTTCAATGGAAATGCCAGCTTTAAGGTGAGATCAATCAGATTCATATTTTTCTAATACTAAGTCCATACAAAAACAAAACCTGAATGATTCCTGTTGATTTATGTTTAGTGATTTATTTTATTTGGGCATTGGTTGAAAAATACTAAGTTTTTGGTTAAATTGGCCTAGTATTTTATTGTTTTTGACCCAAGTTTTTCGCTGAGGGTTCAAGAACTATCGAATCAGTGCAAATTTTTTTATTTTATCTTCACTAGCGTTTATTGCACTATTGAGCGTATTTCAATTACTATGCAGGCACAAAGCAAAAAATGTATCGTAATGAAACCACATTGTCTTGAATTATTTGAGTAAGAGCTGGGTAGTAAAACATGCAGTACATGTAGAAACTGTGGTCGACATTTAGGTAGTAAATTGAATATTTACCATTTAACGTAATTCTTCCTATAGTAATGGGTTTTCAACAAATTCTTGGAATCAGTAAATACATACTACTCGGTTATACATACTACTCGGTTTTATAACCGTATTGCCTGGCCCGACACACCCCATGCGAACATACCATGTTCGAGTAGAAACTCTGTTTTTTTAATAGATTTGCTATAACCCATACCATGCCAACTGCATTGGTTTCGATCATAAGTCAGCTCATTACATTGGAGCGGTAATAATTAAATTGCTCTCTTAATGTTGACTCAATGCTGGTCACCCGAGCTCTCAGTACTCTATTCTGATACTCTTAAGATTATAGCACTTACGAGTTTCATTATAGATTATATTTTGTTGCCAAACAGCAAGACGACGCACCTCATCAAACCAATAAGTTCTGCCCTACTTTTCATTACAAAAAGTGTATTTTTTGGAGGGTTGCTTGACAAACTTATCGTGCACTTCGTCCATTTTATAATAAATAATCGTCCTTGAGAGCGACTAATTCGAATATCAAACGCTCGTTTTCGGACTACGTTTACTCTTAATGTGTATGTGCATCCCGTGAGCACTGAAGAAGCTGTAGCCTGCTGTTGATCCAAATCAATTAATTCATCGCCGTTCTCAGCAACTGGGTTTGTATCCTTCCACTTTATGGAAGATTTTACGAAAGGATCTTGGTTCAAAAGCTTTCAAGATTCAACTTGTGCAGCAATTAAAGCCAAACGACCGTCGTATGCACAAGCTCTTGAGGAGATACCACTACATCCACAGAAAAATACTGCTTGGTGTGCTTTATGAGCTGGCAGGGCCATTGGTCCATATGTCCTCATAAAATGTTACTGTCAATAGTGAGCGGTATACAGACATGATTAGAAATTTTTTCGCATCTCGATTAGCTGGCATTAATTTTGCTGACATGATACGGCCGCAAATGCTGCGACAAGTTTGCGAAAATTGGTGGTTCATGGTGCGCCTAAATAAGTCATCTCTAATAGCTGCGGCAATAGTGGTGAAGTTAGATTCCGTGTTTCGTGAAACCAAACTCCAACATTGTACTGCATTCTGAGAAAATATTGAGAGTAATTTTTGTCTCGATTGTCTAGACTTATACTTACCAGAATCAAAGACAAAATTAGTGTGGAGTCGTAAACAAAATAAGATCTAGACTACATACCATTACATTCTGAGATATTGTGTTAACGACTTTTGGTTTAAAGACGGATTCCATACGACATAAAACGAACCTCAACATATTCAAATAATAACACCCACATTATTGTCGCATCTACACCCTTATATGAGATGGTAATGGAGACAATAATTTGAAATAAATTTTTAATTAGCATTCATTGTATGTCTATCTCGGTTGTAATTACACAAATAAAGTTTTTTTTTTCTACATGAACTAATCCATGAAACATATATGGGTAATTAAAACTAACAGCACATTGGTTATACATTGAATACGTACATGTATGTATGTATAAGTACATTCGTATAACAACTCAAAAAAAAAATAATGTGCATCCAATAGGTATCGTGTTATGATGCCCGTGGATGTTTGATGTATGTACGCACACATGTTGTGTCCTCTCCAGACAGTATATGGTTCAAGACATGCTTCAATTTAATTAAAATTATTGAATTCAAATGAAATTCAACAACCCAAGGCCTAATACATATTTATGTGTACAGCTGGTTGGATGTAGATAAAATAATTGGAAGTACTACACCTCGCCCATCACACTGCTACGGCTGGAGTGTCTCATTATTATTTTCTAAAAACGATGAAAAAATTGTTGTGAGACAAGACAAAAGATACACGTTTGACGTCTCTCCCACACACATGTAGCTTTAATTTCTATATGTGTACTTTATTAATGGAAGAATGATAAAACACCAGTCTCTTCGAGCCAAACAGAATTTTTATCTTTTGTACATCTCGCAGATACAACAGTTTGATTGATGATTACATGCGTCGACCTCAAAAATTTTCGATTGTTTTGTGTAACATCGCTCCAGTCTAAGTCAATTTAATGACTGTAACTTTATGATGCTGGATTTTTTGTCAAATAAACGAACAACGTGGGCTTTATCATGCTTTGAATGAAAGAGATTTTCATCGCCGCGTGCGAAATGAAAATAAATGGTCGATGTGCTTATGGAAATTTATTCTTTATACGAGATATAATTGAATATATTATGAAGGCGGTAAGGAACATAGAAAAATGAAATTAATTGACGATAAACACGGGATACCCTACCAATGATATCGCAACTCACTAGATATTTGTCAAGTAATCTTAAAAGGTTAGATGTCCTGACATCAAGGTAAAGCAATATCAAGTGTTAATTGAATAGAAGATGCCAGATCGCTCTCTACGCCGCAAAACCATCGTCCGACAGCAAACTCTAGAAATGCCGAAAGGCGGCCACTATTCAGTTCGGATCAAACAAATAATGTAGAACGTGATCGAGTCAGCATACTCGCTGTCCTTTAAAAAGATTACAAGGTATGTGCCATCAAGGTCGAGTTTTTGGCCATATATCACACGCAGAATTTCTCTTTTGAATGTTAGAACTCATCTTTCGTACTCACCGGAAAAGGGTTAACTCTCACATTCATACATGACAACGTGGATGTGTCCATGTTTCTAAATGGATGTCTTACCACTTTACCACATTGAGATCCTGAGCGATCACCTTGCAATTAAAACATTCTTTCAACATTTTTGGTTGCAATTATGTGTCGGGAGTACGGACCGATGTTATTATATAAGTCGATCTGATTTCTGCCACCACTAGGATTAAAGTCACCAATCACTAAACTGACAGTATGTTCAGGTATAGATCCCATCAGATTATCGTTGGTGTAATGAGCCTACAAAGACAATTCTAGATTGGCTAATCTCATGTGCAAGCGAAGCTTATTTATTTGAATATGGGCTGCTTGGCAGTCCAGCACAGCTCATTGTTCATGTGGCTCAATGAGGAATCCACCTCCAAGATTTCTGATGTCACCTCAAATGTATATCAATGTATAGCCTTATTACACAGGATCTCTACTTTTAGGTGTGTAGTTTTTTGGAAAGCCATGAGTTTCATACCTTTAAAGTGTTTGCACGTTTCACTTGCTGATGCTTAATATCGAGTCTGGGTACAATCGGAGGTTTTTGGATACTGCAGACGGATTAAGTCATCTAATCACACTGTCATACCGCAAATAATTTATTTTGAAAATATCCAAGCAACCCGAGTTGTTAATGCTATTGGTTCCGAGGAATTGGCCTTAAAAGATAAAAGAATGGGACCAAACTTTGAAAATGAACTCATTCATCAACGTTTTATTGGAAGAAAGACCTGAGTAAATCTATGAGCTTCATTTTAGTTCTAGAGCGTGGTATGAAGAAAGACTAATTGAAAGGCCCAACATAGATAGTAAAATAATTAATGCCTGTGCTGGTTAATAAAATAGCTGATCATAATAAAATAGATCGGAGAAATTTGAACATCCTTCCAAACACATGGACTAGTTTTGGATATGTAAACGATAGATTCAGCAATGACATTAAGACACATGCACTTCATACTGAAGTGAAAATAGCAAATTTAATAATTCTTATTGGATTATTTGCTTGGATTAAAGTTTTATATTTATAGCTAACTAACACTTCCTTACCTTTTCACCGATTTGGAAAAGTTACTTACACAGGCAACCCTTTTTGGGTTCTGCTACGATAACTTCAATATAGTTGCGTAAAACATGCAATATTCATTTGCACTCAGTTGCATTTTTAAAGTGGCTTCAAAAGGCCAATAAACAGCGTAAACTTAAGTCTTAGCTTGGTTTTCGATTGATTTCTATGAATTATACTCTAGACTGCATGTGACCCATGAAAGTGGTTCGGAGCTTTCCAAAGCTTTGCAGACCATCAACTTGGTTTAATTTAAATCCAGCATGTCTGGTTGCAAGCATTAGATGTCACTTAGAAATTGCCATGTCGAAAAACTAATCTTGTCCTTACCCCACCATTCAACATTACTCTAACTATCACCAATTAAATACCTCGTGAGTAACCTGCTCAAAAAAAATAAAAAATTATAAGGGTCATGAAAAATCAATTTTGTCCAACAAAAAGTAAGAAAATAAATGTGGAATGTGCACTTTAGTATTTTTAAATGCCCCACTAAATTGTTTTCCTTCAGATTATATCAAGGCGGTAGGCATTAAATCCTACTAATTTGTATTAGTACCTCACTATTTGTGCATTAGATTGCCTACATTGCCTACATCACCTTAAACACCAAATCCACGATTTCTCCTGGCACCATTTTAAGAAGGCTAAAACACCTCCTTCATGATCTTAGGTGACTGTCTCATCTTCCAATTTTAAAGAAAAACTTCTGCACTTTTACATGTACCGAATCCATTTTGTAGACGTACGGACCACTTTTCCAGTTTCCTTTATGCTGCCTACTAATGATGTACTTATCGAGTCGAGACAATTGTTATCAAAAGCACTTTACTATCATTGGTTTCTAAATGTTCCAGACGAGATTGTATTAAAAACATTACTGAACTCTAGAGAGCCGCAAGAATAAAAGTTCTTTCTCTCCTACTGAAACTTGACTTTGTGTTAATAAAGCTTTCACCCTCCTCCTGAAGAGGGCTCTACCTTAATATGATCCCTTAGTAAGTACCTCTTGCAGCCTAGCTGTTGAAAGCATTTCATCAATTCCCTCATTGAATATTCTCAATTTCTATCATAAGTCTTTCTAATTCAATGTTTTATTGTGTGAGAGCGCCCTCTATGATCAAGCCGATTTGGTTTAGTGAAAATTGGTTTATTTGCCTCCAGTATCCCTCATTGCACCAGATAACACTTTTGATAAACTTCCATCAATTCAAAATCACATGAGATCGATCACGACACTCCCTAGGAACCATCAATATAAATCTTTATTACATAAAAAAAATGTTGGGCCCTATACATATGGACCTATAGCGCAAATCTCAACAAGTAGAAACTTGTTCGATCTTGAGTACTTATTTCCCGATTTCGAGCAATAACACAATTTCTTGGAATGATTTTGAAAAATCCTGGAATGGGATGAAATTAGTATTACCTGATGAACATTTTTTATTTCTGGGATTAGAACCTGGGATAACTTCACACACATGTTACAGCCTATGCAATCGTGTCGTTTGTACTCGATGAAAAGTCACTATGATCTTCAGAAAAGGCTTACTGGCGCAAAACTATCGTAAAGCATTTGTTTTGTGTTCACCCCCACCATAGAGTTTAATAACCGAAAGCACATATTCGGTGTTTTATTAATCTAAAACTAAAAAAAATCGCGCAGGTAAACATTGTGCAAGTGACAGTTGAATATCTGTTTTCATGAAAATTAGTCTCGCTGTTTTCCTTTCATCCCGATCTTGGAAGTATACGCGAACACCCCCATAACCATTTACATTAATTTATTTGTACAGATTATTTAAAGGGTATAACTACCTCACTGTTGAAAGCTTTCAGCTAATCTTGACCAAACGTAAAATATTTTCGCTCGGGAAAATAAATGAAAAACATTACAAATTGCAAGCTTATTTTCATTTGCGTTCATTTGTTTTCATTTATATTGTTTTCTCTCGTGTAAAGTGTTTTTCCATTTTTACCCGTTTGTTTTTGATATTTCCATTTCCATTGTTTTTCATTGTTCCATTGGAAAATAAATACAACAAAGAACACACACACGAAACAAAAGCACACAGTTAAAAAAGAGTTGTAAGATGTAAGACAGTGGTATCGTAACAGTGTATATATGTGTGTGTAAGCTTTTCATAAACTTTCACAACAAAATCGTTAAAAGCGTTTAGATTCACTACATTTTTGTTCCAGTCGGTAATCATTAATTATATTTCCCGATGAGTACAAAACAATGTATTTCATCCACCATGACATCTGTCACTTGATTCGATTTTCGTCCGAGAGAAAAGACTTTTTAAGAAAAACAAAAGACGAGTGTATATTTATTTAGATGTTTGTGTGTTGTTATTTGAAATTATATAAAAATATAAGAAGTCAAGAAATTTTGAGTTAAGAATACTTCAAGTATTGTTTTAGCTGTGGTAAAAGCATAACAACAGCAACAACAACAAACAACGCGATAAATATTTGATTTTATTGTTATAGCTTTCGCGGTTGGTTTTTGGCAACGACAATGATGGTCAATTTACTGCGGTGGTGGTGATTAGTAAAGTGGAAGATTTTTTATATTTTTTTTCATTTCCGTCCATCTATATATACTCGTACATACATATATAGCCGATTTGGATTAAGTGGTTGAAAAATGGATTTCGCGGTTTTTTAATTTATTCAATTAATGCGGTGGGAAATGTTGTGGAAATGAAATTAAATTTTTAATTGGATTTTGGTTGGTTTTGTATCGCATGCGATCTAAAAGCTTGACAAAACCAAAATAAATAAAAGTTATTTTATCGAACAAAGAGATCCGATTTAAATTGCTATTTTGTGTTGGTTAATGTTCACGCAGTTAGAATTATATAAACCCAATCGTAAACCACTGATATTTATTCAAAAGGACTAATAATGTTCCCATAAATCTCGATTAAGAAAAATTGGTCAAAAGACTAACATTTATTTAATCAAATATGTAATTATGTTCCCGCCATTGGCTTCCAAATCAGTTTATATACTATTATCAGTTTATATACTATCAGTTTATATACTCGCCGTTTACTAAAACTTATTAATGATACGTAAGGTTTCATTTGAGATGCGGTTTTACGGCCTCTAAGCCATAATTTGCACGTAATTAGAAGGAACGCCGAACGAGAAAAAGGAAGCAAAGTAACCACTTCATGTTAGCTTCGATATAAACAAATTAAATGTTTGTTCTCATGATACCGCCTTTCAAGCGATGAATATTTGATCCATCCATCTCTTATAACAATTTCAGATTATCCGCTTTATTTTGTAACTTCTTTAAGATATTCTTAATGATACAACATGTTCGTTGTAAAATTGTGGCGTTCACAACATAGTAAAACAGACACAACATAGTAAAATCGAAACTGGCCTAACGAACGAATATTACAGATCACACATAAGATTTCATACATTTCTGAAAAAAGACAAACGTCTTCAACGGCTGGTTGCTTCAGCGCCCTAGCTGTCATTCAATGCCACTCTGTGAAGTTCTGGTTTAATTCCCTTTATTAGCTGTCACGATTACAGGACCCAGTATCATTTAACATTATTCTAAATTAGTGACCCCGACGTGATGTTGTTTAGGGCATAACGCATTTCAAGCCCAAGGAGCTTCTGATACGACCTCCCAGCATTTCTAAGTTCCACGATAGCACACCCCTCCCCTGCGAAAAACACACGGGTTCTAAAGTGACAGCAGCCCGTACCATATACAAACAAATACTCTACAGTAAAAATGCATCAATAATTGCAGTCGAAGAGGGGGAAATCACATTCGGTGAGAGGGGAGGGAGAGAGTAATATGGCATTCACAACATAGTACGAATAGTACTGAATCGGATCGATATCCGATTCCACACATTCAGAATTTTTCGATGCACCTTGAAGGATGTAACATTTCAGCGCTTTCATGAATGAAGTGGTCAAGGGCCTAAATTTTGTATTCGTCTACATAGACGAGGTACTTGTGGCAAGTAAAAACGAGGAAGAGCACAAACTTCATCTCAAACAGTTGTTACAGTCAAATTCTATACCTAAGGAGTGCATCATTCCATCATACTCAATAAGACAGTTCATCATCTGTAGTGAACAATTTCATCAACATGATATGCTGATTCCTTTACACAAATTACAGAAGCGTAGATTCAAGGTCAATCATTTTCCAAGCCTTAAATTACTTTTATCGTCTCTTCCACGAGATGCAAAAGTAGTCGCGTAGACCACAATTGAAACGTTCTGCGAACCGTGGAACTAAGGAAATTGAGAAACTTTAACAACAGCAAAAGCGTTCAAAGGTGATCTTAAGAGATTTTCACCCCCTTTGTCTAGGTTGCAATTTGGTTTCAAATTACTAAAAAAACATGTACATTGGCAGACACGCAATCAAAATAAGCGATGCTATCGAAAATGTTTAGAAATATTTCCTGAACGGGCAATCGCTTTTCCAGTGAAGAAGTTCAGTTAAATGCCGAAATTACTTCAGCTCGTGTTCACGTTAAATGGTGTATCAAACTATTTATTGACGACATAGTGAGCGTTTTATGTCGTTTTGTAAATTTAAGTCTCTTCGCATACTGCCCGAGACTTTAATAACTTTTTAACGGAATAAAACCAGGTTAAGGTTAAAGTTCCGTTGGTTGGTACAGAAAAGTACCGCGTTCAAATCCCGATATGAGAAGTATGCAATAACGACCTAACTTCGAAATAGTTTGAACTGGTTTCACACTTTTGGATACTACTAGTCTTGGATTTCTTTAGAAATCATTGTTTTTGCCAACGAACTTGATTGTTTCCTTGTATGAGGTTAATGGAACACAATATCCCAGTTCGATAATGTTTTATATATAGTTAGAGTTGCCGATTCCGTTTGCAGCCCAATTGTTCGTTCTCCACAATCTCGTGTCCAATATTGAATGCAGGGTCAAGTATATTAACGTTTCCAAGTTTCCGTGTCCAAGTGTAAGCAAAGGGTTAAATAATATCGTAGGCAGATTTCTCGTCATTTGTTTGCTATCATTTGTTATTTTACTTCGTCCGTTGATAGTCCAGTATATTTGACGTATTAGATTACTGGTAAGTGTAAATTTTTATTATGGGTTTCTCATATTAGTCGTTCGGTAAAACTATGAGTAGAAGGTAGTATTGCTGGGTGGTTGTTTTCGTACTCACGATCTGCATTGCACAGTCGACCTCCAACTCGTAATATACCATCAATATCCAGGAAAGGTGCTAACGATAATAGCTTGGAACTATTGTTTACTATTTTATTACGGCTCAAATTTTTTATTTCGTCACCAAAGTTTCTTTGTTGAATCCAGGATATGCAGATGGTTTTGACCTTGTCGATTTCATTAGCTGTCAGCTCATCGTAGTTTCGTTCTACTGGATCCTTAGTTTTGCTATTATTAATAAATCGCTTAATATAAGCAATTACTAGGATAATTTTTGAAAGTTTATAAATCCTTTCAAAAATATTATGCAACCAATCTTTGTTTAAGGAGGCTTGAAGTGTGCATAAGCTTTTGGTTTTAGCCGCTTCTTTCCCAATCACAAATTTTTCGTTTTCGTTCTGTCTCTTGTAGAAGGCCAAACTGATTCTTGTTTCGTCAGCCACTCAGGACCATGCCACCATTGCTTTAGGTTTACAAGTTTTGCTGGATAATCACCTCTAATACCGTGATCAACAGGATTATCTGAGAATTTCACATGAGCCCAGTGACGCCTAGGAAATTTTTCTAATATTTGATTCGTCCGATTAGCTACGAATGTTTTCCATTTAGCTGGATGTGTAGATAACCAGGCTAATACGATGGTTGAATCAGTCCACGCATAACATTTTGCGTTTGGAGCTATCGTCTCCCTAACCTGAAGTAAAAGTTTCGAAAGAAGATGGACTGCATACAGTTCTAGCCTTGGTAGTGAAATTTTCTTTATCGGTGCTACCTTGGTTTTAGATGTCAATAGATTTACTGAATTTTGACCTTCCTCAAGACCGTTTTGACCGTCTAAATATTCGGTCATTTGCTCGACATATGTTTCCTTTAATTCTTTGTCATTTGCCAGTTTTCTCTCGAGTG
Source organism: Tipula lateralis (assembly GCA_963932295.1). Lineage (NCBI taxonomy): Eukaryota > Metazoa > Arthropoda > Insecta > Diptera > Tipulidae > Tipula > Tipula lateralis. Next base: position 86,903,775 of record OZ010738.1, on the reverse strand, counting down.
ACAAAAATCGCTGAGTCGCTACTATGAAGGAATTTCCCAAAGTCGGTGATGTTTCTTTAAAGGGAAGCTTAACAATATGCGATAATTCCTCTATTTCCCAAAACTTTCTTAAGGTTGCATCAATATCCATATCCAGTCTTAAGTTGAGTGCAACGCAAGATGATACTTCACTGTCTGGTAACTGATTTCGACCAGATACAATCCAGCCAAATAGCGAATTTTGTAAAATGAACGTCTCTGGCCACCCTTAAGTATTGCAAAGAATGTATCAGCTAAAATCAGCCTAGCAAAATATCTATTGGAGTGGATTTGTTAAAATCAAGATCGGCTAGTTGTATATTTTGGAACATATTGTTGTCTTCAAAGTTGATATTACTAGCAGGTAGATTTGCCGGCAAGTTGTTAATAATTAAAGCACTTACGGTTATTTGTAGTTGTGCGTCATAGATTGACTGGATTAAGAGCACTGTTTGCCCTTTAGATATTATGGAACCAGATGTAATACCAGTTATGCTTATGTTAGCCTTAAAGCGTTGTAATTGCAATCTACTTGCACATTTTTCAGTTACGAACGAAGACTGTGATCCCGAATCAAGTAAGACGCGGCATTTATGGGCTCTTCCATACTTATCATTAATCGAAACAATGGCAGTAGGTAAAATAGCTGGTGAATGCTCGGTAATCGTTGGGCTATTCTTCAGAATTGTATTGCAGCTTGTAGATGAGAGTTGATTATTTGGATTAATTTCTGCTGATTTTTGCTGATTTTGTTAGAATTAACTTCAATTTCTGAATGTAACGTTAGATGATGTCTTCGTTTACAAATTCTGCAACTGTATCTTGACCTACATACAGTTGATTGGTGGTTGGAAGACAAACAGTTAAAGCATAGTTTTCTCTCTGCAGCTTTTTGTTTTCGCTTTGGAACAGCTAGGCTAAGGTATTGGTCATTTACCTACATAGTGTTCTCCAGGATAGATTGGACAGACTACATTTAAAGTTTTGGTGGCTAATGCACTAACCCTTTTACTGATAATCGGTTAGCTCTTCTGTATTGTCCCTAAACTCTCCAATGCATCGCTACATTTATTTAGAAAATTAAATAGTTGTTCAACTGTAGGAAAATCATTTTCAGCAGTTTCATGGACCCATGCTTCCTTTGAGTCATAGTCCAATTTATTGATGATGATAAAAATCAACCATGGGTCACGACTTTCAGCCTGTGAACCGAGAACCTTTAAGCCTCGTAATACTTCATCTGATGTATCAGTGAGACGACGAAATAATTTTGATTGCTCAATAAATTGCTTCAATAGGGTTTGAACGACATGCTTTCTTTTATCATATCTGGTTTTTATTTTATCCCACGCCTCATCGTAATTAGCGTCAGTAATCGCCACATGATTAATCAATGCGTAAGCTTCGCCTTTCAGCTATTGTAATTTGTGAACTTTGGAAATGTTTTTATTATTATCGACGCTTCGAATAGATCGCGAAATGATGGAAATTCAGAATAGTTTCCATCAAAAGATGGTATGTTGACACGCGGTAGATGCATATCATTTTCACGCTTGCTCATCGACGATATCTCTTGTAAAAAATTACTTTGATGGAACATTAATTCTTCCATCGACATGTTCTCTTGTTGTGTATGGTTTTCTTCATATTGCTTCTTCCATTTGAACAACCTTTGTTTCAAATCAAAATGAAGTGTTTCTAGTTTGTCAACCACTTCCAAATTTGTTTCATCGAATTTGCCTTTGAGTGATTTCTCAAGCGCTTGAAATTCTTTCCACTCATATGCAAAAAGCGCTAGACAGGCTCTAATATCACTTATGGATGTGTTTACCGTTTATGCTTTACTTGACGCTGAATGTTATCTAAGCCTTTTATTAGGCGTTTAATTGCTCTGGCTTCGGTCATTATAAATTCACTTTCACTATTTACTTTATTTTCACAGTTTTTAAATTAATAGTTAATAGTTTATCGTTTTAATAGCACAGTTGCATGTATATGCGAATTAAATTTATTATAATGATTTTGCTTTTACTTACAGTTGTAGTGACGCTTAGAATATATGAATCCGGTTCGAAGGACCAATGTTTTTGCCAACGAACTTGATTGTTTCCTTGTATGAGGTTAATGGAACACAATATCCCAGTTCGATAATGTTTTATATATAGTTAGAGTTGCCGATTCCGTTTGCAGCCCAATTGTTCGTTCTCCACAATATCGTGTCCAATATTAAATGCAGGGTCAAGTATATTAACGTTTCCAAGTGTCCAAGTGTAAACAAAGGGTCCTATTGTGGACTACTTGTTTACAAAATCTCGGCTAATGTGGCCCCATTTTTGTTTTAGTTTCATACAACTGAGTATTTGTCACAAGAGGTCTCTAAATAAAAGTATCAGACACCTTCCATTTTTCTAGTTTACAAAAACAAAGGAAAATCCATGCTATAAAGTGACAATTGTAGTTTATGTGGTGGAGTTGACATTTAAAATTTTTGAATGAAAAATCCTATTACACAATTGGTCGTTTTATTTTATGAAAGCCATATTGAATTAAGCTATTTCACCATGGGCTTCATTACACCGTTTGAACATTACACCGTTTTTCAACTGAACATTTTCACTAATTGTTTTTCTTATAGATCTCGCATTTCAAGCTTTTCAATTTTTAATTTAACTGTTGGTCAGGCGGACAAGATTGGAAATTCCCAAAGAATTTGATCAGGTCTCTGTAAAGACAAAAAGATGGAAGATTCCACCAATAGAAACCCTCGATGTTCGGACTTGTGGTAATGGAAGGAGAACGGTCTTAACTTTAGAAGATAAACATGGAAGAAAGTAGCATCTTTAAGAATGAGAATGTCTTACTGGTCTCAGTCGGACTCGTTATATTTGGATAATAATATCCTGAAAATAATATGGGAGTCTACTGATGGAAAACAGAAATGGAGGAATTGATGCTACGGAGAAGCATAGTGCTGGAGGTATTGGTGGAACAGCGCGGTTGAAGTTCAGAAGGTCACCTGGGGAGTGAATAAGATACTTGCCAAAAACCAAGCAAAGGTGATAATCTCAACCAAGTCCGAGATCGTATCAAGATGGCCAGCAACAAGATGAAGGCGCACTAAAAGATCAACATTAGTGTTGAGTGGTGCCAGAAAAATCAACTGCTTTAGTCTTACAACGTAAGTCACCGAAGCTACAATCAGATTTTGAAAGTACATGCACCATATACATTTAACGGATCAACGACGTCTTCTATAGAATTTCGAAAGGACCACGGACAAAGATTAAAGTTGTGCATATTCAAAGGTTAGCACCGTACCAAGCAAGACAACTTGATGTTTCTGTTCGGACGAACAAAATCATTCAGGGTAGTGTACCGAATATGCCTATATATCAACGCTGTGAACATCATGGTAATCAATGGTCGAGTGGTTATGCAATATATTTATATATTGGGCTTATTTTGGATACGTTATCTCCTCCTCGCCTCAATAATAGTCGATTGCAGCTTGATAAATGGTAATCAGATGATGAAAGCAATAAGCCTTTACAACGATCCAATCAACTTCATAAAAATATAGCGAGTAATAGAAACCAATTGAAGACACTACTACAAAGCAGTGCTAAAACGGCGTATCAGACAAGCTTGATTTATTTTTTATTTAGTTATTGGCCAGTGGTCAGTCGTTAACCTGGAATTCAAAGTGAATTAGTTAATTGTGTAATAAATTGCGTGCAGATTATTAGTGGCATAGCCTTCATCAGTGGCAAGCGGCTAATCTTTGACAATTTATTGTGTTAAATCAAACCAATCTTCCAGAGGGCTTTGGTTAAATAAAGCAAAAAGAATGTTTGGCTAAGATCTGATTACTTTAGCTTTGATCCGCATCTTAGTCGTCAATAATCAATGTATAGAAATATATATATATATATATATATATATATATATATATATATATATATATATATATATATATATATATATATATATATATATATATATATATATATATGTATATATATATATATATATATATATATATATATATATATATATATATATATATATATATATATATATATATGTATATATATATATCGCATCATTGTATAACGAATGACGAATATGAATCTGGTTGTGGTCATCAAAAAGCAATGGTTTGGTCGATTTTAACCAGTTACTCATCAAAAAGGATCTAGTTTATTTGTTTTCCCAGATACCACCACAATTTTTAATGATAAGTTTCGGAGGGTCGGGTACACACTCCATATAATTCTAATTTGCATGATAAAGTAACAATGTAATGTTAAACCGAATACTTTAATTTAAAGATGACTGGTAAAACTTTGCTACTCTGTGTGCATCAAATATTAACATAACTTCAAGAATTATAAACTTATATATAAATATTGCAAATGGGAATTGGTAGACCAAAAACTAAATTGTATCAAAAGTTTACAAAGTTTTGAAGATGAGCATGACAGAAATATGTTTGCATTTTAATTTTGTGTATGGTGCATGACTATTCCATTAGAATAACATACATAAATTTATTCAAATCCGTACACATGACTACATATGCCAAAATAACCATGAATATTTAATTAGTTAATTATAAACAAAGTTTTTATAGATAAAATTCAATTTTATTTCAAATAAATATTAATAAAAATATCTTCAATAACCCATCTACATACTGCAATCTAAAGAGTTTTCTAATAAGAGGTATCATTTTGATTTATTAACATTTGAAAACGATATCAGACAAATGGCTGCCACTGCTACATTTGCTGGCCCATATCCTCTTCATGAAATTTTCAATCTATAATAGATTCTGGAGTAATAGCATAGACTTTATCTTTCACGTCTTAAAGTGTCACAAGATTTCGATAGCCAATCATAATCAACTTTTCGAGAAATAACACGGTCAAAATAAGCGCCGTCCACATCAATATCTTCCAATTCCGACCATAAAAAAACATTAATCATAGCTTGGTAGCCAAATTCATTCAAAGTAACAGGTGCACCAGCATTATTTTCAAAAAGTAAAGTCTAATCACACCGCCAGCCCAAAACCCACATCAGACAGTGATACGTTGAGGATGAAGAGGCTTTTCAACAATCATTCTTGGATTATCTTTGCCCAAATGCGACCATTCTGATTATTGACGTAGCGTCCGAACTGAAAATGGACATCTTCATATAACATGATTTTTGATAAAAATCCTTTTGATGCATTTCTAGAACTCAATCAGCGAAGATGTGAAGTTTTGTCCCAATAGATCAAGTTTTTTCTTCAGTTTCACTATTGCCGGCCAAGAAGGTGCTTCACGACGACCAACTAAAGTTTTGCGAACTTCAATGAGTTGTTGACGTGTCTCTCGTCCGTTTTTTAGTAATGTCGTAGTTTTGGATTGTCAAATGTCAAAAGATGTCAACTTTAAAATTGACAGCTGCCCAAATAGAAAGCTATTCAAAATGAAACCTCTTATTAGAAAACCCTTTACATGTACTGAATAAATAATTTGTTTTGTCGATCACCTCGACTCTCTGCTCCACTTAAAGTTTATCGTTCGTCTTGCTGTGTTTATATGTGAAACTTTTGTACTTTATCCTGCAGATGGAAAATGTATATGATGTAGAATGAGTACATCCGTCTTGTAGATTTCAAAGCGATTTCTGTGGAAATTTAAATATTTTATACTTTTCGTTTGCAATGCATATTAGCCTGAAGTGCATTATTTAAAGTTTTCATACACATTTTGTTGTTTTACCACTTTTCATTTTCTTTCGAAAAACTTTTTGTTTCTTAAAGTTTGACTTTTATCTGAAATAAAAGTGTTTATGCTTTTAAGTTATGTATGCACAGCAGTGGTTTATAACCGTGGTTTAAATAACAAACTGCTTTTGATAGAATTAATTTCGACAATAATTGGCATTTTAGACTAGATTAGACTGGATTTCATTTTAGTCCGCGTTGTTTCATAATTCCAGAAACCAAACGGTGGATGCATCAAAAGTTCCTTACCAACTTCGTTAATTTGTTCCAAGTCAAGATTTGCGTGGCCACGCATTGTCATCGTGGAAAACAACTCCCGTAGGCATCAACATAATTAGCAAAAATTGTGTAGCTTTTTATATGACCCAATAATTTTTACAGTGGCCACAGTGTTTCTCACTTATCTTTTTGAGTTTTTCATGATGAAGTTCGATTCGGTGGTATAATATTTGTCTACTAATCATAAACAATAGGCTCTCGGCAATAACTTAGTTTTGATCAGGTCCAGGTCTAATCTGATGAAGAATAAATAAAAAATCTGAGGCGTCTCGTTTGTGAAAGATTTCCTTCTAAGAGGGATATATAAGAGGGAGAAAGTGCTGCGAAAGAAGCTTATAGTGTAGTCATGTGAAAAAAGATACCTGCAGTGATCATCCTTGACAATGCAAATTTAAGAAACGAAGAAACTGGCTCTCGAACAATCTAGTGAATGTAATTCTCAACTATACTTGCACTTCGTCGAATTCATCGCACATTTGATACGATAAATAGGAACGCAATATGGCAGACACTTTGCGAAATGGGCAAAGATATTGATTGAACTCAAACAAGAAGTGTGTCGTGATGCTGGAACTTCAATTTGAAGGCAACATTCAAGGAGTAATCCAATGCTGTTCCTGATCGTATTGGATAAGAAAATGCGAAAATTTTAACGTCACGTCTCCAATAATGCAGATTGACAGGTAAACTGAATGATCTTCACTATGCAAATGACATATGCCTGTTCATACAAAACACTAAAACATGCAGAAGAAATGCAACAGCTATCAGATCAAGCTAGTAAAGTTGATCTGAAGATGAACATCGAAAAAACAAGAAGATGAGAGTCTTCATCACACATATTATCACACCAAAGCACATCAACAATGTACAAATTGAAGATATTAATGAATTTGGATACTTTGGCTGTGAAAGCACGTGTCACAGTGGAAGACCGAACCAAATGAAGCCAGATATACAGCCATAATATAACATAAAGCTTTTATTACTTTGTCCTGTCATGCAAAACCAAGATAAGAATGTTTCACTAGTATATGTCAAATCAGTATTATTTTATGGGTGTGAGACATGGAAAAACACATGTGCCTTCGACGAATAGTGAAATGCTTCTAGTCTAACACCATAACTAATATTGAACTGCATAGAAAAGGAACCAAAGTGGAGATATGCCAATAGGCTATGGAAATCACAAAGTGGTATAACGGGGATGTCATTAAGCTGGAACTCGCATAAGGGAAAATGAAAGTAGGAAGACCATTATTGACACTTAAGAAGAACTGAATGCTAGCTGAAGCGAATTATAAAATTGGAAATATAACAAAGCAAATTAAGTTACCATTGAAGATATTGGTGTAGATACAGGCCTAAAATTGTCACAGTATCTCTCAAAATAATTTCCTTTAATAGTTCGATTGATATTTTGACTTAATTTCATTAGAGAGTATTATATTTGCAAAATAAAAATAGAGGATACTCTTTGTTGGTCTCGTGGTGAAATGTTCAGTATAAGGTTTGAACATTTCACCACGAGACATTAATAATATATGATGTACGCATAGGCCTCTCATCTCCATTTCGTTCGAATCGAATTTATTTGGAGTTGTTTTTGGATGCTATTAGACCAAAGTGTTTGGAGCCAAGCCCGATTTGACCATCGCTGTAAATTATTGTCGCTAATCAAGTCAAATGATGGCAGTCACTAGTTATTTCAAAATATATGAGGTTCTCAACTAGAAGTACTTATGTTTTCTTCATAAATACCAGCAATTCTACTTTGGCTTCTCTTTGATTTAATGCAAGAATCATGAGCCACGATCAGATAAGAATTCCTTTATTATTTACAAGAAATTCAAATCATCTAGATACAATAAGTGGTTTGATTATAAATGATCTCCAAAATATCGCCCAAGATGGCACCTTGTAGAATTTCAAAACTCAATTGAAATCCATCAGAGAAAATGAATATTGTTCAGTGTTTTACGAAAAACATACAGGTCAGTAGCTTTTAACATCTCGCAATTACAATGTATAGTGAAAGCTGTATAACAACTCCTGAAGAGAAACCGTTGTCAAATTATAAGTTACAACTTACTCACTGGAAACTTTAAAACATTTTGATACTAATCTTACGCGAACAGCTTGGATATTTATATATTACATTTATATGGGGACAAGCGGGTGAGCTTTATCTTTAGCCTTGATGAGTGATTTGATCTTTTATCCTGGCTTACAGTTAAAAATTGAGTTATCAAATGAACATGAACAGATGTGTTACACTTGATGTTAATTGGTCGTCATCAGCCTTAGCGAGAAGGTAATAAGCTATTGTTAGCTTCCAAAGTTAAGTCGATATTTAACAAGACCAGGATTCTTTCTTGAGTGTTTTTTAAATTATTAAAGTGTTGAAGATAGATGAGTTAGTCCGAAATGCGTACCTGAATGGATTTATACTTAAGTGCTGCACATAAATCATATGCTTTTTTTAGTGTTATCCGTCACTCATGCTATATTACACCTGCACTGAGCCTCAGATGAGTTCATTCGCACCACCAATCGCACCGCCCAAACGACCGATTGTGAAAATCTCTTTTGCATCCTGCCCCAATCCGAAACCTCCTGCTCCTGAGCTGTTAAGCATATGGTGTACAGTATTCATAAAAATGGCTGAATCGCCAGCAAACAGTCTAATATGGTCCATAAACAATTCTTTGTGGGACACAACAAATAATTTGTTATATAGCTAATTTATGAGGGCCAATCTGCCACAACTTTGAATTATAATCATTGAATCCATGAAACACATTCTTGAATGTTTTTCATGATCTGTAAACGCCAAAATGTCAGCTATACATTTATAAAAATACTGCAGTCGTAAGTGCTCCATTATCTCAAACCACATTATGGCAAATTTTGTGAAAAATGTTGGCTTACATCCTTACAAGATCAAATTATCTCAAGAACTGAAGTCTCTTGATCATTTGAATTGCTTAAACTTTCCAATTGAGCTATGTTAAAGCTTCAAGATCATTTTTGGCTTAGTGGCTTTGTCAATAAACAAAATATGCATCAAGAGACTTATCATCAAGAGATTACAATTATAAAAAAATTGATGCTGAATTACGATTTACGGTCAGGGATATTTGCTACTGTGAAATGGGACTATTTATGGTTAGAATTCGATAAACTTCAGATCAATTATATATGTTTCCTACAAAAAAAAATACCACACAACTGGCCAAACAATTGCTACCTCACACCATAGAATTTTATTTTAACTTATCGTCGATTTCTGGCAATAACGTAAGAGGAGCTCGATATAATTTAGAACGCGAAATTGGATTCAAACCACTTCTATAGAAATAGAATAGAAACTCTCGTCATTTGCGGAAAGCGGTAATACGATAAAATTAGGCGGCTAATGTTCACCGATTGACATTATTAGTGAAAAACGTGTAGTGAGCGGTTTCAACTCTGTAAAAGCGTTGATGAACGGCATAACCGTTGAAGAAAGAAGATGTTGAAAATTAGAGGTATTGAATAATGAAGACTCAAATCCAAATGAAGAAAATTTGGCACGATCATTGAAAGTGACTCAACTACCTATTTCAAAACGCCTAGAAATGACCTGGGAAGCATGGTTATTGGGCCATATGAGCTTAAATCGAGAGATGTTGAACACGTTTTGGTTGTTTGTGAACAGATACTCGAAAGACAAACATTCAAGACTGGGATTGACCCGTATTGTGTCGAAAGATGAAAAATGAGTTTATTACGATACTCTAAAAGCGAGAAAATCCTGATCACGCTTCCACGATAAAAGCCAAACCTAATGTTCACAGCTCCAAAACATTAATTGTTATTTCGTGGGACCATCTACATAGTGTGTTATGAACTGTTAAAACCCATCTGAAGCAATTGTAATAGATCGTGAAGTTTGAGGCAAGCATTGACCCCGAGTTCTGATTGTAGTTAACAATTACTTGGACGTTTGGCCGTATTCTTTAGACGTTCTTCCATCTCATACTGTCACCCGTTTCGATCAATGATTCAAGACCGTGATATCCAGCCCTAACGATCTTAAGTAGAAGGCAAAACTTAAATCAATTCATGGATCGCTTCAAAATGTGACTACCTTGTACCGCATCGACGTTAACCTTTTAACGACTCTCCTATAAAAACAATGCGCATTGCGCTCGTTGCTTAGTCGTTTCTTATTCTTAAGACCTTTGCCTTCCACCATTCGCGCTTCTTCTGTTTTCAAATTCGTTTAGCAGTCCTTTAGCAAGAACAATTATTTTTGGGCTTAGTTTACACTATACCCGAAAATGATCGGTAGCATCGACGACCGAGGATATAAATACTTTCCAGACAGAGTTGAGTTCATTAAACCGGTAATTAGATCGCAAAATGCTATTGCTGACAAGATCTTGATAATTTGCAGTAAACAGATAATGGTCACTGTCTACGAATTTTGTTGCAGTAACCGGTACGATCTCATGTCTTGGAAAACCCGAGCCGGCTCTTTTTAAAAAAATAACACATAGCTAATTTGCTATGTGTTATTTTTTGCTCCATCCTACAGGGCATAAGACCTTGATCAACCGATGCGATAAAAGTGTATTCTAATATTCCCACAAACAATTAATTATTATAATTAATAAAATCTTCTGTAAACGAAGGTTTCGATCTTTATACAGACAAAAAAAACGTTTTCGTTGTTATTCTCGTATTATGTAAGTTTATGACATGCTTGAACATCCATCATAATACTTGGAAATCAATTCAAAACCAACAAAGAATATTGAAATCCATATCATAAAAATAAGATTACACTTCAGTTATTATTCTCTGTATATAAGTCGAATCGATGGTATCCAAAACAATGTGGCCTAAAATTGAGAAAATCAATGTTATAAAGTGTTAAAAGTTCTGCTTACACTATACACCCAAGATTCTTTTGTACATCCAATTTTTTTTCTTATCAAATTAATTAATTAATTTTTTTTTTTTGAACATAATATTTTTCAAATTTTTTTTTGTTTTTTACCCTGAACTCCCACAGCAATCATTATTTTATAAATATATTTTCTTTTCTCGAGTTTTTCCAATCGTTTTTCTATTGTTTTTCTTCATACCAAATACAATATCTCGATGTATACCATTTCATCCATCCATTCCTTAATTGATTGAGATTTTAGTAGCTGTTGCTGTTGTTGTTGTTGTTGTTCTTATTGAATTTTCTTTTGTATACATTATAGTGTGTATATAGTCTTGAAGATCCATTTTTTTCAATTATTAATTCTTGTTATATTTAATTATTTTTTTTATTAGTATTTAATTAAAACAAAATAAGAAAGAATTACGTTGTTGAGCTTTGCTTTAAGAATGTTGGACCAAATATTTTATAGATGTGTGTTTCTAGAAAGTAAATTCAATTGTTTGTGAAATATTTTGCCTCAGCTGATGATGTATAAATGGTCTGTTTTCTAAACCGTACCTGTTGTGATGCTCTGTAACCACCCGGTAATTTGTGGCGTTCAGTAAGTACCAAATAATTAATTCATACAATTAACGCTACAACACAATCAAATAAATTGAAAAATTTCGAGTAAGGTTCTTCTAATTCACTAGGACTGTTGCGACACGACTAAACACTACAGACACGAATCCCACATATCCCACATATCAAATCCAGTTTGGTGGGTTTGATCGTTTCGATCACACAGTCAATCAATTTCGTTATCCTCAGATTGAAACCACCGGCCTAGCGAATTGTTGATGTAATTATATATATAAATATATGTATATATATATATATATATATATATATATATATATATATATATATATAAATATATATATATATATATATATATATATATATATATATATATATATATATATATATATATATATGTATATATATATATATATATATATATATATATACATATATATATATATATATATATATATATATATATATATATATATATATATATATATGTCTATATGTCTATGACTATCCACTTGCGACAGCTCAAACTATTTACTAATAGCTCTGCCCCTGCCTCTATACTTCCAACTGCAGTACTAAAGGCTGAAACTAGCATAGGTAGCATGCTAAAATGTCGAATGCTTTTTGATTCCGCATCTGAAACAAGCTTTGTTACTGAAGCTTGCGTTCAGAAGCTACAACTACCAAGAGATAACGCGCGTCTGATGATTACTGGTCTTGGACAAATCGGTACAAATATATCCAGAGGGAAAATCACAGTGGCAATAAAATCACTTTATTCAGATGCAGGCATTTCACTACAAGCTTATGTGTTACCAATCATAACGTCGATTTTACCAAGCAATAAGCTATACAAGTCGATCAGTGGGACCGTCTTAAAAATCTTCAGCTGACTGCCCCTAGCTACAACATTCCTGAAGGGATTGATTTTTTGCTCGGAGCTGACCATTTTTTTCAAGCCATTAGCGATGGAAAGATCACAGTAAACATCAATCAACCAATAGTCCTAAACACGATTTTTGGATGTATACAGTATCATTGCTGGCCACACAGAACCTAAACTTGTTGTTCATTCATATAGAGCATCTACTTGTTCACAGGTTGAAGTAGACATCGATCAATCCCCGAGAAAGCTTTGGGAATTAGAAGAAAACCAACATGTACACATTTTACACCAGACGAAGAAGAATGTGAGCGACACTTTCTAAGGAACACCAAGAGAAATGGCGAAGGAAAATTTGTCGTACGATTGGTTACTAAAGCATCACCAACTTTGCTTGGGAAATTCTACACTATGTCGTTGCAGCGACGAAGGCAATAGAAAAGAAAAGTGTTAAAAATCCGGTATTTTATTAGCTTTACCGCAGCTATATGGAAGACTTTTTAGCCTTGGGACATATGGAAGAAGCGGTAATATAGCGGTAATATAAACGAGCCTAACATATGCTTTCTTCCGCATCATGGTGTGATGAAGGCATCGAGCACAACAACGAAGTTGAGGGTGGTATTCGACGCCCTCGCTAAGACCAGCAGTGGCTATTCTCTTAGTGACATACTATGCTGGTTGGTCCGATCGTGCAAAGCAGCTTATACCAAATATTATTGAGATTCCACAAATATCCAGTTGTATTTACGGGGGATATAAAAAAATGTTCAGGCAGATCCTAGTGTAACCAGAAGATCAAATATATCAGATGATTTTATGAAGAAGTAGCCCATCAGATGCAATCAAAGCATATAAATTAAAAACGGTTACCATCGAAATGGGTCCTGCGTCGTTCTTGGCGACCAGAACATTAAGGCAGGTAGCTGAAGATTGTAGTACTACGTTTTCAGAGGCAACCAAGCGCATCAGAGACGACATTTACGAGGATGATGTCATGACTGGCTCAGACACAATTTAAGAGGCGATGGCCGTGAGGTCTGTTATAGCGCAAATCTTATCAGAGGCTGGTTTACCATTACGCAAATGGACTTCCAACTCTCAGCAACACATTTAGGATGTACCCGAAGATGAACGAGAAGTAATGCCGAAGGAGATAGAACAGAATGATAAATCAGTTAAGCTTTTAGGTCTCCAGTGGAACCCATTCTCTGACAGCTTTTGTTTTCGTGTAACGTTGGAATGTGAGCCAATATCAACCAAACGTCAAATACTGTAAGAAGCATCGCGAGTATTTGACCCATTGGGCTAGATAGCTCCAGTAATAATTATAGGATCAAAATACTTTTTCAAAGTCTGTGGCTCCTAAAATTAGGCTGGGACGTCAACTGCCGAATGAATTAAAAAATGAATGGCTTTTACTTCACAGTGAGCTACCACATCTAGAAAATACAACGCTGGCTATCAACTAATCAACACAATTCGATAGAGATCCATGGTTTTACACATCTGAAAATGCTTATGCTGCGGCTGTGTATTGCAGATACTATGCGCCGCCTAGAACTATACGCCGCAACGCTTTTGGCTGATCTAATGAAATCAGTTATGAAAGTCATAGAAATAAACGTTGAGGGAATTTATGCTTGGTCTGACTCAAAGATCGTGCTTGATTGGCTTTCATCCCATCCGTCCCGCTGGCCAACATTTGTGGCCAATAGGACGGCTAAAATACTCAGAAGCATAAGTAGAGAGCATTGGTTCCATGTTCCATCAGAAGAAAACTCCGCAGATTGTGCTTCTCGTGGAGTGTCACCAAACAATTTAGCTGGTTTTACAATTTGGTGGAATGGACCAGACTGGTTGTCACAAGCACCGGAATTTTGACCTCAACAAGAACCAGTAATTATCTCGCGAAATCTGTATGTGTCGGACTGCATTTTATTACTTACATTTATTGAGGGACTGGCCACAAGGTTTTCTAGCTGGTTCAAATTTCTAAAGATACTAGCAATCATCAAACGATTCAGTAAAGTTAAAGCTCCAAGGAAACAAGAACAAAAGGGTGACCGCAAACAACAACTTTATTCAATGATCAGGGTAGCGGATATTGAGTTGAGCCGAAAATTAGTCCTTACCGAAATGCAACAAACTCATTTTGCAATTGTATTACGTAGCTTGAACCGTCGAGAGCCAGTTCCTGCATCCAGTACATTAAAATTCTAAAGTCCATTTTTCGATGACAACGGTATTATTAGAGTTGAAGGTAGAATAAAGCATTCATTAACATCATTTGGAAGTAAACATCAAGTTATCTTGCCTAACTATCACATATCGTATATTATAATACAAGACTTACATCTTCGACACCATCAGTCGACACCGGACAGTCATTTTTAATTTGCACCATACGTCAGACGTATGGGATCCTAAGCTGTCGTGATTTAATCAGGAAGGTGGTTCACAAATGTGCAACTTGCGTGAGAAACAAAGCATCACTTCAAGAGCAGCTAATGGCCGATTTACCTCCCGTCAATATATATATATACATATATATATATATATTATATATATATATATATATATATATATATATATATATATAAATATATATATATATATATATATATATATATATATATATATATATATATATATATATATATATATATATATTATATATATATGTATATATATATATATATATATATATATATATATATATAGTTATATATATATATATATATATATATATATATATATATATATATATATATATATATATATATATATATATATATATATATATATATATATATATATATATATATATATATATATATTGTAACGAGACCCAGGTAATTAATA
Organism: Tipula lateralis; assembly: GCA_963932295.1. Classification (NCBI taxonomy): domain Eukaryota; kingdom Metazoa; phylum Arthropoda; class Insecta; order Diptera; family Tipulidae; genus Tipula; species Tipula lateralis. The sequence goes on along the minus strand of OZ010738.1, from coordinate 86,888,433 downwards.
AAATTTGCAGACAAATTTTATTAATTACCTGGGAAGGTCTAATAAATAAAGAAATTTAACGAAAAATAAAGATCTTGTCAACAATAGCATTTAATCTAATTACCAGTCATGCTGAAGTGAACAGTTTCTGGGAAGTATTGAAAAGTATTTGTAAGTAGAAGAAGCACGAATAGGGAGGGCTAAGGTCTAAATAGTATAACAAAGTAATGAGTGGAGTTCTCGTGGTCTCTTTAAAGAAGTCATCGGATTTCATCATTTCTTAAGATCTCGGTCAACTGCTATTCGGGACCAGAATGGAAACCTCTGTGTTAACATCGATTCGGTACTCGATACATGACATGAACATTGTTCTGACCTCCAAGTCACTGTCGTACATTATTTTGGAAAAACTACACCTCTATGCACTGGAACAGTATTCAGCTTCCAATAGTCTCAAAATCAACGAGAGAATATCTGATCTCTGGTGTGACGTTCGCGTTTGCAATAAAAAAGAATGGATTTCTATTTTGTCACTATATTTCGAAATTTAATTATAATTGTACGACGGTATGTTGATTCGGGCCGTCCTATCACCTTGATGTTCCGCCACCTTCCATTTCAGCAGATAATTTGATTATTTTTGGGCACCAGCCTGCACGCACGAATGTGGCTAGCTCTGTTCGGTTGGCTAAAGATCTTTGGGCTGGGTGTAACACTTGGGGGCAGGGGGTTTGTACTGTTGATATATGAGAATTTGTTACACTGGGAACTTGTAAGGTAAAATGGCACTAATCTATTATCCTCTCGTACAGCTCAATCGTTCTCTGCCACGTGTGTTCCTCGACGTCGGGATGACGGACATGCACCACGATTGCTCGCGTTCCACTTGCCGATATGGTCCAGATCCACGTGGTTCTTGGTACGAACCGCTTTCACTCCGTGTGGTGTTTTCTTTCGTCTCGATCCACTGATAACCTGGTTCACCGCTTGCTTTCCCGTTTTTCTTTATTAAGGCACTCTTCACTTGATTTTTTAATTATCTTTTATAATTTTTGGCCTCTTACTGTACATCGAGCAGTACGTTAACTTCTCCGCTCTACTTACGCCATCTATATTGTAGCACAAAATTCAGTTACTGTTGATTATTGAGACGCAACCAACTTGGAGGTATATTTGACTTTTATCTGACGTATCTCAGTGTCACTGTCATATCAAAAGTTGCTATTTTGTTGTGTTGTGTGGTAATTTGTGATTTATGGGTTTGTTTGAATTTATGTTTATTTAATCGGTTCATGTAATAGTTTATTTAATCCTTCATTGTGATTATTGTTTTCTTTGATTGTTTGTTGTAAAACGTCCCATATGTTATGTGTGGTCGGCTGGCCAATGCACATATGTGTTCATCCTATTTGTTCAATGTTACATGTATGTGGCTTGCCATGTCTCGTTCATCTTTTACAGGTTAGTGCCTAAAGAAAGGACGGGATTGGATACATGGACCGAGGTGTCCCCGACCAACCGGACTACAGGTAACTAGCTTTTGTTTTATTTATTTATGTGTTATTTTAATATTTCCATTTTAATTTCAGACCCCGTTTCACTGGTTTAAGCGACCTATAGACGCAATACATTTCAGTAGTGGTAACCACACGTTTAAAAGAGTAAAGTGATGTAAGTATCTTGGGTCTCTCATTACTCACGATAATAGCGTGGGAGAGAACATCAAGTTTGGCCTTGCCACTGGTAATCGAGCTCTATGTCCTCGATACGACCACTTTTCAAATCAAAATAACTTGCAAATACGGATAGCTGAAATTTTACAGAGTGTTGATCAGACCTTTTGTCATGTATGGGTGGCAGAGTTGAAACTTGACTGATGAGTACTAAAGATGACATCTAATATACGAGAGAAAAATCATTCGTGTGACATATGGATCAAAATGCGACGTAGATTGCACATATCGAGCGTTGTGAATGAAATCATACGACAGCGAGTTCTCTGGCTCGGTCACATTCTGCGTGCTGTTCCGAACTGAATGACACAGCAATTTTTAAGAGCCACCTTTTGATAGGCGAGTAGGTCACTGTCGAAAACGATGGCTCCACGGCATCGAGATCAATCTGAATAATTTATAACATTATGAAGAGCTGGCTCGTGAAAAAATACAAAATATGGCAGATTAAAAAAATTTAGTTCAAAATGAGCTAAGCTTTCACGATTTCACGTCGTTCACAATACGCAAACTGTAGTTTATTAGACAGCAACTTACATGTGCCTTGAAAGACTTTATTACATGCACAAAAAAGTGATACTGTGGTATGTGGATTTCATGTCGGAGGTGTGATCGGACCACACACTTTCGTCCATGAAAATGATCGTCATGTTCAATGAAGTTCGCTATCGAGCTATGTTGATAAGCCATTTTTTGATGAATTTGATTCTTAACATCAATGACACACGATTCCAACACAATGGTACCACATTTTTTTCAAGGAGAAATAAGGTAGCCATGTAATCTCGAGGGAAGTTTTGGTAATATGAGAAGAGTGATGAAAAATTGTCTTCAAAGAATAAAAAACGGGGAACATGCTTGGAGTGGTTATATAAGATCGAAATCAAATTCCATAGTTGAATGTAGCATGGTAACTTAGAATGAATTAAGATTAAGCCTGATTTACAGGTTACCTCTACTACTCATAACACACTAAGTATCTATTCTTTTCAGGACGTCTTGAAGTTTTGAATCAAATAGTTTATTTGAACGACCTTAACTCGAATATATTAAACACATATAAATTGAACCTACCTTTGCAAATTATGTTGTGTTCATGGCACATATAAGAATACATAACCTCATAAGTCATACATCATCCTAATCAATTCATCATGCTCAAAATTACTCTCGAATTTCGTATGTTTAGATTCTCCAATGGATATCAATTCAGAGAGAGTGGTTCTCCTTATATCCCATCTTATATAAAAATGAAACGTCTCAAACCAGACGCATGCGTATTGAAAGGCTCGCCCTTTTTATTTTGATAACTGTTGTGTGTATATGCTCATGCTACCCCACTGGGAATTCAAGAACACAAAATTTCAATAATCTTTCCCTTCTTTATACGTATGTGTGTGTATGTAAGAGTGTGTGTTCCAAACTCACGTTGTTTATATATAGAGACTAAAATATTAGAAGACAACCATAAAGCTGAAGTCAAGGTAATTTATATTTCTTTTCTTCTTAGCCAATTGTTGGAAAACAGATTAAGATGAATACAAGAAAACAAAAGGAAAATCGAAGTTAGATAACATGAGACGCTGTGTTCTTATGTACATCATTGTTAAATGCATTGCAAGAGATATAATATGGTTGTCAATGTCAGGTAAATATTTACTTTTTATGGTCGTACATACAAGAACAAATATTTGGTTGGTTGGTTGGTTGTTTGCTATTTCTTTGAAATCTTTTAGTATTCAAGGTATATCGAAGCTGTTATGTGTGATGAACAGAATAAATATCAAAGAATTGGTTCTTTGTTTGTGCACCAGGTACACATTGTGTATTTGGCGTCCATATAACATGTTATTTAATCAACCAAATTGAATTCGAATGATTTTGCATTTTTATCAAAGATTTATTGTAATTGAGTGAAGACCTGCATCAGGTACTCTTATCGATTACATGTGACATAAATTATGGATGAAAGTATAATGCAGAAGGGTGAATTACCTCCAACTTTTTGTTAATATGCAGGAATATCCTTGGGAGTGTTGCAGGTGGATATAAGATTACTAATCTATTTTTCTTTATTTGTTTTTGAGAGGTTCTGAACTTACTTTGACTAGTGGGCTCACAGTACAAAAGAATTCTATCTCAAACTTTATCGAAATGCAAGTTGATCAGAGTCCACCGATGAAGAATCAAATATTTGTAACCTTACTATGTCAAAAGCCAGGCAGTTGCAAAAAAGTGAAGCCCTCCAAATAATTGTTACATAAGGTCCAGCCAATATACGCAAAAGACGCTATGACATGCATTTTTACTATAAATAAGTAAAAATATGCTTAAAAATTTGTGAAGTGTTCGGTGAGAATGCTATGAGTGAACTAAAATGCGAGAAATGGTTTGCTCGATTCCGTTCCAGAAATAGAGGCCAGTGCCTCTTTGACACCAAAATTTCTACAATTGGTGGAGGAAGACCGGTACGCAAGCCGCCAGAAAATAGCATTAAACATCAACCAAATGACAGTTTATAATCATTCGAAACGAGCAGGCTACAAAATAATGCTCGATGTTTGAGTGCCACATGAATTGACGCAATGAATTTTGATGAATCGAATTGACATTATATAATTGACATATTTTTTAAGCGATTGAAAAAAGTGACAGGTGATGAAAAATGGGTGAAATACGAGAATATCAAACGTAACTGCTCATGATCAAAGGCTAGTGACCCTGAATCTAGACAAAAATGATTTCAAAGGTCGGATTGACGGCGAACAAGGTTATATTAATTGTTTGATGGGATTGAAAGAGAATTATCCATAATGAGCGAAACCAACAATTCGATTGTGTATTGCGCCCAACTCAACCGTTTGAAGAAAGCAGGCTAGAAATATGGACCGGAATTGGGCAACAGAAAGGATTCCACCATGACAATGAGCGGCAATACATCTTTGCTGACTGAGAACAAATTAATGGAACTTGGTTGGAAAGTTTTTGATGTATCCACTGGAAAGCCTGGAACTTGCACCGTCCGACTACCCATTTATTTTCAATAAAGAAAATTTTCATCCAAAAAATGTAACAAAAAACCGCGGAGACTTTTTATGTGTTGGTGCTTATTCCTTGATTATGTCGAAGGCTTAATGATATACATTTACAAGTAGTCGAGAGCTACTCCATCATTTAGGAAGCAGACCACTAATTTAAGCCTCTATAGTGCTAAAATTTACCAAACAGCAGGTGTACCGCAAGGTTCTCTTTAGGGCCTTTTTTCGGTTTTTACAGGCCATTGTTGGCCGTACCGTGTCAACAATCTGGCTCCAACAGTTTCGATCACGAGCCAGCTCTTCATACTGTTGTAAGCAGTTGGAAGATGCCAGATCGCTCTCTACATCGTGGAGCCATCGTCGCCGACAGTGACCTCTTCGCCTACCGAAAGACGGTTCTCCCTTCAAAGATCGCTGTATCATTCGTTTCGGATCAGCACGCAGAACGTGACCGAGCCAGCGTATTCGCTGTCCTTTGATTTCATGCACGATATCAGGAATTTGCATTAAATTCCTGATCTCGTGATTGAATAGAACTCGGTATGTGCCATCAACGTCGCGTTTTGGGCCATATATCACACGCATGATTCTTCTCTCGAATGTGCCATCTTTCGTACTCATCCGTCAAGGTCCAACTCTCACATCCATACATGACAACGGGTCTGATCAACACTCTGTACAGTTTCAGCTTATCCGCATTTGCAAGATATTTTGATTTCAGCAGTGGACGTAGAGGATACAAAGCCCGATTGCCAGCGGCAAGGCGGACCTTGATATCCTCTCCCACACTATTATCGTGAGTGATGAGAGATCCAATATACTTGAATCTCATTACTCCTTCAAACGTGTGGTTTCCACTACTGAAATCACTTGCGTCTTGGTCTCGAAAACCAGAGATCAGAAATTTGGTTTTGGACTCATTGATTTTGAGACCAACGGAAGCTGAAAACTGTTCCAGTGGGTCAAGTATCTCTTTCACTCCGTTGCCATTTAATCCAATCACACAGATATCATCTGCATACGCAAGAAGTTGATTGGATTGTCGGAATAAGATGTTGTCCTGAGGTGTTGCACTTTTACGAAGGATGTATTCCAACATGAGATTAAAAAGTATCGGGGACAGCGCATCTCCTTGTCGAACACCAGAAGTAATTGCAAAAATTCTCGATAGCCTGTTCTCAACTTTGACACAGCATTGTGACTGCGTTACTGTCATTTTACACAGATGTACATATTTTTGTGGTATTCCTAAATATTCAAGCGCATACCATAGCCTCCCTCGATTGATCTAGTCATAGGCTTGCTTGAAATCTAGGAATACCTGGTGTACATCGCGAGATGTTTCGTAGTACTTGGAAAGAATCATCCGCAGCGAAAAAACTTGATCAGTGACTGACCGATTTGGACGGAATCCTCCTTGGTAGTCACCGACAATTTCCTCCGCTAGAGGAGTAATTCTTCCCAAAATTATGTAAGACAGTAACTTGTATGCTGTGCAAAGGAGAGCTATACCGCGATAATTCTCGCATTTCATGCGATCACCCTTTTTGAATATTGGGCATAACGCGGCCACTTTCCATTCGTCAGGCATAACTTCATTTCGCCATACCAATCGAACAAGGTCGAAAAGACAGTTCCACAAAGTTAGCCCTCCGAATATCAAGAGCTCTGAATTAATGCAATCAACTCCTGGTGAACGATTTCTCTTTAATCTCTGCATGGCCATTGTGAATTCCTCATAGGATGGATCCTCAATGAACATCTCTGCGGTCTGTATTTGAGGGTATTCAAACACAGCTTGTGATACATGTGGAACATTAAGTAGATCAGAAAAATGTTCACGCCATGTATCGAGTACCGCATCGACGTTAACACAGAGGTTTCCATCCTGATCCCGAATGGCAGTTGACCGAGATCTTAAGGTATGGTGCAATTCGGTGATTCCTTTAAAGAAACCACGCGAATTGTGCTCATTGCTGAGTTGTTGTACTCTTAAGAGCATAGCCTTCCACCATTCGCGCTTCTTCTGTCTACAAATGCGTTAAGCTGTCCTCCTAGCAAGAACTGCCTTGTTTTTCCTAGCAATTGTAAACCGAGTCTGCGCTTCATTGTGGGCTATATTACGTTGCTCAACAGCAAGACGACACTCCTCATCAAACCAATCATTTTTGGGCTTAGTTTTCACTACACCGAGAATGTGCTGGGCAGCATCGACAACCGAAGTTTTCAATACTTCCCAGACACTGTTCACATCATCAGATTGGTAATTGGATTGCATAATGCTATTGCTGACAAGATCTTGATATTTTCTTTGCGTTTCTTCATTTATCAGACCTTCACAGGAGAATCGCGTTTTATATTCTCCTGTCCTCCCTGACTTGTACGAAAATTTCCATCGTAGCTTCGCAGTGATTAGATAATGGTCACTGCCTACGAATTTTGTTCACGACCGATACGATCTCACGTCTTGAAAAACCCGAGCCCGGTCTTTTGAAATCAACACGTGGTCAATTTGGCTTCGGGATGTTTTACGTGGATGTGTCTATGTTTCCAAATGGATGTTTTTGTGGGGAAAGAATGTACTTGCCACTTGGAGATCATGTGCGATCGCAAAGTATATCATTCTTTCCCCATTTTCGGTCGCAGTTTCGTGTCGGGAGTACGGACCTATGTTATTACATAAGTCGGTCTGATTTCTGCCAGCTCTAGCATTAAAGTCACCAATCACCAATCTGACATCGTGCTCAGGTATAGAGCCCATCAGATTATCCAAATTATTGTAAAATGAGTCTTTATCTTGGGGTTGGCTTACATCAGTGGGCGCATGTACACAAACGATTGACAGGTTGGCTAATTTCATGTGAAAGCGAAGCTTACACATTCGATTATCGACTGCCTGGAAATCCAACACAGCCTTTTTACCTGCGGCCCAATGAGAAAGCCAACTCCAAGATTTCCGAGGTTATCTCCACTGTGTAGCAACGTATAGCCTTGGGACACATGGTCTACACTTTTAGGCCATCGAGTTTCTTGGAGCGCTACGAGTTCCAGCCGATACTCCTTCATACATGTGATAAGGCCGTTCAACGCGCCAGGTTTTCTTAATGACTGCACATTCCACGTGCCGATCCTCATTCTCGTATCCGGGTATTTAAGCGGGGGGTCATTCTTGTTTTGGCGGTATCCGACTTTGTTTTTATTGTTGACATTTTTAACAGTGATATTTTTTTATGGATGCGGGTCGTCAGCCCAACGATTCAACCAGATTTAGTCGCCTCCTACGACAAGCTCTGGACACTGTGGAGGTATTCTATGGATCTCATGTTTCGTTCGAAATATTTACGAAACATGTTTGCCCCCAACCACAGGGACAGAAGTGGGCTCACAGTACAAAATAATTATATCTCAAACTTCATCGAAATGCAAGTTGATCAGAGTCCTCCGATGAATAATCAAATATTTATAACCTTACTATATCAAAAGCCAGACAGTTGCAAAAAAGTGAAGCAATCGTCCTTGCCCTCCAAATAATTATTACAAAAGGTCCAGCCACTATACGCAAAATACGCTATGACATGCATTTTTACTATAAATAAGATAAAGATATGCCTAAAAATTTGTGAAGTGTACGGTGAGAATGCTATGAGTGAACTTAAATGCGAGAAATGGTTTGCTCGATTCCGTTCCAGAAATTTTGGTGTCAAAGAGGCCATTCATTGAAAAATTCGATGAAATTTTGCAATTGGTGGATGAAGACTTGCACGCAAGCTCTCAGAAAACAGCATTAAACATCAACCAAATGACAGTTTATAATCATTCGAAAAGAGAGGCTACAAAATAATGCTCGATGTTTGTGTGCCACATGAATTGACGCAATGAATTTTGATGAATCGAATTGACATTATATAATTGACATATTTTTTAAGCTTGAAAAAGGGGTGACAGGTAATGAAAAATGGGTGAAATACGAGAATATCACACGTAACTGCTCATGATCAAAGGCTAGTGACCCTGAGTCTAGTTAAAAATAATTTCAAAGGTTGGATTGACGGCAAACAAGGTTATATTAGTTGTTTGATAGGATTGAAAGAGAATTGTCCATTATGAGCGAAATCATCAATTCGATTGTGTATTGCGCCCAACTCAACCGTTAGAAGAAAGCAGGCTAGAAATATGGACCGGAATTGGGCAACAGAAAGGATTGCACCATGACAATGAGAGGCAATACATCTTTGCTGACTGAGAACAAATTAATGGAATTTGGTTGGAAGGTTTTTGATGCATCCACTGTGTAGCCCGGATCTTGCACCGTCCGACTACCCATTTATTTTCAATAAAGAAAATTTTCATCCAAAAAATGTAACAAAAAAACCGCGAAGACTTTTTATGTGTTGGTGTTTATTCCTTGACTATGTCGAAGGCTTAATGATATACATTTACAAGTAGTCGAAAGCTACTCCATCATTTAGGAAGCAAATCACAAATTAAAGCCTCAATAGTGCTAAAATTCACCAAACAGCAAGTGTACCTCAAGGTTCTCTTTAGGGCCTATACTCTGTTTAAAATCAATACCAAATCACTCTTACAAGAGCTTTGAGGGGTCGCAATTATACAATGAAGACTGTCTTATCATACATATAACGGTGTCCTGTGTTATTGTTTTGCGCTATTTAGTGTGATTAAAGACTCTTTAATGAATTGCCTTGATCTGTTGATCATCTGTGTTGAATCCCCAAGATACTATAATTTTTTTTTTGTTTATTATTTTAACTATTACATCTGAATACAATTCATCTAGTAATTTTTCTTTCTTAATTTAGTCACTTGTGAATACGAAGAGACCCATTGGCCAGCTCCATTTATATGTAATTTACTGAAATAATCTTTGCACTGGTGTCCTTAATCCATTAAATCATGTGGTTTCGTTCACTGCGATCGTCTGACTGCATGTGAAGTGTCCAACATACCATGAAGTTCTTCGTTTACGTGTTGATAAATACGTTGTCCATGAATTATGGTAAGTTTTTTTATTTCTTCTTCAACCGTTTGGATATTTAGGTCTCTATGGAGGTCATCATTCCTAATGTACCACGGAACGTTAACTATACTTCGTAGCACTTTGTTTTGAAAAGTTTGTATTATTTTAATGTTGGTTTTCTTTGTGCAGCCCCAAAGCTTCCGAGTTTTTGCCGAGCAGCCAATACATTTTTCGATATTTGATATTAAGCTCATCTTTTTTATTTTTAACATGCTCTTTCCACCTGAGCCTGGTATCTAAGGTCATCCCTAGATATTTAGCCTTATTTGCATACGAATCCTGCTGACCGTTAATGATTAGATGTTTGGAGCTGTTTTTTAGATTAGTAAAATTCACATGCGTGGATTTCGATTCATTGAGCCCGATACGCCACATTTTTGTCCATTTTATGATTTTGTAACCTGCTTCTTGAGGTTTCGTTGTAGATTCCGCGATAGTGCCTCCTACTGAGAGAACTGCAGTATCATCTGCAAATGTTGCAACGGTAACTTCGTTTAGTTGAGCTCAATCTCTGGTGTAGAGCAGGTAAAGAATAGGTCCCAAAACACTACCCTGCGGGACTCCTGCCGATATCTTTTTTAGCACGGAATATTCTTCTTCATATTTCACCCGGACGTGCCGATTTTCAATGTATGATTTTAAAATCATATAATATTGTTTTGGTAAGTCTCTATGAAGTTTGAAGAGTAAACCTCTGTACCACACCTTATCGGAGGCCTGCGCCACATCTAAGAAGATACTAGAGCAAACCTGTTTTCTCTCTAATGTATTCTCAATGACATCTGTAAGCCTATGGACCTGCTCTGACCTTTGTTGAGTGCTTTTCTCTAAAACCAAACTGATGATCTGGGATAAGGTTTTTTTGTTCTATGATTCTTTTTAATCTTTGGAGCAACAGCCTCTTAAACAATTTCGCTATTGTTGGTAAAAGTGAAATTGTCCGGTAAGATTTCCTATCATTCGGTGGCTTGCCAGGTTTTGGAATCATTATTACTTCTGCTACTTTCCACTGCATTGGTACATATTTTTTCCTGAGTATCGCATTGACTATATGCAATAATTTACGGGTCCCTTTTTCAGGCAGCTCCTTCATTATTTGCCCTGTTATCAGATCGTAACCAGGAGCTTTCTTTGCTTTTAAGTTCTTAATTTCAGCTTTTAGTTCTTTCAACGTTACAGGGCTGATATCTTCGAAATCAGATGTTCTATGCGTATCAGTAGTGTTTCTTCAAGATGTTCAGCAAATAGGTTAGCCTTGTCTTTCGCACTTCTAGCCCATTTTCCATTGTTTGTTTTGATTGGGGGGATCTGCGTTTTTGGTTGTTTCAACCCTTTTGTTGCTTTCCAGAAGGAATATTCGGTATCTTTAGTTTGAGCTAGAGAACAAAGGTATTTCCCAATTGTTTCATTTTTCACTGTTTTTATAAGTGCCTTAAGTTTGATGCATAAGTTGTTTAAAGTGGTTTTATCTTGCGGCGCACGCGTAATCTGCCATTTCTTTCGGGCTTTTCGTTTCTCCTGCACTAATTCTTGTACTTCTATTGGGTAAATAACGAAGTTTTTTTTCCTCAATGATAATTTGGGAGTGTATTCCCGAACGGACCTATGTATGACATCAAGGAGCTTGTCTAGTTTTGATTGGTACTTGAAGTTCTATTCTTTCCTCTACTAACTGCTTAAACAATTCCCAATTTGTTTTGTTGTTTGTGAGCTGAGGTGAATTTATTTTTTCTATAACATTTTCACTAACCGTCATAATAACAGGAGAATGATCAGATATTAGATTTTCGTCATTTTCTAAGAAGATGTAGCGTTCCGATATGCCTTTAGTGATGTAGAAATCTATAAGGTCTGGGATTTTGTTAGAATCAGATGTCCGGTAGTTGGTTTCCCTCCTGAGTAAAATTCACAGTTTGAGTATTGACCAGCTGCAAGTAATTCTTTGCCTTTTGGAGAGGTTAACCTAGAACCCCAATCAAGGTTATATTAATATAACCTTGATTGGGGTTCCCCGCGGGGGACAATATATTGCAGATATATTACAGGTGTTGTGATAACCAAAGTTAACCGTCACGGTTGTTACTTGCATGGATTCTTTTTCTATTTTCAGTTCTTCATGATGATTAATACTGTCCCTAATAAATATAGCTGACCCTCCTCTTGCCCGTTCTGATGGATGTGTTGTATGATAACAAGTATATCTCCGGATTGATACATATGAGCTGCTGGTAAAATGTGTTTCTGATACTAAGCATATATCAATTTTCTCAGCATTTAAAAATAGTTCTAATTCTGCTAGATGTTGTGTTAATCCGTTTGCATTCCATATGGCTATTCTTAATGAGTAGTTTTGATGTCTGGTTTTTGCTATGGAATTATGAACTGAACTATGTAGAGCAGACATTATTTCTTTTTAGCTATTTTGGAACTTGGTATTTCCAGCAGATTGAGTCGATCCAGAATTAACTTATTTAGTTTATTCTGTTCCTCAAGGCTATATAAAAAATTGCTTGGACAGTGTTTTTGAATTTTTCAGTTCCGTTGGTGTCATATTCTTTCAAATTTGAAGTGACCAGCACATATGTATAATTCTCCCTACGCATATGTACTTCATCTCTTGCTCGATCGTTGTTTGGATGACTTAGAAGGTGTTTGCGTGCCTGATCCCTCATTTTCTATAGTTGCTTGGCAACCTCACATCCTCTGTAGGTCGCCGGATGCTGACTATTACAGTTTATACATTTTGCTGGTTCTTCTTTAGATAGTTTGCAAGTTTGTGTTGGGTGCTTTCCAGCACATTTGACACATCTTGGTTCGCGTGCGCAATATCTTTGCGTATGGTTATAGCCGATATTGCGTATGGTTATTACTGATATTTCTCCGTATTCAGCTTCATTGACAAGTATCTGTATGCGTTTGGAATAGAAGTGTTAATCTTCCATACATTATTGTTCAGCGCAGTGATTTTGTAATCTTGTTCCGTAACAGAACTCATTACACTTTGGATTTCTGAATAGTTGGTTACTCTTACTATAAAAATCAGTGGTGGGGCTTTTACTTTCGGTGCTTCATTTTGTTGAACTGGTTGCCGATCTGGTGATTTTGCTACCTCTGGTGAGGACTCAGCTTTTCTTTTTTTATTGTTCTTATTTTGTTTAGCATTTTTCTCCTTCAACATCCAGTTAGTTTCCCTTTCTAACTCTTCCTCGTCCGTTGAATATTCATTCTTCTGCGACTTGGCACTTTTTGGTTGACTTCGATGTCTGCCACTTCTATGTTTAAGGTTTTGTCTTCCGTTTTTGAATTTGTTTTATCTGTTCTCAGGCATATCAACTCACCTTGAAGATTGGAGATTAGTAACTCCATATCTTCAATTTAATGTTGTAGTGCTTGATTTTTTTTTTTCTAAATTAGAATGTCCATCATTTTCAGTTGAAGGACTGCTTTTGTTACTTCTTTTGGTATATAATTTTGCTATGTTTGACTGCTGTTGAAACGGATTCGCTGTTTCAAAGTTGATCTCACTAACATGCAAAAGGTGGTTCTCGTCAGAATCCATGGAACCGCGCGAAGAGTGTGCGTTAGCCAATTTGGTGAATGGTCTACCACCCAGGGTAAACCCTTTTGTGTTTCCGCGAAAGAGATGTTCTCTAGTTGATGATTTTGCCTACTTTGAACTTCTTGAGAATGGGCACATCCCAGAAACTATTGAGCATGCCTCGTTAGAGGATGGATTAACCAACTGGGCAGTTAGTGTACCACCTGGGGTATTTTGAAGGTAGATGTTAAATGCCACCTTAATCCAGTTGCTGAATAGAGTTCCGAGGCGTGCCATCCAAAAAATACAAAACTCTAGACTTACGAAAGATCTAGACAGCCTACAAAACCGCAGAGATGTTGCAGAACTCTGCGTGTTCTATAGATAAATAAATGGTAAATGTTCTGCAGAGAAAAGGAGAAAATACCACCATTTGCTACGCTAGGACGCTAGGTAACACGAGGAACGGTTAATGCGCATAGGTTTAAAATTCAATGCATAAATTTAAGGCGGCTATCAACCTTTACTTGAAAGATCGCGCGTCTGGTGCTGGAGCTTTGACAGGTACAAGCAGCTAGGACAGTCTAAAAATCCGCCCTGAACCCAAATAAAATTTAACGTAAAAAAAACTGAAAAAGTTAATCTTTTTTTTTTATCTCTAATCTGTTTTGGGGTTCAAGGCACTCCCTACTTGTTCGCATCCAATTCGAGGACGTACGGCTATATGTCCGATTTTCCTAACCATCTGCACATTGCATAGCTCTATGTCAGCCTGTAGTGCTGAGATGGAAGATGGGTCGGCCCATGAGTTCTGCACACCAACAGCGGGTCATAGTTGTGTTCATTCACACCACAGATCGTAATCTCATGGTGAAATATGAATCCTTCCACATCCTGCCCCTATCGGGATTCAAACCCGGTACCTCCCGCTCCAATTCAATACATAATATAAGTATCTCACTATATACAAAAACCTAAGAATCGACTAATCTTAAATTGCATTATCTTTCCATCTCTGGCGATGCATTATATACAAACAAAATTGTTTATCTCCGTTATCAATTTTAATTTCGTTACGAATTACGAATGCCATTTTCAATGCCAACGAATACATAGTAAACAGCTGTAGGTTGAACGATCTTCGTTGTATTAAAATGTTTCTCAAATTTATCACCATCTTGATAATACAGAAACACAAAACACTTAAGGTTGTTGCACCACTGAGTATAGACTTATAATTCGATTTACGTTGTAAATGTGTGTCTCATCCAAATGTCAGTAAATCACTTTGCGTCATTTACCTCTTTCGGTATATGGTACATAGGTAGAACAGTAAATAATTGTTACAATGTACTGTTGTTTAGTTACCGAACGATAAAACAATAAATTTCGACTGTCGTATAAATATAACTTCTTGACAGTGTTTAGATACGTCGAGTAAATAATGGTACTCGGAGTTAAGACACACAATGTATCACACACAATCCTTCCAAATGTATTTATGTACATTATTAGATCATCAATCAGTCATATGGTGAAAATGACACATATTGATTTTTAATGATGTGTCAATAAACTCTATACCTCGATACACAATCAATTTTTTTTTTTTTTGGTCATTAAAACAGTTGATAGCATCTGTTAATCTTCCCGTACATACTCGTATATACAATACGACATACATATATATAAGATAATATATTGGGAGAGAGTTTTTGGTATGTACGACCAAAATCCCAAATCTTTTTTATATATTTCGATGGATTTAAAAAAGATTTTGTATTGTGTTGTTGTGTTCATTTCATCTTAATACCGCATTATATCTCTCCGGATAAGATTCTAGAATATAATTTCTTTGCTCCGGATAAACACATAATAGATAACTGAAAACGTATATAAAATCTGTTATCACACGCACATATTGTGTATTTGGGCGAAATTCTTTCTATCTATATATGTACATCTGCATCTTATTGTTTACTCCGTAATGTGTGCGCGCGGTTTTCATCTCGATTTCAGTTTAATTTCCTTTGATTATTAATTTCAATTCTTATTTATGTACCTATATGGTTTAGCCCTGTGGGTAGGGGCATAGAATATCACCATAGTATCCAAAGCTTGTTGTAGAAGGCAGCTTAATCTGGTTGGATCGCTAGGCTGACGACCGGCATTCGTAAAAAACAACAAATGTTTGACGGCATTATCACATTTATGACGGAGTTTCGGCTGGCACTCGTAACGCTAAAAGAAAGTCGATGGCCTAAAAGTGGAGACCATGTGACTCAAGGGTTCATACAGAATCCACACAGTGATGATGTGTAGTTAATTAATCGAAAAAATGTAGAAATGTGAGATGATCAACAACACCATCATGAGCATACCGTCCAGTTGTATGAGAGGACGGAGAACCCCGCAAAAAGTGCTAGTGAAATCGTTGGAAAACTTACGTATTTAAAATAGGCAGGGTACCTCGGCGCAAGCAACCGAAAGGGACAGAGTAGCAATGGAACAAGCTACAGCAGGAGCGAGCTTGGGTGGCCGTGACAATATGAGCGACGGCGTGACAATATGAGTGACGAACAAACAACACTAGTACAAGTGATAATATTAACAAGGTGGTAATGCAGATGCGGAATTGGGAGATGCGTTTTTCGGGGAATGACGGCATGTCACTGACTGTTCTTGTTGAGGATAGATATGCACGCTAGAGCAATGGTACTCAGCAGAAATGAGTTATTTCGAGGCCAGTTTGTGTTGCTGAAAGGCTCGGCCTTAGAGTGGTACGAGGTATACGGACTGGACACACCTGGTGAAGAGGTTAAAAGCGAGATTTTGCCAAAAAACTATGATTTTATCATGAGTGAGGAAATTCTCATGAGACTGCAGCAATCAGGAGAAACGGTGACACTGTTTCAAAAAATCTACAGCGCAATATGGCTCAACAAAATGCTCTCCAACCAGCATTGATAAAGGTAAACACTGTGGCCGAACTGATGGCCAATTGCAAGAAAATCAACGACAGTATGTTTGCACTAGCCCGGAAGTTCCAGATTTAGCTGAAGGGAAAAGCATTGGAGGCAGCATGTTTTCCCGCAAAAAAATCAGTTACGTCTATAGACAGTGTACAGCGGTGGAGGATCTAAATGAATCAAGACCGGAGGTAGCGACGATTCGATAAAACCGAAGACTAACTTTCAACGACAAAAACCAATGAAAATACAGGCGATAATCATTGGAGTGTTGAATTGTTGGAAGTGAGAGATCTACGGTAGACGTGATAGATCTACGACGTAAAATTGCCCAAAAGATCACAAAGGAGCCAACCAATGTTTCCAGACAACATTGGTTCTACAACGGAAAACGGCACATCCGAGGTGCAGAGGATCATCGCATTCCGATCAATAGAATGATCCCAAACAACACAATTAAACTCTCGAAGTTGAAGACCCAGGGCACAAGTACAGAAGACTCGGCATAAGAGACTCACATGAAGTTAAACATCCGACCGTCAGTACGAGTTGTCAGACCGACAACGATATGAATAATTCAGAAACAGATGATGGAATATCTTGCGTTATTACGGTGGATGGCGAAGATGGACCACACGTAGAAGTAGACATACTGAGGTACGGTTTGGTGGGGTTGTTGGAATCGGGTTTAATAAAAACCTTAATTGCACCAACAATTACCCGGCGTAAATATGTGGGATTGATTTCTGGAGGGCCTTTGGAATACGACCATCAGTGGAGTCCAAGGAAGAATACGACACCATCAAGAATATGGGAAAATTGTCACAGAATGATTTGAAAAGGCACAAATTTAGTGAGAAAGACAGTAGAATCTTAAGAAGGGTGACGAGTTCATTTCTCACAACGAAACCTGATAAGCTCGGGTCCGTAACTCTGACTAAACACAACTTCGACACCGAAAGTGCAAATGCGGTTTGAGAAAGAGCTCGCCCTGTTTTACCCTATCAACAAAAAGCGATGAACGAGGAGATGGATCGAATACTGCAACTAAGCGTGATAGAACAGACAGGTCTCACCTAATGGGCACACCCAGTAGTTTGCGTTACTAAACCTTCGACCTGGCTAAACAGAAGACGGTCAAGGATACCTACCCTCTTCCTCACATCAATAGGTAGTAGGTAGGCTTAGTGATGCATTCTGGCAGATTGAGCTGAACACTAATGCACGATCCAAAACAGCATCCATTGTACCTAGGAGAGGATTGTTCCAATACCCGAGAATGCCTTTTGGGTTGTGTAATACCAGTTAAACTCTCTGTCGGTTGATGAATAAGGTACTTGGCGTCGACCTGGAACCCGTGACCATCGTGATATCGCAGACGTTTGAAGAGCACATGGCACTACTGAAAGAGGTATCCAAGCGTCTGCACTAGACTAATCTCAAGATTGGTTTGGAGTAGTCATAATTTTGTCCAAAGAAAATAAAATATCTTGGGTATGTATTAGAAGAACATGGACTGCGGGTCGATCCTGACAAAAGTACCGGAATCCTGAACTTTGCTACACCGAAGTGCATTAAGGATGTTAGGAGATTGATTGGATTAGCAGGGTGGAATCGACGATTAATTTCGGATTTTACTCAGATAACAGTACCGATAACCAACCTCCTGAAGAAAACTAACAAACCCTATTGTTGGACTAAAGATGCATTCACAAAATTGAATTCTCTCTTGGTGTCCGCACCAATACTGGTGAACCCGGATTTCTACAAAGTGTTCACGATACAGACGGATGCCTCTGATACTGATATCGAAGCAGTCGTGACGCAGGAAGACGACAATGGGGAAATTCATCAGAAGGTCAAACATTCCAGATGCTTTCGGAATGGATTCAACAGATTCATTGGAGATGGGACTAGTGAAATGAGATGGAAGTTATACGTGCCATATACACAAGACAGCAAGTGCTGAGGGAAAACAATGACAGTCCCCTAGCAGCACACATGGTATTTTTGGTCCAAAGATATGAGGCCTGGATGAGTGTTAACTCATCCAGGCCTCATATCTTTGGACACAGATGAGCGGGGGTGTTCGCCAGTATGTGGAGTAAGGGCTGTCAAATATACAAGCACGCAGCAACAAAGCGAATAGGTTACCTATGAGAAGGCAACGGAACCATGGAAAATGACCGCAGTGAATTACATGGGACCATACCCGCGATCAAAACAAGGGCACCAGTACTTATTGGTAGTACTGGATGTATTCAAGAAATTCGTGATGTTGAAGCCGATGAGAAGGGTGCAGTCAGTGTCACTCCAAAACTTTTTGGCAGGTTCGGTATTATTGACGTTTGGATCCGTGATAACCGACAATGGAAGTCAATTCACATCGAAAATTTTTTAAATACTGATGGTGAACTATGGGATTGATCACTGGCTGAATGCAATAAATCAACAGCAAGCCAATGCGGAATGTATATCATCCGCAAGACCAGCAAAATTGGGATGAGCATATTGACAAATCGCAAGTGCTTTGCGTACGGCGGTCCACGTCAGCTCGGAATTTACACCATGTTTCGCTGTGTTTGGGAAGGATATGAGAGGTAAGGGTACCATTAATCCTAATCTCATTAACGACCAAACGAGAACAGCTGACCAGCTAAACGCCTTATACGAGTACAACAACTCAGCAATGAGCGCAATTCACGAGGTTTCTCTCCAGGATGGAAATCCTTGTGTAACCATCAATGTGGGACTGGATACATGGCGTGAACATTTTTCAGACCTACTTAATGTCCCACATGTATCACAAGCTGTGTTTGAATACGATCAAATAGAAACCGCAGAGATTATCATTGAAGATCCATTCTATGAGAAATTTACCGTGGCCATACAGAGGATATCAAGGTTCGTCTTGCCGCTAGCAATCGGGCTTTATATCTCTACGTCCACTTCTGAAATCAAAATGTTTTGCAAATGTGGATAAGCTAAAATGTGGGAGTTGGACCTTGACGGATGAGTACGAAAGATGGCTTCTAACATTCGAGAGGAGAACCATGCGTATGATATATTGCCCAAAACACGACGTTAATGCCACATTCCGAGTGCGTTTTAATCGTGAGATCAGGAAATGAATCACGCATGAAATCAAAGGAATGATAAAGCAATCTTTACAGGGAGATCCACCTTTCGGTAGCCGATGCCTCCACGACATAGAGAGTGATTTAGCATGATCTAATTCTTTACACCAGTATGAAGAGCTGGCTCGTGATCGAGGCCAATGGAGTCGGATTGTTGACACGGCACGGGCCAAAATAGCCAATTATGTGTATTTGGGCGAAATTCCTTGTATCTGCATCTTATTGTCTCCTCCATCCCGTATGCGCGGTTATCATCTCGCTTTCAGTTCAATTTCTTTTGATTATTAATTTCAATTCTTATTTATGTATCTATATAGTTTATTATTATCGCAACAAGAATATTATATTTATTTATAGATTTTACACAAACAGCATGAATTTAAAATTTTATTTTATTTTTAAGACGAGAAATACAAGAAATTGAAATTAATTTAAATTTCCTGTGAGATAATGTATGCGGCAGCTCAGCATCTCAGCGCTGTATGTATCGTAAGTACTTGTATAGATATTATTTCGTTTAGTTGGATATATAAACAAGACGAAAAACATGGAATTGCATTGGAAGTTGATTTCTTTTCTCGTATACATGTAAGATTATATACTCGTATCTGTATACAAGAGAATAAATTTAACACCCACGAAATCAGACTGCTTTTATAAGTGTTATGAAAAATTTAACCGAATCCTACGGAAATAAGAAATTCTTGTTTGTATTCTAACAACAAACTGTAAATAAGACGCAAATCATTGTCGAACATTAAACAACTTCAACTTGAAATACGACATTGAATCGGATTTGGAAAAAAATATGTCTGGTTACTTTCACTTCGGGTTAAACTATCTTAATCGCAATGGTTTGTATAGTTGTTGAGAGGAATTTTCCTATAAGAGGTTTTTTGGCTATTGTGAAGCACCTTCTCAGCCGGGAGTTGTGTAACTGGTGGTAAAATTTGAGATGTTGGGAGAATATTGCTGTTGTAGCCCGTAGTGTTGAAGAAAGCCCATGTTTGCCAATTCCTCGTCGGTCGTTGGGATTAGACATTCCACAAACGACATTACACCATATTTTGCATAAAAACTGAAGTCTTAAGGCTTTTAAAGTTAGTTAACACAATAACTCAAGCCGGTCGATCACCGTAAACGTCGTATTTTCGCTGATTAAGTCGTTCAAATTCCGGATTTTCATCGAAAAATCATCTCGAATCATTTTCACCTCGGTGGCACCGTTAATAAGCAGAACTGTTACATTATGGTTCAGAAAATTCAAGAATGATTTTTGCCGAAATTGGAACATTTAGGCCCAAATTGGAAAATATAGATGTGGACGAAGTTTATGTTCAGCAAAACAATCGCAATTTTGCAAGAAAATTTCTTAGCCGTGTTATTTCTCGAAGAGGTGATCACGATTGGACACCGAGATAAGATATATGCCAATGCTTCACAATCAATTTAAGACCTTAAAGATGGAATTCGTGAAGTTATCAAGGATAAACAGCCGCAAATGTGTGATGGACATGGAAAATGAAAAGGAGATTTTCATAAAAAGATACTGCAAGCGTAGCCGTGGTGACTATTTGGATAAAATCTTTTTCATATTTTAATGGCATACTTTCATTTAATGCCGTAATTGTGTTGGGGTGGTGTCTTGATTTCGCCCGTTTAGTGATTAATCCTTTCATGCTATTATAATTTTGTGGGTGTCCGCATTCACCCATCTAAGTGATATTTGGCTGTGTTGTAGTATGTCCAAACGTCCAATTGAAGAAGGCGCAGATATTGAGAAGTTGTCAAGTTATAGATACGACAGGAGGGAGTATGAAATTTTTGGGAGGTTGTGTCAGAAGGTGTTGACTTGTAATGTAAGGTTCCCTAAACGACAGGGCCGCAAGGGTCACCAATATTACGGCGCGTTGTTCGAAGATTTTGAAAAGTAATTTGTGAGTTGTTGCTTGATATGTGTTGTTGTAAATCGCTAGGCCGGTTCAAATTCATCCCATAAGGGATATGTACCGATTCATAAGGGATATCTTCACCGATTTTTGGTTCAGATATTTTACATGAACCAGATTTTTTAGTATCTATTAGACATTAGTATCTATTAGACGCGACATCATTACGATATGCGACTATTGTTCTGATTGACGTGGATTGGAGCTTCCCGCTCCAACTGCCGCAACTTTAAACGCTGCGCCATTTGATACGAAAAAAGTACGGATAGTGGGGAGCTTGGGGAGATTGTCAGACATTAAATGACGTAACCATTCTAGATTGACTTATTGGCATTCTATGGTGTATCAGTATACTACCTAAATCTACTTTATGATTTGAGAACGAAGCACTCTCAACTATATCGCAGTTCCATTTGAACGTTTTACCTTACGGCAAAACCAAATCATACTATATGTCAGCTTTGAGTAGACCATCTACACATTATATTGGTTCCTTCCAGTATTCATGCTTCGCATACAGTCTCCAGCTCTAACTGCTGTAGCTTTAACTATTTATTGAATAGATCTACACCTTACAGTGGTTAAAAAACATAGTTCAATAGATTTATTTTTCCTATATAGGCTTGTAGGAATTACGGCTAACTTCGAGCTGTACCATATCGTTCGGAGATTAAAACATTTGTTAACGCTGGCTTTGTTGCTTTGATTATCAATCTGAGAAACCTTATATGCACCACGTCCATGAAGAAGAGTATTAAATGCTTTGGGTTTTAAATGAGATATGAACCGCCCAGGTGGCGCAGTGGTTAAAGCTGGAGCGGAAGGTACCGGGTTCGAATCCCGATTCGGGGCAGGATGCAAATGGGGTTTTCATAGGCTGACATAGAGCTATGCAATGCGCAGATGGTACAACGAAAAAACTCGGACCTATAGACGTACATAGAGTGGAATCACAACGGACCAATCGCTGGTCTAAGTGTGCGATAGCAGCCACAACAACCTAATCTAACCTAAATGAGATATGAGTACATACTTCGCCACTAACAAATTGACTATATTTGGCATTTTCTCTGCATTTTGTTATATGGTTTTCAATAACCCAATAAAATGAAAACACCGACCAAATAACGAAGTCTTTACAATGAAATAAACATTCATAGATTTCTCTTAAAAAATACTCCTTTTTTTAAATATCAAAATGAAACCTCTTATTGGAAAACCCTTTATTTATATACAATCATCGGATTGTACATAATTTTACTTCATTGTTTATAACCGCACAGAACCTATCATTTTCTGTACACCGTGGAGCTATATTCGGCGACAACAGCTTCTTTCCATATCTGAAGGTGGTATTTTGGTCTCTTCCACCTGGGATAATTCTATCTCAGAGAATAAAGTCGGGGTCACCAATGTAGGATATTGTTAATGATGCTGGATGATTGGGACCTGTAATCGTGACAGCTTATGATCGGAGTTAAACCTGGACGCCAATAGAGTGGCATTGATTGACAGCTAGGGCGCTGAATCAACCAGCCGTCTTGAACTGTGTGTCATCTTATATGTGATCTGTAATGTTTGTTTCGCTAGGCCAGTTTCGATCTGATGACGTCATTGATTTGTTGTGTGATCGAAAAGACCAAGTCCATCTTATCAGGCATATGCGACCGGACTTGATGTATGTTGAATTTCGTTATGTTGTGAGGCTATGTTGCAACAGTTCTAGCGAATTACAGAATTTTGAATCGAAACTGTTTTTTCGTTGATTATATTTTTTATATGATTTTCTACTGTGGCGTACTGATCATTATTTATTTCAATCATATTATTTTTGTACTATGTTGTGAACGCCACAGATTGCCCAATATCGACTAATAAAGGTTCACCATTTTTATAACGGATCTTGGAGCTCTTCATTGAAATATAAAGCCACGTTATTTATTGGGGAAGGCCAGCAATTAAAATGGACTCCAAGCAACTTTGTCAATATTTCGATTAATAACAGTTCCACGTTCGTAAACCAAACCTTCTCGTTTAGTGTTATTTGACGAGAACTATAATGATCAACCGATCAATTCATTCCACTTATCATGAATGCCTCATATTTATATCTCAAAATATTCTTCAAAACCTGCAAACAGGAAGGCAATTACTCTTTTTTTTATCTAATCTCTAATCTGTTTTGGGGTTCATGGCACTCCCTATTTTTTCGCGGTTTGCTTAGTTACGTCCTTGCTTTTAAGCCATTACAGCCAATTCGAGGACGTACGGCTATAGGTCCGATTTTCCTAACCATCTGCACGTTGTACAGCTCCATGTCAGCCTATAGTGCTGACATGGAAGATGGGTCGGCCCATGAGTCTCTGCACTCCAACAGGAGGACATAATTGTGTTCCCTCACACAACAGATCGTAATGTCATGGTGAAATCAAGGCAATTCCTCGAACAGTAGTAATATTTTAAAACTCCTGTTTCTGTACCTTCATCCAGTTTTTGAAGTGTCTTTTTGGCGGTTCTTTACTTGGTGGGATAGCGCAACTGTGTGTAGTCGATGATTTTCAATAAATAATCGACTACACACAGTTTGTATTTATAAAACCTTCTATTCGATGTGTAGCTACTCAATCTTTCATCTTTCATTTCAATTCTCCTATCTGCCATAGTAAAATGCAGCTTCTTATTTCCTTCTTCCGCTGGAACCCTAGATTCGGAATATAGTACAATCGTTGTGTAATAATAAAGTTGAATGATTCGTCTGCACATTAAACATCTTTGATTCGAGTTACACGGTTTCGACTCGATGCGTGAATATATTTTTGAACTTATAATATCAAATTTTTATTTGATTGAATTTAAAAGTGGAATAAGTCACACATTAGAGAAATTCTTAATATGAATTTCAACAATTCAAAGAATATATTTCATTTAAGAATCATATCGATGTTCTAATTCAAAGTTAAACTCCTAAAGTTGCCTAGCCGGCAATACTAGAACTTCACTTGGTATCGCCTGAAATGCTGCACAGTCAGTCGAGTAAACTGTAACTGCCGCAGATATTTCTGAAACAAATGAGACTGTTATTTCAATTGTAAGACTGCGAGATCTGTACCTGCGATTGGTGTTTTGGTTGTAACAGCTATTAGTCAATCATGACTACTTTCCTTGGTAAATTGATGGTATAATGGAAGTCTCGAATAAACAATTCCTTTGATACAACTTAAACCAACCTCACGCTAATTGTTCAGGGTAGTCTTCCGAAAGATGGAAATTCTAGATTTAACCAGGCCAAAAGGTGTTTGTCCTCTTTCCTACTTAAATGTTTAGAGTGATAGGTTGATAGATACTTTAGCAATACTAGTAAAATATTTCTACGGTAAATCTGTTAAAAAAATCTCCATACAAGAAGTCAGCAGAGAATGTTGCCTTGGATGCATTTCTTGACATCGAAATTGTCTCTGATAACACTTTCTTTAGTGCGATGATCTCTGCAGCTGACAAACATGGCATGGAGACCACACATGTTCAATGGCTTAGTGCCGTGCTTAGGGTAAGAAAAAGTACTGCAGACCTAATCGACGTACTGCTAGTTCAATGAAACGACAACGGTTTTTTACTGACAGGGTTATGCTGATGACATGGCCATAATACTGATTATGCTTGTACTATAAGATCACACGTGTAGTGAACAGGGTATATCAGAACACTGAAATGATTCTTATCTCAAGACGAAGGACTCTGAAAGTCTTGAGTCTTTCAAAATTAGGCATCAGCATCCCGGTCTCTTTAGAGCTAAGTATCTGGTGATCTGGTAGGATTAAAAGATAATCTGCCAAAAACATAACATAGAACAGAATAAGACATGTAACAATTACTGGAAATGTAAACAGTTATTGATAAATCATATATCCAGTTGCATGCACTGGGCTATACGCTACGATTTGCGATACCTATTGGCCTATAATAATGAGTGGAATAACTGATATGTGAGCTCATAATAATGTCAGATCTTGAGCTCCAGACAAGGGTGAAGCTCTTTATTCCATTTACTTGGACTCGACCAAATTCGAAAGTGTTTCATTGGTGTAGATGTGAGACGAACAGAGAATTGGATGAATGTGTCTTACTTAATGCGTTTGTATGCATCTTCCTCGTATATCAACCGGTTATTTGCTGTTGTATATGACTTCGAAAACGTCTATGATGAGTCAACCTGATCTGATGATTACAGCTCTTTCGTGGTCTGAAAACAGTTTACCCGCTTCTTAATATCGCAATGATATTTATTAAACCAATGTATATTGTCGCCGGTTGTAGCGTAATGGTTTGGCCGTTGACCAAAAATTAAAAATCAACTGTATGTGTTAAGGAAATCGTTGAGCTTACGACCTATCAATGTACACCAATACGTTAAAAATAGTTTGTAAGGTTGAGACGCGGTAATGGCCGTTTATGACCTCTGTTTGATGCTACCTCGCCCGACCTTCCATTTTGCATTATTTCAACTCCGTAAGATAACAGAAAGTCTTTATTTATCATTTTTGGTTTCGTATCAGCGTCGATCCATACTGGTGGCTTCACTGCCGAGTCGATTGAGGTACAGAAATATTTCATTTAAAATGTTTTTCGGTTCAGTATTTGTCGTGAGAATACAGCAACTGGCTTGATTTGAAGCTGTTGATATTAATGAATAACAAACGATAGAGATATGTAAATAATGTGGTCGGTAAAATTTTAAGTTTTCCATATAATAATTTTACCACCTTTGACCAGATGACAATGTTCATAAAACTCTTCATTTCCTTTTTTTACAAGTTCACATTTTTTTGTTGTGGCCCATTGTGACTTCCCGGTATATTACTGTAGAAACCATCTGCACGATGCATTGTTCCATGCCAGTCTAGTACTGACATGGAAGATTGGACGGCACACGGATTCTAATCTCAACTGGGTTTCAGATGAGTTCATTCTCACCACTGATCGTACCGCCCAAGACGATCGATGGTGAAAATCCCTTTTCGGATCCTACCCCTATCGGGATTCGAACCCGAAACCTCCCGCTCCATGCCGCATTGTTCTAACCACTGCGCCACACGGGCGGTATTTGTTCACATTACCATGGCTAATTGCCAATCTGTGATATTGAATTAATATTTGGTTATGTTTAGATCTCGGTACTGCAGTTAGTCTTGTTTTCAGAATAGCAGGACGTATACTGGCATCCGGGTAGTAAATCTTTCTTATACTACTTACTATCCATTTGTAATGTGTTGAAAATCTGTTAGTGCCCTCTCTGCTACAGATGTATAAGTTCACGTACCATTAAAAACATTTCTAACCAGACACTCAAGCGTTAATCTAATATATTTCTAAAAATTCAAATAATGCTGTAGGGAATCGAATCAATAACCTTTTGTCGCACACTGTATACCCAGCAAAAAGTTTTAAATCTCCATATAAAACAACAACATCACCAAATACATAAACAACAACAAACTCATGAAAACCAATTTCCAATAAAAATTCAAAAATGGAAAACCAAAATTTTCCTCTCTCGTCGATTTTTCGCTCGATCGTGCGCACAAATTCGATTTGTTTTTTGCACAAATGTTTGACGCCGATTGGGGCAATATGTGTTTACGTTGTGCTTGTTAAATTCAAATGCGAAATAAAATTGAAATTTTTGTTTCGTTTACTTAAGATAAGACCGAATCTCAAGTGCACAAAAACTACTGTTGGGAGAAATTTTAATCTATATCCACATACATAGTCAGTGGATTTGAACATAAACAAATTATTTAATTAAAAACACTTTGTGTTTGCAAGTTGGATTCCACCTAACACCATATCAACTATGATAAGATTTGATGTGCATTGTTGTTGTATTGTACAAAATGTTTACCGATCGATTTACCAAACATTTGGATTGTGTGCCGATATATTCTTCCCACAATTTTGTATAATTTTAAGGTTTGGAAACGGTTAGGACATACATATAGTTCGTAGTGCTCAACTACAGATGGCGTTATTAACTAAAAACGTGCATGGTACCTATTTAGCATGACCACTTATAAGGTCCTCCGTAGAAATATCCTAACTTATATTTAACAAGTAGGATTAAACTACTTGCCGGACTCTAACCGGCAAAACCTCACCCTCCACTTCTTCAAACGAGCAGGATCGCAAAATTTGTAAAACTTCAGGCATTGGATGTCCATATTCTTATCAGTCCTGTTTTAATTTATGTTCTTAGATTCATGTTGCGTTTTCTGGTAAATATCATGGTATTAATGGTGTTCCAATTTCGCTCCTCCGTATTCTGGTGTTGTAAGCATCTAATCGTTTCTGCCATTGTTCCATCATTTATTATATGATGCCTTTCTTAAGAGTCCCTCAAAGTACTATGACTCTGTGTTTAGCCATTAACGTAATATGTGGCAATCTAGATATTATGGAGGCTGTCTCTTTCGTGATTGTCCTCTAAGCACGTCAAATCTGGAGTGCAATAGTTCGTTTTGCAGTGTCCAATGCTCGAAACCATACGGGGAGCAATTTCCTATTACTCGGTCCGCCAGTACTGGCCATTAATCGAATAATGCCTGTTGCTGCTCTATTCGCCTTTACCAGCGTTTGGCTAATATACTCTTTAAAGTTTCGTCGATCGGTTCAGTCACACCCCTAATTACCTAATTTTTGCTGTCGGTACTATTCTTATTCCCCTTATGTTAAATTTCATAGGCGATCATAGCATCCTCTGCCATTTCAACTGCCAGACCGGGCAGTTTCCTGCAGCAACTACAACCAATTAGTGAGATGACTTCAACCGCGACTTCTTCTCTCTCTACAAGTTGTTGTTCATATCTCGCCGATACAATAAGTGCCAAGTCATCGGCATATCCTACTATAGGTTGTTATAGTCCTCGAGCAAGAAATTTCTGAGAACACCGTCATAAGAATATTCCAGTGGTCGTAATACCAATCCTTGGGGTACACCACTCGTAACCTCCATCTGAATAGCTACACCCGCTGATTCTACAATGATTCCTCGTTCACTCAGAAAGCTCGAAAAAACCTTCATAAGACTCACTTGGCATTGTTAGATTAACGTCCAAGCTGCGCTATTGAATTCATTCCGTAGGGTAACTACTACTATGTTATGCCGTGTGACTAAAGATCCGTCACCGGCTTTATCGACAAACCTCATGACTTACGCTATGTAGTATCTACATTAGAACATCCCGCTGGGCCTCTTTAGTTAATTTACATTAAACTGCCATATTTTTATCAGCTGGCATTAACACTTACCCCTGGTATCTATTACCCCTGGTTTTTATGTCAAAAATAAGAGGTATCACTGTAATATCGTATAACATAAGGTAACATCGAGCATAAACAATTCTTCTTACTACGTGCCTGTATATAGTGGACTGACACCATGCTCAAATATTGGACTGTTGAATTTGTGTTTATAAAAAATGAAGCTATTTTGAAAAAATCGTAATCGGTTCCGAAAGCGGATTTTGCTATTGTGAATATGTCGATATCGACAAATCGAAATTGGATTTTCCAAATATCGAATGTCAACTTCCGACTACAATTTAGTACGAATTTCATTTTATATTATTGAATTTGTGTGTCTTCAATGCTCAACAGTTTTAGAAACAAGTATTCATTAATGGATTTCATTTCATTTGACATTAGCTAATCAACATTTTCGATATCGAAAAAAATCCGATATCGAATTATATCACAATATCCCTCCAGGTGTCCTTTCCGTGCTGCCGCATATTTCGACAAGCTATAACTTCATCTTTCAAAATAGTAATTCTAATGATTTCCAGTTCCAGATTTTATGAGTGGATTATTGAGCTACGTTTGATCAACATCCACCAAGCTTATTCTTGGACTAGGTTCGAAGATTTGGCCAAGCATACATGCATAGTGAACAAATGCTCTTCCCCACTTCTTCCTTTTGTCTTCAGTATATTAACCTTCAACCCTTATTCTTTGACAGTTGGTTTACACTATAGTTCCACAAATATCTTTTCGTCCAGCTGTGTTTAAAAAGCGAGTACTTCAACGAGATCGATACATTAAGTTAAATTTTACATTATACAAGTGTATATAGTCGCGCACTGTACATAAGTGAAAATCTCCGTATATCTAAACTAACAACATCACCGATGTAACACAAATTGCGAGTCATGAAATGAAAATGGATAACCACAATTTTCTATAGTCTCCCTCACCCTTCATCGACACAACTCTCCCGTCGAGCGTACCGACTCTCTGGCGAAGCTTTTCGTAAAGGCATGCGCACATTATCGATAGAGATAATTTTTTTCTTGTATTTCTGACAATGATTAGGGCAATCTTTAAAATTTATTTAAGATAAGAATAAGACACAAATGGTAATATAAGATTATAGACTAAGTGTAAATATTTTATCATCTGTAAAGAGATGTGCGCAAACAAATAAATTATTTAATTAACGATATTTGTGTTGCCTTGCAGTTGCATTCTACCTTAGAGTATACAATTATAATGTTTATTTAATTAAATTATAAATTATTATTATATACAACTTTACAGCTTTTAATTTGCATCATTTTGTCTCAGATGTGCTTATATACAAAGTTGTTCGAATGTATGCTAATGGATTTGCCAAATATTAAAATTTAGTGTGGCGTCATCTCACAACCTTTTGTGATATTTGTTTTTGAAAAGTTAATTAAATTTTATAGAGTAAAGAAGTCTGTTGACTTATTTATGCAGGTCATCTAACTTTACTGTGGTTGAGTTTAAGATTTGACATAAAAGCTTTAATCACACGCATCTTGATTGTGAAATGTCCACTTAGTTAACCTTTTCTAGAGTTTACATTGATCTAATAGTCTCAGTTTGATATTTCGTAATCAATTCCATTTTCGCCCTTTCTTCCATTCATGGTTCTTCCACCACTCTAAAGAGCTTCCTCACATAATACTAAAGCGCTGCCTCTTTTAAGCTTAAGATATTGCTTGATACAATTTTCTTATCTCTCCTATCTGTTTTGGGGCTCAAGGAACTTTCAACTCTCGCGGTTTGCTTATTAACATCCTATACCTTATGCCATTACAGCCAAATCGAGGACGTTCGGCTATAGCTCCGATTTACGTAGAATCATCTGCATATTGCATTCCATACCAGCTTCGATAATACAAACATAGAATTGACTGAGTTGGCCCTTGAGTTCTGCACTCCAACAGGAGGTCATGTGTTCATTCACACCACCGATCGCCCCACCGTGATTCGAACCTTCCACTACCTTCCGCAGAGGGTAACCTCTGTGCCAATTGGTCGGTCATGCAGCTACATTCATTACAATTTTTTACAATTACCTTACCTACTAGATACGATCATTTCAAAAAAATGTATAATGGTTTCGTTGTTAAGATCAGAGATACATTGTTATTACCTTAACGTTAGTGCAACTCTCACATTGTTCTATAGTTAATATTGAATCTACGAATACGTGTAGAAGTTAATTACTGTCTCTGTTCCATCTCCATCTTCGGCAGATTTTATTGACCTGATATTGTAGAGTAAATATAAATATTTTCCTCTATTGATAGGTTCAATCCACTTCTCATCACACTTTATGGAATCCCTCTAATTTTAATAACAAAAGTGTGTCTTTATTGTCAATTGTCCACATACTTCCGAACTTGAAATTTTCAATAAAGGTTGTGAGCCAATTTTTGGGAAACAATAAAGCCAAAACATCTCGAAAATTCTAAGATCTCCTCGTAAGATTTCGTCGATCAACTTCTGGGAATAAATTGACCATTTTCTGCCGATATAAGTCACAGAATACAACTCTGATTTTGTTGCTCCTCTGGTTTCTAATGCATTCGTTTGCAACATGCTTGCAGACTTGGCAGGTTATGTCAAACCTTTGTTCATGAACTACTTACAGGGATCGGGATCTCGCTTAACAATAAATGGTTCACTGTGGGCATTTTCATGGATAGTACAGGTGCTTTTGTTAATACTCCGTTTTCCACCTTCGTTAAATTTGGCTTTGACCAAACGATTATTTCACGTATGTAATCCACGCATTCGTCTGGTGTGGCTGTGGACAAATTGGATGGTTTCTAGTTTCTGTTAACGTTGCCAAAGTTTGCTCCCAGAAAAATATTCTTTCATTTCTCCTATGGCTTTTTGTTGATGAGTTAAGCAACATGTCTTTGTTGTTCAAAACAATGCTGATAATAGGTCATTTGAGATTCAGGTAAACACAAAAATAACTTTTTTTGCTTAACACAATGGGTTGTAGAAATTGTGGATAGATGGTGTGTTGAAATTAATCAAATGGTGAAAGCTCTTTCCTCTTGCAGCAGGAGGTACCAGGAGGTTTGGAATTGTAAAAGGGTGGCATGAGAGAAATGGAATTATCATCTGACTAGAAACTCTTCGGTCAAAGTAGGCTGAAGATTAGAACAAACAGTTAACTTGGCATTCAGTAGAGTTAAAAAGGCTATTTAAAACTTCATCAAAGAACTAATTTAGTGCTTCCACTTGCAAAATTAAAAAATTAATTAAAATACGGAAAAGTATTCTAGAACACAATGCCAGCCACTGGGGC
This sequence comes from Tipula lateralis, assembly GCA_963932295.1. NCBI lineage: Eukaryota > Metazoa > Arthropoda > Insecta > Diptera > Tipulidae > Tipula > Tipula lateralis. The sequence goes on along the minus strand of OZ010738.1, from coordinate 86,856,428 downwards.
CAACGGATCACAAACTTACACATGAAAAACACCCAATCGTAATTTTAGGTCCCCACCAAGAATCGAATCCGAGACCCTCGGAATGACCGAACAAGCACGCTACTTTCTTAGCTAAAGAGATTCTCTTTTATATAAAAGAGCATCGGAAAGAACTGCTTGGTAAGCTTCGCTTATGCATGAGATTTCCTAATTGGTTAGTTGGATCGAATTTTCTGCGCCTTAGTTCTAGTTTCGAAACACTTCCAAACCTAAAAGTAGTTCCAATTATATTATCCATGTATATAGTCAGTTGAAAGGTTGGTTAATCATAGTAGGAACCAGATCCCTGTAAGTCGTGCCAACAGATTGAATTAAATTAATAAGTTGAAACATTAGGAGTTTACATTCTCACTGCGACTAGTAGGCCCTCGGTACCAGATTATATAACGATATGTTGGAACGCTGGCAAACTTTGGCAGTCTAGATCAAAAAACAAATTCAAGATCGATCTCTAAATTTGGTCAGCTATGCAAATCGTCATTTGGTTCCAGATAATAATCACATAATGGCTCAATCCAAAGATCATCTATCTTTAAACAGTTGACTCACACATATTACACTAGTGACCTAAAAGTAAATAAAAGGAGTATAAACTCAAGATTTTCCGAAGATACTTCTACAATACCAACAATTTTTACAACACAACCAAAACACCAGGTCTCCTTAAATCCATTCCAAACAAGTTCGGACAATATATACAAGTGTTTCCAAGAAACTATATAAGCACCAGATCTAAGTGTCAAACACAAAATGTTACCGATTTTTTTTCCGGTTCTTACAGGTCATTATTGGCCCGTAACGTGTCAACAATCTGACTCCAACAGTTTCGTGGAGCCACGATATCAGGAATTCATGCACGATATCAGGAATTTGCATTAAATTCCTGATCTCGTGATTGAATAGAACTCGGTATGTGCCATCAATGTCGCGTGTTGGGCCATATATCACACGCATGATTCTTCTCTCGAATGTTAGAAGCCATCTTTCGTACTCATCCGTCAAGGTCCCACTCTCACATCCATACATGACAACGGGTCTGATCAACACTCTGTACAGCTTCAGCTTATCCGCATTTGCAAGATATTTTGATTTCAGCAGTGGACATAGAGGATACAAAGCCCGATTGCCAGCGGCAAGGCGAACCTTGATATCCTCTCCCACACTATTATCGTGAGTAATGAGAGATCCAAGATACTTGAATCTCATTACTCCTTCAAACGTGTGGTTTCCACTGCTGAAATCACTTGTGTCTTGGTCTCGAAAATCAGAGATCAGATATTTGGTTTTGGACTCATTGATTTTGAGACCAACGGAAGCTGAAAACTGTTCCAGTGGATCAAGTATCTCTTTCACTCCGTTGCCATTTAATCCAATCACACAGATATCATCTGCATAGGCAAAAAGTTGATTGGATTGTCGGAATAAGATATTGTCCTGACGTGTTGCACTTTTACGAAGGATGTATTCCAACATGAGATTAAAAAGTATCGGGGAAAGCGCATTTCCTTGTCGAACACCGGAATTGATTGCAAAAATTCTCGATAGCCTGTTCTCAACTTTAACACAGCATTGTGACTGCGTTACTGTCAGTTTAAACAGATGTACATATTTTTGTGGTATGCCTAAATATTTAAGCGCATACCATAGCCTCTCTCGATTGATCGAGTCATAGGCTTGCTTGAAATCTAGGAATACCTGGTGTACATCGCGAGATGTTTCGTAGTACTTGGAAATAAACATCCGCAGCGAAAAAACTTGATCAGTGACTGACCAATTTGGACGGAATCCTCCTTGGTAGTCACCGACAATTTCCTCCGCTATAGGAGTAATTCTTCCCAAGATTATGTATGACAGTAAATTGTATGCTGTGCAAAGGAGAGCTATACCGCGATAGTTCTCGCATTTCATGCGATCACCCTTTTTGAATATTGGGCATAATGCGGCCACTTTCCATTCGTCAGGCATATCTTCATTTCGCCATACCAATCGAATAAGGTCGAAAAGACAGTTCCACAAAGTTAGCCCTCCGAATATCAAGAGCTCTGAATTAATGCAATCAACCCCTGGCAAACGATTTTTCTTTAATCTCTCCATGGCCATTGTGAATTCCTCATAGGATGGATCCTCAATGAACATCTCCGCGGTCTGTATTTGAGGGTATTCAAATACAGCTTGTGATACATGTGGAACATTAAGTAGATCAGAAAAATGTTCACACCATGTATCGAGTACCGCATCGACGTTAACACAGAGGTTTCCATCCGGTCCCGAATGGTAGCTGACCAAAAACTTAAGGTATAGGGCAATTCGGTGATTCCCCTTAAGAAACCACGTGAATTGTGCTCATTGCTGAGTTGTTGTACTCTTAAGACCTTGGCCTTCCACCATTCGCGCTTCTTCAGACTACAAATGCGTTGAGCTGTCCTCCTAGCAAGAACTGCCTTGTTTTTCCTTGCAATTGTAAACCGAGTCTGCGCTTCATTGTGGGCTATATTACGTTGCTCAACAACAAGACGACACTCCTCATCAAACCAATCATTTTTGGGATTAGTTTTCACTATACCGAGAGTGTGCTGGGAAGCATCGACAACCGAGGTTTTCAATACTTCCCAGACACTGTTCACATCATCAGATTGGTAGTTGGATCGTAAAATACTATTGCTGACAAGATCTTGGTATTTTCGTTGCGTTTCTTCATTTATCAGACCTACACAGAAGAATCGCGTTGTATATTCTCCTGTCCTCCTTGACTTGTACGAAAATCTGGTTGGATCGCTGGGCTGACGACCCGCATCCGTAAAAACCAATTACAGTTAAAAATGTCAATAAAACCAAATGTTACCGATAGAAAAATAATTAATCCATAAACAAAAGTGGAAGAATCAACCACTGGTCACCAGGCCTATTTATTAGCTCTGTACGATGGTGGACGTAACTGATGGTGACCTAAATAAAATGAGACCTAAATAAAAGGTGATAAATTGTTTCAAGAGCTTTTAGGGAGGTTAATTCATGATTAATGGGTCACTTTCGGAATAAAAGCTTCTTTTGCGGCTGGTCTAAGAATAAAGAATAATACTTAATCTGTTTTATTTAGGGCTTTTGCAGGCCATTGTTTACTCGTGTCAATAATCCGACTCCATCGGTTTCGATCGTCAAACCAGCTCTTCATACTGTTGCTACCAATTAGAAAATACCAGATCGCTCTGTACGTCATCGACGTCATCGGCACAGCGACCTCTTCGTCTACCGATTGCCAACGGCAAGCTGACTTTGATATCCTCTCCCACACTATTATCGTGAGTAGTGAGAGATCCAAGATAGTTGAATCCTTTTTGGTTGCCACGGATAATTTGCATCGTAATTTGAGTACGTCATGTTTAATGTAAGAAACCCCATTCTGGAAAAATTACATCAGGTCTACCAATTTAAAGGATGCAAATGAAATAATGTCCAATTCAAAATGCCCTCTGTAATTATATTACTAATTTCACAGTTTACTGAACAAGTAGAGTAATTAGTTGGAAAGTTCTCTCACCCATTTCCTATTTCAATTAGGCTACTGTACCATTAAGCATAGATCAAACGACCTTCTTGGACTTCCATTGAAAGAGACAGGATAGGATTCACAATTCCAATTACATACATAAAATCCATAATCACCCCTCGAGTCGAAAATAATATCCTTTTGTCGCGTACTGTACACAGTAAATTTTGTTGTTGTGATACACCGAGCAATCGAACAAAAAAAAACAAACAAACATCCTCTCTCCTATTGTTTGTATTTGTGTAACTATATACTGTGTTGTTTTCGTTTCACGACACATACACACACCCACACATCCGCACTGACAATTCCAGTGTTTTTTTTTTTTTGTTTTTTGGTTCATTTTACTCCTCTTCGACGATTTTCATTTCTTCAGCACGCTCTTAAAGAACCAAATTATATGTGTGTATGTGTACACAACGTTATACAGCAACAAAATATTTGAATGTGTGTGTATATATGTAGTTGAATAAATTTTGTGAAATAATAAAACCATCTTTCGATTCATTTCAGTTTCAGTCGAAACACTGAAAAATTCACATCGTTGTTGAGAGTTTGTCGTTCGAGTTGCGTTTGACTTTTCAATAATACATAAAAAAAATTAATTAACTAAACTTTAATTAATTTTCCGATTTTCTATAATTAATTAATTGTCTTTTTATTTAGTTTCGTTTGTTTTGATTTTCGTGTGGTGAATTTTTTTTTGGTTTCTTTACAATACAATATTACATGCATATATAGTTGAATCGTGCAGAGTGGTGAGTGAAAATTTGTACAAAAGAAGAAAAATTAATAATTTTCCCAATTTCCACGTATATAAAAATAGAAAATTTTCTTTTGGAGTTTTATCCGATATATGAGCAAAGTGTGATCAAAGTGAAGTGTTTTATTTTTATAGTGCATACATAAATTTGTTTTTTATTTCTTAATTTTCCAGGATACATAAAAAAAAATAATAATTTGTAAGAATATCTAAGTATAGTGTGAAAGATAGTTTATCCTCATAAAAATTTAATTAAGAGGCCAAAAATAGTGTGAAAAATAAACCATACACAGCGCAACAACAAAAATGAAGGTAAAATTTTTTTTATTATTTTTCTTTTGTATCTCTAAGATTTCTTCATTGTACAGCATCCTATATGCACATATATAGAGTCTTAACAAAAAGATTATCTTTATACTTAGAAGACACAAAAATACGTTCGAAGACAAGAAACAACACAATTTTTGTTCTTGTTTTGTGTTTAAAAGTGTTGGCGTATTCCAAATAAATCGTTTTCTTATGTTTTCTTGTATTTATTATCTTGTATCGTGTGTGTGTGTGTGTGAGTTTGTTTGTGTTATCGAAAAACTATTTTTGTTTGTTCCTCGAGACCCCAAAAAATTTAGTTATTTTTCGGTCCACAGTTATCAATATAAATTATACTATCTGACAAGACACTAAGCTAACTACAAAGTAGTTTAATTGAATTAATATGTTTCCCAATCTCAAACTACATGTTGTTGTATTTGGTTTGTTATTTCTTCGTTCGTCGATCTTATTATTTGTTCTATAAGATTTAAGACGGGGTAAAAAAAAATTCTGTATTTGTACATACATACTAAGAAGTCTCAAAAATGATATTGTAGATTGTGTGAACTTGAATAAACAATCACAGAAATTGTTTATGTTCAGTTGAAGGTTAAACCGTTCGAAAATACACTGTTCGTGTGCTTATATATGTTAGGAATTTTAGTTTTAAGATTTAATCGATTAGATCGAACTTGTCTATCTGTATCGCAGATTCGTGTGTAATTAATCATGTCCATGCGATTGGTCGGAGTGACTGGTTGGTAAAAGAAGTTTTCTAAGAGGTTCACTACTTTGAGTTGGCAACACTTTATTTGACAACCCATTACACAACTGGTGGTAGATTTTCGTGCAATTCGTCCATTTTATGGCGTAAACATCGTCCGTCAGAGTGGCTAACTCCAATAACAATGGACTTTTTCGGATCATGTTTACTCTTAATGATAATGTGTATCCCGTGAGACTGTAGCCACTGTTTGAGGCATTGAAAGCATTGAAGAAGATCCAAATCAATCAATTCGTCAACGTTCTCAATAACTGATCGAAAGGGTCTTGGCCTTAAAGCTTTCAAGATTCAATCAAATAAACTAGTGAATATAATCCACAAGCCTTTGTCAAAACACTCTTTATGGGCTAGCGGAGCCATTGATTCATGTATTCAAAAACGGTGATGGTTAAAATGTAACTGTCATTGGTGAGCGGTATAGGGAACATAATTAGACATTTTTTCGTATGTCGATTAGCTGTTCTAAATCTTGCTGACATGTGGTTCCAACATGACGGAGCTACATGCCACACAGCGCCCGCTACAATTGATTTACTCAAAGAAATTTTGGATGAAAGAATAATTTAGCGTAATAGTCAACCAAAATCCGTGTGATTTAATCCCATTGGATTACTTTCTTTGGAGTATTGTTTACGTCGATAAGCCAGAGACAATTGAAAATCAGCATTCAAAGAGTTATTGGCGAAATACGACCGCAAATGCTGCAAAAAGTTTGTGAAAACTGGTTTTTCAGATTGCGCGTTATATGCGCCAACCGTGGTGGCGTTGTCCTATCTTGTGAAATTTTCTTTCCAGTGTTAATGTAAAGTTACTGATTATTTACTATTCATCCTTATAATATGTTCAGTAGTTTAAGAAATCGTAGGCAGTCATGTCTAGATTCAATCGTCATGTATCTGTGATCTCCAAATTTAACTGTATACGCTAGAGCTAAATATAATTACTCTGCAGACTGAAAATTTGTAAGTTTACTCGCATCAACAAATAATACGCAAATAAATGGAACAGATTAAAGACACTTGATAGTGTGTCTTGGTATCCTCGACAAATTTAACTGGATTGGTTGATTCACAAAAGGATAGTATCTCGTTTTCTGTATCTTATATCTGACACATCTTGCCATTTCGTAAAAGGTTGAAACATTTGGTTGACCATTGTTGGTTATGTTATCAATCGACCAACATAACTGTCTTCAACACGCTGGAGTGTCCTTTAACTACTCGATGTAGCAACTTGAACTAACATCCTATCATAAATGGAATCCCAGATTGGGTGAATTTGTCTTCTTTGTCTAGTCCTCAATAGAAGTGATCTCTAATTGTTGATCTAACTTGAAGTTAAATGTGAACCAACTGTGGTACCTTATCAGAGCTATAACATCGCTAGTATTATTTAATATTCGCTTGTGGCCATGTTTCTTGCTAATTTCTTTTATCGATATTATCAATTTGACCCCATTCTAGTACTTAAAGGATCATTTCTGTTTCTTTGAATTTTTTCATTTAATTGCAGATTTCTGTAAAAAATTCGTCAAAACCCGAGTCGATATTCTCTATATTCACTCTATCTTTCAGAAGTCGGAACAAGTGATCCAATTTGTTGTTGCTATGCCGGATTTGGACTATACGGACAAAATATTAGTTTGTTTTATGTGCTCTGGTGCAAACCTTTAAAGTGACTATTAATATCTTAAGAGGCTCAGTGAGTATTTCAAGGTTTAATAATGGTTCCATATTTTGTAATTAACCACATTTTGTGGCTTTGGTTTGGTTTGCTTTTGATGATCCATTTGATATTGATGACCCATTGAGATAATAAAAATAATTTAAATGTGACAACCACCTGGACATGCGGAAGAAACTCTTTACCCTTTCTCTACCTATAGAGGTAGCAAATGGAAACCCGTTAATCATATATTTTTATGGGGATTCTCATTGCGTCTGTTTATAGAGTAGAACCGCATCTTGCAAATACGGATAAGCTGAAACTGTACAGAGTGTTGATCAGACCCGTTGTCATGTATGGATGTGAGAGTTGGACCTTGACGGATGAGTACGAAAGATGGCCTCTAACATTCGAGAGAAGAATCATGCGTGTGATATATGGTCCAAAACGCGACGTCCATGGCACTTACCGAGTTCTTTTCAATCACGAGATGAAATTAAAGGACAGCGAGTACGCTGGCTCGGTCACGTTCTGCGTGCTGATCCGAACCGAATGATACAGCGAACCTTTAAGGGAGAACCGCCTTTTGGTAGGCGAAGAGGTCGCTGTGAGCGATCTGGCATCTTCAAACTGCCTACAACGGTTTGAAGAGCTGGCTCGTGATCAAAACCGATGGAGTCAAATTGTTGACACGGTACGGGCCAATAATGGCCTGTAAAAACAGCAAAAAAAAAAAAAAAAAAAGAGTAGAACCGTAAGAACTCATTGAATAGATTCTAACTCATGTCACAAATATGTGACGCAAAATGCTTCAACTTTGTATTGCTATAACTTTGTTGTGGTTTGAGGTAAAAGGTTTTGGATTGCGCGATAGTTTACAGTAGTATGTGACACGCATTCACGATCTGTGGGTAGAAGTTTTTGTTATTGAGATATTTTGATTTTTGTGGGACTCCGCCAAATTATTTTTATAAAAGTAAAACAATAGAATTTTCGTTTTTCTGTAAGTCGATAGTAGATTTTTATATGGTGTTCACGTATTTGCTTGTGTTTTAGTTGGTTTTGGGTGTTATTTAGGACAATCTTCAGCCCAGCAATCTAATTCTAGTTCGATTATGGGACATCCAATAGTGGGAAATAATCCAACAATGGGACATGTCCTAAGCATAGTAAAGAGTCGCAAAAGATGTCGCCAATGTAGCAAAAGTGATGAGAGGACTGCGACCAAATACGTTTGTTATGTGTAAATTCAATGAAGGCGAGGAGATTGTGTGCATATCCATGTTTTAGAATTTGGCACACTGAATAAATTTTCAAACTTTTTATTTTTTATTTATTATGATTTATGAAATTTGTTACAGTCCCTCTAATAATTTATGTTTACCACAAAATATACGACTTCAATTACAATTTATAATTTCCTTCCAGTATTCCAAAGACATATATCACTTATATGTGTCGCATATACTATACAAACTAGAGCCTCACGCTGCGCAAACATGACAAAACACCATTCGTAGACTCATGTCACACAAATGTGTCGCATACATTGTACATACTTAAGACTCATGTCGCATATACGTGACGTATGGTCATTCATAGACTCATGTCACATATATGTGACGGATTGTTGTCCAATAAACTCATGTCACATATAAGTGACTTGTTTTTGCTTGTATGGTAGTTTTTTCTGAATATCGAAAAAATGGTTGAGTATCGAACGTGTTACTGCTCAATCATAATTTATCTCTGAATTTAAATGTCCTGGATTCAAGGAAGAAACGAAAACATCAGGTTCAATTCTCTGTGTGGATCTCTATGTGTGTTATAGTGAACAAATTTATTTTCTCTATTTGGCTGACAATATAAAAAAATGAATTTTGTCTTGAAATGAATTCTTATAACAAAGTATTACGATAATCACTAAAGCATTAAGCACTAAAGCTCATAAAACACATATTACGAATTCTCAATACCAGCATGGTAACAATGAGTCAAATAGGAATTCAATTAGGAATCTTTGCCATCTGATTTGGAGTCGAAACACTTCCATCTTGGATTTTAACGTCTCACTTCTTGATACGATTTGCATACAAACTATTTTATGCGATTAATTCTGTACTCCAATCGGGTCTCATAGATGTGCGCATCCGTGTAAAAGATGGTAATCAGTTGGTAATCAGATGGCAAACGGTCAATGAAGATTTCTTAATTTTTGTTAATAATTTGAAAGAAATATTGTTGAAATTTTAACTGTTGCTTAAGCAAATATTTCGTCCTGTTCAGTTATCAATTCGAAAAGTTATTGGTTCGCACTATCCGATAAGTTTTCCAAGGAAGAATTTTACCTTGAAGTAGGAACCACTATATACGGGTCGTTGTCTGATTTTCTAGATTTTATCACTCGATTTGCAATGCTCTTCCAAATTTCACATAAATTTACACTAACTTTTGTCGACCATATAGAAAACTGTATCGATCTGGCCCACGAGTATAACAGGCAGCGTAAATACTATGGGTTGTATGAAGCTGCCTCACTCTTGTATGTTTACAAGAACCAACAAGTAAGACGCAAATAAGTAAACAGAACAAAGACACTTGAATGGTATCTTGTGTCAGTCTTGGTGATTTACCTGCATAAGTTGATGCACCAAAGGATATTATCTCCTTTTCTGTTTCTTTCATAAGTTAAACTGCCATTTTAAAAAATATTGAAACGCTAGTTGAATCAAAGATACATTTTTCCATTATTGGTTACGTGATCATTCGACCAACATAGCAGTCTTCATTCAATAGGCGATGTAGTTACTTGATCGACTTGTGTAGCAACTTGAACCGACTTTCTATCATTAATGGAATCCCAGATTAGCTAAAACTTTGTCTAATCCTCAATACAAGTGATCCCTTAGTGTTGATCTAACTATAATCAACTATGTATTTCTGGTAACTATTCAGAGCTACAACTCCGATAATATTATTAAACATGGAATTGTGGCCATCTGTATTGTATAATGTTCCATCACCATTTCATCTTTATCATCAATAATCGACCTCATTGCAATAAATGATCACTTCTGATTTATTTTTGATATCATCATCTGTGTTACGATTTGCATGCATGTCGATAATACGATGACGACCTAGCTTGATATTCATTCTAATTTTGCCTTCCATTATTTTATTTCATCAGTCCGAATATTCATTCGGCACAAGTGATAACTCAAAGTAAAGTATCATGAGACAATACCTAGCAAGGCCTTTAAGATCTTGAATTTTTGTTGGTATGAAATAAATCTTAAAACGTCAGAAATAGCAATGTCATACCTCCAGTGTCCACAAAAGTGTAAGATGCATCTACTCGGGCATAATTATTGGCTTCACATTTTCCTAGAATATTAGAAGTTAACATTTACTTCCATTTAAGATGCTTAAAATTCCTTCCCTTTTCAACCGTTCAAAATCGTTGCCACATTTTACCAAAATATAAGTTAATTAATCATCTTCGAGTATTTCCACAACTGTAATGGTTCCATATTTTGCAATTTATGGAAATTGCCTTCTTTGTCGTTTTAGTATCTATTTATTGATGGTGATTGAAAATTGATTGACTTTTTTGTAAAATAACTGAATTTTTTAAGATAAGCACTTCTTCACCCCTCATATTGTGTTGTACTTATCGCATTTATGTTGGTACTCGGACATGCGAAGATATCTCTTTACCAGTCCCTTAACCTATGAAGGTTTTAAAAAAAACTGGTTAGTCATATTTTTAGAAATTTCTCCAAAATGATCGCAAAAAACTCATTAAAATGGTCCTAAATTTAAAAAATGTTCTAGAAATCCACAGGATTCTACACAGACTCGATTCAACAGAAAACGAAGATATCATGGTTTGATTCTCTGTGATACTTAAATTATGCATTCACTGTTATAGTGCAAATCTTCCTGTAACGGTTTGTCTGGTAAAAGCTGAAGGTTTTGTATGTTAAAAGACAACCTTAAACTAGGTGGAAATGCTTCTGTTATATCCGAATTCAAAGGAATTCTATTTACATAATATATTTCGACATTGTTCTGAGACTTTACTAATTCAAGCTATTAACTAATTCGCTAAAGATAGAATTTTAGTTTTTCAAAACCTGTATGGGAACAAGTATATTATATTTGCACTGAAAATCTTTGTTAATACAAAAAAATTATATTTCAGTTTAGTCGCCTTTTAGCTCGATACACTTAGTCCAAAGATCTCCAATGTTTCGATCGCTTCCGAATGTACGATTTCTCCAACTCTTCTAAGAGTTTGTTGCTGCATTTAATCTCTTTCCGCCACATCTTTAATTACAGAAATCGGAATTAGTTGCAAATGCCTAATTCTGGACAATCTGGCGGATGTGGAAGCAATTCGAAGTGTAATTAATTCCTTTTGATCGTGGCAACTATAAACGTGGGCACACGTGCATTGTCTTGAAATACACCTTTTTTCGCCAAATGCGATCGTTCTTTTTTCAAACCGTCGTTGAATGAAAACTCTGTTCAGTCTTTTGAAAGAAACCGATGTGGATTATGATGTGTGCCTCTCAAAAAACTTTGGCCATGACCTTGTTTGTTGGCTGATAATACCTACTTAGCTTTTTACGATGCAGATTCGCCAGTAGAAATGCTCTGATTAGACTGTTCTTTGGTATCTGGTGTATAAAGTGATGGATTCATACATTTGCGATTGTGATTTGCGATTTTCTTTTAAGCTCAACTCTCGAAAAGTTAAATCTCATATCAAACATTTACGACTCAAATAAGAATTCATGGACTCCTATAGGAATTTCAAGTTGCCATCTGTTTTTAAGCCGACACATTTTCGCCACTTTCGCAGTTAGTCTCGAATACTCAACTTCTTAATACGATTTGCGTTTAAACTATGTTGTCCGATGATTTCTGTACTCCAATTGGGCCTCATAGATCTGCTCGTCCACATAAACGATCGCAATCAGATGATAATTGATCAATCAAGATTAACTTTTTGTGTTAATAGCTTGAAAGAAATATTGAAATTTTTATTGTTTGAGCCAGGTTGGCTATTTACTTAGGCTCAAGATGGAATCCTTAACTCCCAGTTTTGTTATTTGGCTATCACTAGTCATTTCATTTTCTTCTCAAATTATGCAGAGATTACGAGGTAATTACGATGAAGTGTGCCTACACTCTACAGCACACCCCAACATAAGAACCTTCTGTTTTCTTTAACAAACGTAGGTGCCAGCAAGTTTTTAATCACGGGCTTAGATAACCATCTTCTTTGTCCTGTTTGAGATATATGAGGCTATTGTTGTTCTGAAAGTGCTTTTAATTAATGGTAGAATGTTTGGATTTATTTTATTAAATCCAAACATCCAAGTATTAGAAAGACTGTCCATATTTCATATTGTACGAGGATTGTTCATGATCTTCGGTTTTTAATTAGAAAACTATTCAAACCCAAAGTATCAAGTTATCAATCCGAATTTTGTTTTCATAACCATACAACATTCTGAATTACAAAGATAGTATTTTTAGGTTAAATAAAAGCCCGATGACTTTGAAATCCGTTTGTTGCTCTATCCTAAACTATATCGCAGTATATTGAAAGAAATTAGACACACTAATAAAAACCAGGTGCATAAACCGGCTTAGAACTAGACTACATTACAGAACATAAGGTTGTATATAAAGTAACAGATCTACTCAGTTACTTCGTTAGTCCGGGCGCTAGGTTATGTAATCAAGAGGAATCACTAAATTCGGATCGTTGTCTGTTTTTCTACAGCAACACCATTCGAGTTGGTGGTTGCCCTTATCAAACCACCATACTCTGTTCATCAAAACATCTGATACTCACATAAATTTACACTAACTTTTGTCGACCATAAAAAACTATATCGTGCTGTTCTACGAGTATATCAGGCAGCGTAAATACTATGGGCTGAATGCAGTCCCTCGCTACTATACAAGTTAAGGTGAATTTTGCCGAACCGATTTGTGTCCATTATCGTGCCAATTCTGAATTACGAGAACTATATGCTCTTTTGTCGTCACAATAATTACAGAACCATTTTCTACTGATCTGTCAGGGTGGCCAATAAAAATTCAATAAAAATTTACTATCCTGCGTACTTCAAACTTTAGCAAGGTTCATCAAGTGGTGTGAAACAATCGTATCAGTAGCAATGTAATAAACAAATCTCGGCGTCCTGATCAAATTTCTAACAGGTTCGATGACTTTGATTGCTTTGAACCATTCAGGGAAGCTCACTCTCTATGGATAGTCATTATCAAATATTTTACACGATAATCAATTTTTTATTTATGGTATTTTTATCAGACGCTGATATTTACAGAAATATTGGTGATGATATCCCCATTTCCACATTCATCAGATTCATTGGGTGTAGTTACTTCAATTACGTCCTCATAATAGTCTCTGTTATGTTCTGCATCATCATTATACGGTCTAAATGAATGAAATGCCTGCTCTCCTTCTACACTGTAAGCAAAAAATTAAGACAAACGCTAAATCTTAATCTAGTTCTCAGTTACTTACTCATTTTGTACATCCTTCAGCATCCCAGAGGTATCAATGGTTTTCGTTGACACAGTAATGACCAAAATAATTAAACCAAATAAAATTTTAATAAAATTGAATTTCAACATGTTCGTTGCGGTTGGATTTATACGTGATACAGGTCTATGTGACGAAAGGTTTGTTATAAGTTCCAAAGAATGAAAACTGTCAATTTATATACCAAGTAAATAGGTCGAGTGTTATCGTATTTAAATAATGTATTTGAAGCAATTTTTATTGGTCAATCAATTACAAAGTTATTTACTCGCTGTAATTATGTTTTATCGTTCGGCATTCTTGTGTTGTTGTAGTGTTCTGTAATAGCCTGATATAATTGAAATACTCAACCGTAATAGAAAAAAATAATTTGCAATAAATTTTTAATTGTTAAGAACCCGATATGTGGTATCAACGTAATGTTTTAGGTTTGTTCCTTCGATCAGTCTCATCGCTCCTTACTGTCATTACTATATCACAGAAATCAATTAAGTGTTAACCTATAAAAAAAAAATTAGATATAAATATTTGAATAGTGTTGAGTTGAGGTATCTCTGCCTGTCTGTTACATAGCCAAATCGAGAACGTATAGGTCCGATTTATGTAAAACCATTGCATAGCTTTATGCCAGCCTATAGAACTGGCATGAAAGATAGGTTGGCCCATGAATTCTGTACTCCAACAGGAGATTATTGACAATGCTTACTTCAGTGAAGACCACACTTGTTCGGTGGTTTAGCGCTATGCTTAGGTCAAGGAAAATAACGGCTCACTAAGATAATGATAAGACGATGGTGACCGACCTAAAGGCATCTCCTGAGGTTGGAGTTCTGCCTCCGCTCTTTTGGTGTCCCGTGGTCAACTCACTCTTGGTAGCGGTCCAACTACACGATAACTAGTTTTTCTGCCAGGGTTGTTCTGATAGCATCGCTATAATACACTGGTAGGTGAATATACGGGTGTAATATGTGATCACATGCAAATTACGATTAAAATAGTTGTAGCCTGGTGTAATGACCAGGGTCTATCAAACAACTCTAGGGAAACTGAGATGGTTCTTCTCACTAGACGCAGGACTTTGGGAACTTAAGCCTTCCGAAAATTGGTGGCGTAGAACAATGAGCGGGTTTGGAGGGAGACCTCTAAATCGCCTTCCAAAACTTGTTTGTTTGGGTATTGTTGGCGCTATGTACACCACAACTACTGCGGCTCTTGAGATGACTGTCGGTCTGCTAGCGCTTGATCTTCGGATCAAAGGTGTGCAGTGCAAACAGCTGCTCGTATACAAGACAAAGACAATCTTTCTAGCCCTTATGGCACTGTCAAATATGGAGAGAGTGTCCAAGGACATGTGGGCACACAACTGCCCACATGTCCTTGGACACTATGGCAACGAAGGGAAATTATTTTGGGTAACTATTATTGGTAATCAAATATGGGTCTATAATAGCCCATCCTGCCACTCCGGATACGATATGATGATCTTTACTGACGGATCAGTATGCTGTAATCTAGCTAGTGCCGGGTTATACATACAAAATTCTGCGGCTGAATTATCGATCCCCCTTGGTAAGTATGTTACTGTGTTTCAGGCGGAAATCGCTCTTATTTTAAAAACAGTATTCTTTGGTTTCAATACTGCTTCATCGAAACTTATTTTGGACGATAATTGCCTTAAATCGACTTAGCAGTCTGAATAAATTTAGATTTCACTGGATACCCAGTCACATGGTTATCGAAGGAAATATATTGACTGATAAATTGGCCCATGTGAATGCGGCCTTCACTTTTGTGAGATCTGAGCCCGCTTTAGGAGAGACGTCATTATCTCTTAAAAGATATATCGGCCATCACTTTGGTGAAGAGATGGGACAACCTCATCTCTTGCCGACTATCCAAAATCTTTTTTGGTTTAATAAATCAACAAAGATTCCAGTCCTTCTTAAACTATTAAAGACGTACTTCAAGGATATTGCTTGGCATTCTCAAGGGCACTACACCCTCACTACTCATATATTTCGAATTAAAATTCTGAACATCGCAAACTGCGAACAGTTTGGCGAAAGAAAAAGAAACTGTTAAGCATTTCTTGTGTTTCCGCTTTTCAGCTTTTCATATCCTTTCTATAGACTGCACTGCTTTGGATCACAATTCCTGTTTGAGCGACCTCGAGTATACCAGATTCTTGGCCTTTATTAAAAGAACAAACAGATTTCGGCTCTGAGATTTCACAATGGGTCAATCGATACTGTGTGACTGAGGGAAAAGTTGGTTTGGAAAATCAAACTTTCTATGTACAGAGCTAATATATGTTTACCAAACCTTAGCTCGGATACATTGGGTCAATCGTCCTCCATGGTTTTTCTCTTAATCTTTCAAATACTTGAGTTGAAGTACTTGGGGCCTCCTATCAATGATTTGAGTTTCTTCCATTGACTAAGGCTACAAACATATTGCCTTAGCACACATAACTACGAATCAAAACAACTTCGAAATTAGGCTTATCTATACATACTTGGTGATTAAAATAAATCCTCAACTACGCATTCCATCTCGAAATGACTAATATGATATCTTAACAAAATATTTGTTGTCGTTTATCGAAAGCAAAACGATAATTATCAAATATTATATCTCCCCTTCCCCTAACCATATCACCCAACTCATTGAGATTCACGACCAGAAGGCAGAAAATAACGACGATATTGCCGCAACCTAAAACCAGATATCTACAAGTATATAAGTTTTGTTTCTTTTATTATCCATAAACGTGTGTGTATGAGAAAGTTTATCGCCCTGCTATGGTTCTACCATCCATCGCGCAACCATTTTTTTCCCAGCATAGAGCATATAGATAAGAAATATATATATTGTAATTGGAATATTTATAATTTTATTGTGTTATCATAAAAATAGATAAGACAAAGAAAAATGTCATAAAACCAAATTTTTATGATTGACTGAAGATATTTTGTCTTCTTCGATTGCGTAACGTCTTGAAATGCTAGATATGAAACATGACGATAATTTTATCCTTTAACGAACAGTTGTTTTTCTGACTCGTTTTATAGTCCAACTGTTTCCGATATTCTTGAGGTGTAACCACATTTAGAGCCACTTTACATAAACATGATATATAAACGCCATCAAACTTTGGATCGTCTTCAACTTGTTGGATCATTCTCTACTCATTTATATGTATACAGTTAAACCCAAAATTGGGCAAAAAAAACAATTTTGTTTCTCCCAGATGTTTGATGGTTGTTTGTTATCTTGAACCCATTATCTTTGTTTTTTGTTTGCTTTCTTTACTCATTTTAACTTATCAGAGAGTGATATTAGCATTTTTTTATGTATTTTGTTGATTTGCCTTAAAGAGCTGCGACAAGATAGTTTCTTTTCTGTACGAGTACGAGTAGGTAGGCATGAAATGTATTTTTGGAATTTCCGTCAAAGTTGTTCGAATCGATATTGTTGTGAATTCCTTATACATTGAATAAAAGTTTGCAGAATGTATTTATTGAAATGTTTGCTGTTTTTGGTAACTTAAAGAAGAATTTCAAATCGTTTAAATTCTTATTATTTTTCACAATTACTGAATTTGTAATTTAATTGATTTAAATTGTTTTGATTATGTGACTGCTGGTTTGTTGATGGTTTGATGATATGATCAAATCAAAAATCGTTATTTTACAAGTTCGAGCTATGCTTGTTCGATTTGGAAAGGAATCCTAAAAGACTTTTGGTTTAAAAACCATCCTTTACTTTATCAGAACGTTTTGCATGAGAGTCACAGACATGAATAATAAGCACTGGTCTGTATCAGTATCACTTTAATATTTAAGAAGACTGGATGTCTCCAATTGTACCACCGACCGAAATCAAGTTGAATACCTACCATCCAACACTAATATCGGTTTATGCATATGAAATGTAAGCAAATGAAGAGGAAGGTACCGTGTTCAAATCTCGACAAGGACTGGATGCAAAGCAAGAGTATCATCTTTCGATTTTGATCGATATTGTAAATAAACACATCTATGTGCCCCTATTGCAGTACAGAACTCATAAGCCGACCCTTTGATGGCAAATGGCACTATGTATAGATAGGACCCATAACCTTACGTATATCTGCGATATGGTTCCGGTGTAACAGTTAAAAGGGCAGTGCAGAGTACAGATTTAGAACATTGGTCACTCTAGCAATCAAGCCCGAGGCCTCAGAATGACAGAGCAAGCAGGTGTTTTCTTCTGCCACGAGGGTCACAAAATTGGGAGTACTTTGGCCTTGAAACAGATGGTAGAGACAGAAACAATGAATGTTGATGGTATCATTTTCTATTAGTTAAAGTTAAACACTAACCAAAGTGCTTTTGAAAGTACAGGTTGTGTTTTAGATATCGTCTACATCTGTTCCGAAACTGTCCAATTAACGGGTGGACCATCTATCGCTTTAAATTTGAACCACCGGTTATTTCGAATCTGGTAATACTTATGTCATTCTATTCTGTCAAAAAACTCAGAATATTACCTTCACTGAATGAAATGAATCGATTTACACTTGAGCAACGTTGGGATTTATTGGAAATGTATTTTCAAAACAAAGAAAATTAGTCGCTAATTGCACGAAAATGTCGTGCAAATGTTTAGTCTCAGAGAAGGACCATTCAAAATTCGTGAAACTGGTTTCATTGTTGATGCGCCAAGACGTGAGCTTGCTCGCACAGTACGTACACCCGAAAATATAGAAGCTGTGGCTAATAGTGTGCGTCAGAATCCATCAACATCAACTCGTCATCGTTCTCAAGAATTGAACGTTTCACGCATCTGTTTACATCGAATTTTTGCGAAAAAAAACTCGGTTTGACGCGTTACAAAGTTTAATTGGTTCAAGATTTGAGACCGCTTCGTTTTCACTTCGCTAAATGGGCCAACGAGAAACCACAGACGAAACTCATTTTCATCTTGGTGGGTTCGTTAATAAGCAAAATTACCGTATTTGGGGCTCAAAAAAACCACACGTGGTCTTACAGAAACCAATGCATTCATTACGAGTGACTTTTTGGTGCGGTTTGTGGAGCGGAGGCATCATTGGTCCACATTTCTTTGAAAATGACCGTAATGGTTGCGTTACGGTCAATGGAGACCCCAATCGCACGGACCATAATAAACATTTTATTGCGCCTGTTCTTCATGGTATTGAAGAGAACGATGTTTGGTTTCAACAGGATAGTGCAACTTGCCACACATCACATGCCACAATCGATTTATTCCGTCAAACGTTTGATGGCCTAACGAATAAGAAGCTGCGACCTAACACCATTGGACTATTTTAATATACGTCTCGCTATACTCCATTTGGCACAGTTCATCCAAGTTTCATTAGTGACAGTTTCAGCAATCTTTCTATGTTATAACCTTATCGCTGCAAATGGTCTTCTTACACCTGCTCTTTTCGATAACATTTGTTAAACCGTACTAATCCTAACTGCAGTTTTTAGAATGATCATAGTGACCAGAACCCCAGCTAATCTGAATATTGAAATATTCTACCCTTCGTTTAGAGATGAGTGCGGTAACTTAACAGGAATCTGGACGAAAGTGAAATCGAATGACTTAAATGCCACTTGCTTAGAAAGCGATATCTACTCACTTAGAGACCTTCTTAATCATTCTCACTTCAACTTAATGAACGTTGCAGAAATCACGGGGGAAAACGAACATTATCACCTGGAGCTTGCCACGGCAGATTCCAGACCATACTTCCCTCTAGATTAGTGCCATCCGTAAAAATCTTTCGATAATATTTATCAAGTATTACTGTCAAGTTTCTCATTAAGATCAAGTATCTCGGAATATAAGAGAGGAATATATGCATTCTGTTCATGGTTGAAGTAAAGTTAATTGTCTTAAGCGTTTTAATATTCTCATCTTTGCGAACTACATCAACATTTTTAAAATAATTATAAAATACTGTAGGCTTCGTTGTTAACAGTGTCGATTCATTTAAATATTTGGAACAATTTTTTCATTTCATAAGTATATTGCTGGTTGCATTTCAGAATGAATTTGATAAAATATTCCGAAATATGATTAAACCCTTTATATTTTATCTGTTCGATTGCAATTAGAATAGGATATCATTTATTTTTAATTCCTTTTATTCAAACTATTCAGATCGTATTAAAATTATTACGAAGTGAGTCACTTTTCTTTGTCACTAAGTCACTTTTCTTAGTCACTTTTCTGCAAATTGTTAAGAACTGAGCCTCGTTTTTCTTTGGAAGAATTGAAGTGTACACCACTTTTGTTCGTATTGTTCGGAGTATACTCTCAATTGTCATTTATAAAGACATTCCTTCCGATTACCATGATTTAATCTCTCCGCTCCACTGTGCGCTTAATAAAAGGCTCACTATTCGACTCAACTTCTTATACCTAGTTCTTTTTTCTAAACTCACTCTGCCATTTTGTCCAAATATTCACCTTAAACATACGAAGTACATCTCTTGCATCCATAAAATAACATTCATTTATTTCTTTATGCAAAGAACTCCGTTTCGTAAGCATATCAGCTCTCATACATAAGATGTTCATACAAAATTTTCTACATAAACATTTCCCTAGTTACAAATTCCCGTTTTATTACCTTTAATCCACTTAGAGAGTCAGAGAATAGAACTACTCGTCTCCTCCCTCCATTCGTAGCCAACTTGATTTCTTCAATTATTCCTATCAACTCGGCATTCATTATACATATACTGTCAATAAGTCTCAACAATTTATCTTTTTTCAACGACGGAATGTAGATTCCTACACTCACTCGATACTGACTTACACTAGTATCTCTAATCCCTTTAACGTGTGCAAAATATTTCAGTCGCATCATACAAAACTCGCGCTCCACCGAAACTCCCGCTCCAACTCATTCATCGTCGGTTTTGTTTTGTTTCCATAATGCAAGCTCACCACAAGATTGTTTGGGGGCACTTGCACTGGTCTAATTTTGAAAAATATGTCACTATTTTCCTCAATGATTTTTGACCGGTTAGTGCTTTGGTAATTTGTGCCCTTTCGCAGTGCTGTAGTCATATCATTTAGAGTGAGAGGTACCGGGTTCGAATCCCGATAAGGGCAGAATGCAAGAGGGATTTTCACCATCTGATTACAATCGGTAGTGAGAATGAAGACATCTATGACATCTATGTTCGAGTGCAGATTTCATGGGCCAACCCACCCTTCATCTCAGTACTATATGCTGGCATAGAGCTATGCAATGTGCAGATAGGTCGGACCTATGCCTCTTTTTCGATATAGCCATACGTTCTCGATATACTATGTAATGGCGTAAAGAAGGACGAAAATAAGTGATCCACGAAAGATTTGGAAGTCTTGATCCCCAAAGGAGATTGCAAAGATAAAAAGAGAAACATAGATAGACAGACAAAAATCATGGAAAATCGATTCAAAGTTATATTACATAAATCATAATCCTTCTATCAATTTGCTCCATCAAAACTAAATCCCACTGCGGTTTTATTTTTATTTGATTCTTCACAACAACCCTATATCTCTTATATTTAACTTTTTAAAAGGTTCGATTAACCTTTTAACTAGCCCATAAAACATAATCACTCAACTGTAATGAATAAAACAAACACTTAATTGTTATATCGAACATAACAACAC